>KQ085889.1:0-348776 GCA_001020605.1 Schizopora paradoxa
GAATCTCCCGCTTTATTGCTACAGCAGCACACTAACATTTAGCGGCCCTACTTTAAATTTTGGGACCCGCCTACCATTTCGCAAACAGCTGTAATCGTTCTCGAGCGCACAGTGCGATAATGTTCCAACCTTTAGATGAAAGTAGAAGGAAATGAGGTCACCGAGTTTTCTGCGGACAAGAGACAAGATTCGGTCAAAAAAACAGTACTTGGTTTCGGCCTGCACTCAACTATGCAGATCGTCGTGGAATAATTGAAGCCAAACTTACCATGATGCTGAGCAGCAAGCTCTTCACCGAATGTATCCACCCAATATTACATGTAATGTACTCATGGCAGATATTAGGCAAATGTGAGGAACCCAGAATGAGAATGGCGGGTAAACCGCGGTTCCATTGCCGGTGTTACCGGAGCTTGAAGCTTCAGCTGAAGTCGGAAACTCTGTTCCGAAATAGGCTTGGTCTCCGTCGTATTCTTACGCAATTCGGGACCTCGCTCGTTGGTGCAACTTGCGCATCTGCACGAAGTCGCAAAATTTGTCGTTGGGGCAAGCACCTTTCGACGTCAAGCTTGACATACTCAATGGATACGAACAGTGCGAGCATCAAGCCTCTATCTGGTTTCTGTCCACGGATTCACAGCAATCCAATTTCGCGAGCTGTCTGTATTTCCAACTTTGCATGTAAGCTTACATGTAAGCTGAGCGAATTCGCGAAGAACTTCATCAAAGTCCAAGGCGAACGTCCAAGAACTGCTACTGGCATTGCACCCTAATGTTGAGTACCATTCCGTGTTTCAAAGATCACTATTATCGGCTGACGCGCTCCTTGCAACGGATTTGCTGATGGCTTTCGCTATCATCAGCAAATCTTATCGGAGAGTCAAGATAGAAAAATCTGTGCGGATATCTGTTGGGTTTATATCACGAGTTCCGCACGCATCCTCAGTTCACTCACGCGCAGGCGATGCTTTCCATCTGC
This sequence comes from Schizopora paradoxa, assembly GCA_001020605.1. Lineage (NCBI taxonomy): Eukaryota > Fungi > Basidiomycota > Agaricomycetes > Hymenochaetales > Schizoporaceae > Schizopora > Schizopora paradoxa. Next base: position 980 of record KQ085889.1, read on the forward strand.
CTTATGTACTTCGCAGAACGCAGACGACCTAATCGTGATACTCGAGGGTAGCGCAACCTTTCCCTTCACTTCATGTCGCTCAGGGACTGCATCGACGACATGTCCGCACAACACGACTCCTATAGAAAATCCTGCTATAACGAACAAATGACTCGGATCCACTATCACATCACATCTTGTATGGTCCACTTCTGCGACACACCACTCTGGTTTCATGGGGACCAACTGCCACGACGTGTTCGAGAGAAAGATATCGATGCATTGGATTTCTCGCTTGGACAATGGAAGACATGGATGACAATCTTCTTTGAAGTGACGATTCAATACCAGGTCACATTTCCATCAGATGAGAGCTTCGTCTGGGAAATTGAACAGCTGGTACGTTCGATTTTTAAAGTTTCAATTATAAAATTTGTATTGAATCTCGAGGATGTGCTTTTCTACACGCAAACATCCACAGCCTGAACCCATCGAAGAGGATGCGCAAGGGGAGGTGATCACATACCTGCAAGACATACAAGCACCGTTCCACTCTTTCATATCTAACATCAGAAATTTTTGGGGAACTTGGCCAAGGCAAGGTTCATCGACGCCTGTCAATGGACCACTGTGGCAGGTGACTGGTATGCTGATGTGGACTGCTCACATAGCCGACTTTTACTATCGTTTTCATTTCTTGCGGTGCATCCAAAAATCAACCGCAAATTTCCTGGACGTATTGGAATGGCCTATCGTACAGTTTCGAAGGCTGATTGACTCCCTCGTGCTCGTAAGACAATGGAGTATTCTACTCACCAGTAGCCTAGAATTCTCAAATTCCACCTTCAGAATGACGAACGTTACAGGACGACGAAGATCTACGGAAAGTACAGGGAGTGCCGAAACCACTTACTCCTCACATTTGCGCGGAAGCGAGGGATCGTCCCTTCTTCGTTTTTCACTACAGACCTCGTTCGATCTGGAGATCACCCAATCGGAGTCGGAGGATATGCAGATGTATGGAAGGGATATCGGGCCACAGACTCGGACAAAGGCGATTCTCAGCAAATCTTCGCTCTGAAAGTTCTCAAGGACTTCACTTTTAGTAGAGCTCCTCAATCTGGATTAATAAAGGTCCGTCAATGTCCTCTTTGTAGTTTGTTTACGAGTTTTGATTTTTTACGCTCAGGCCCTGTACCGAGAGGCAATAATCTGGAACTTTATGGATCACCCAAACATTCTTCGATTTGTAGGCTTGTGCCGAGTCAATGACGAAAGGCTGCAAACAAGGGTCGCGCTTGTTTCTCCTTGGATGAGAAACGGCAACCTACTGACATACGTCGTTAACCACGACGGCATTGATAGGTCTCGCCTCGTATGTGATCTCCAATAGTTGCTGCATTTTCTATATTTACGGATTCTCTCAGCTTGCGCAAGTCGCTCACGGATTAATTTATCTTCATTCCATCGACATCATCCATGGAGATCTGAAATGTGTTCGTTATCAAACCTGAGTGCAACTGATCAGAATCATGTGCATGATGATTGATTTTATTTGCAGGCAAATGTACTCATAAGCGAGGATGGAACAGCTCAGCTCGCAGATTTTGGCCTGTCCTCCGTTGGAGACAGTGTCGCACAATTGGGTGGTTCTGTTTCCAATTCTGCCGGGAATCCTCGTTGGCTCGCACCTGAGCTCCTGTTCCCAGATCACTTTGGGTCATCTGGTAAAAGCACTAGAGAGACTGACGTATATGCATTTGGAATGACTGCATTAGAGGTACGTCGTGAAAACAAAGCACCGGACAGCAATATACAGAAAACTACATCTTATGTTTCTCTCACAGCTATTCTCCGGGAAAGTACCATTTTATAACCTGCCGGATCCTGCCATACCGCTTGAAGTTGCTATCAAGGGCTTGAAACCTCCCCGACCCGAACTCGCTACATCTCGAGGTTTGACAGACATAATTTGGGATATTGTAGAGAGATGTTGGCATCGCGATCCACTTTTGAGACCCAAGACTCAATGCCCCGACTCTATTCTCGTCGAATTTGCGGCCACATCGGTTGTGGCTCTTCGGGTGGATTATCATCTCCCAGGAGCGACTAGCTCAACAAATCTGACCGGTCTTGTCTACGAAGAACTCATCTTTTCTGCGAAGAAAGGGCGTCTCCGTAAAGCAATGATGGTCAAATTCGAAGAAAGTGCTTTCCAAAACGCGACTCACTCAGCTCCTAAAAGATGGCAAATTTGCTCCGAGTCTGGAGTGAAAAAATGCCCATATGCTCGTACGACATCTCCTCCGAAGTCTTTCGTTGTCTGTAGAGTTGTGAACAATTATGCCAACTGGGAAAAACATGTATGTCCTCGAAACACTTCAACGAATGCATTATGACGTTTTTATGTCTGAACTTGTGCATTTAGCTGGCTCACGTCTGGCAGAAACCATTTTGTCACCCAAACGTAGCGCCGCTCATCGGAAAATGCGACATCATCCCGCGCTTAAAGACTGGGCTTCTTTTCGATTTAGGTCCGCAAGCAGAACCCCTCCTCGATTACATACAAAGAGCGCTTCCGAAATCAAGGCTGCGAATTGTGACTTCTATCTCCGCAATCTCGTTGACTTTACTAACGAACTCTCAAGATGGAAGACATAACAAGAGGATTGGCCTACTTACATGGTGATCAGCGCGGAAACAATTCTATCAATATTGTGCACGGAGACTTGAGAAGCGTCAGCTTTCTAAAGCCTATTACAATTTCCAAAGTATCCACCGCTGATTTTTCTTCGAAAGGCGAACATCGTCGTGGACGACGGGACTGCGCGCTTGTTTGACTATGCTCTGCCCTCACGCGCGCGTCCAAACGCATATAGAAACACCTTTGAAATAAGGGTTTTCCGCGCTCCCGAAATCCATCATGAAGGACTGTCACGTAAAAGTGATATATATTCCTTGGCTATGACTTTTTATGAGGTACGATTCGTACCTATTGCTTTAATATCTATATCTAATGTCCTAAGCGGATTGGGTTAGATATTAACGGAGAATTTGCCATTCAACAATACATCATTTTCCGATATCGAGCTTTTCAAAAGAATCGAGGAAAATTCTCTTCGACCGCCATACCCCAACTCTGAAGCGGAGCAACGAGGGCTTTCGGTCGGGCTGTGGGCCATAATCACGCAATGCTGGGCATCGGATGCCACAGCAAGGCCGACTGCACGAGAGGTCTCCAATCGTCTTCGCCAGCTTGCCGACAATGAAGAAAAACGTAGTGATCGGAGAGCACAAGCTGCGTCTGTTCTCGCCTACCAGAACCTGTAAGCATCCCCATCAGCCACCTCAACCAGGAAGTGCAAAACTTACGTTGAAAAAGCGACGATATCATGTACCGACGAAAGCAATATCAATGTAGCCCAACGAACTGTTCGCCAGGCCTTCAAGTTGTGGCGCGCGGTGACAACATGGTTGTTCAATGAGCTGGAGAGCAGATTTTAAAGTAACATCCTGTGAAAGCCAATAACCGTCGTCTCGTGTCTATAGAATTCCATCGAATGAGAGCTAGTTTCAGAGTCACACACCCTTTTTACAAAACGGCTGAAGATAAGACTGGAGAAGACCGTAACCGTGATTGGTCAGCGTTTTGGAAGATGCTCCAATTCTGTCGTAAAGCATTGAAGCAATACGCGAGCGCGAGAGCCAAGGGATTAGTGAGTAGTAACCTTTGTTACGCTACCCCCAGGAGTGTGGAATGGACTGACTGGGAGAAGAAGAAGTTTGGAATTGCGCCCTATCGTTGATGTATCCGGGGGTTGACGATGCTTACATTTGTAATATTATTCGCTGTCATTCATTTCGTTTTTATCTAGTGAATCGCATTTGGTTATTCGTCGTCGTGTTTTCGTAGGGATGCTAGCAGAAGAAAGCTTGTATATTATCAGGGTTTAAATCAAGGTTAATGGTTCAAACGTCTTCAAAACGCACCGTCGCAGAGAAGCGATTCGTTCTATTCGCAAAATATTTATGAATCGCTTGCATTCGTTTGAGCGCCTTCTACCCATATGCGAATTGACAAGTCTGAATCTATGGATCCGGAAGCTATCATATTTTGCGATGGATGTGTCTTGGAGAAAAAAGTCAGTCTGAATGCCAGAAATAAGGCAAGGGAGAACTCACACCGACCGCTACCACAACATCTATTACCGGACTTCAGAAAAAGCTTCACAATCAGATGCATTGAACAGTGCTTACCAGAGTGACCTTCAAGCTTCTGCACGATCGCCCGAGACTGCAGATCCCACAGGTACACACAACGATCCTCGCTGCCGGACACGATGTACTTTCCTCCCGTCACGGAGAAGCATGCGTTTATGCAGTATTTCGTGTTCTCGTGACCTGTGTAGGTCTTCAGGCAGCGCGACGTGTGATAGTCCCATAGCCGGATCGCGCTGTCGTGTGCTGTTGACAGCACATATTTGCCGTTGGGAGAGAACGCGACGTGTTGGCTGTTAGAGGATTAGATTATAATCAACTAATGCGAAGGTTGGGAGCATTGGGAATACACAGACCATATGGCATCTTGGCCCTCTGCGAGAGTCTTGAGACACCGTCCTGTCGAGGTATCCCAAATACGTCTGCAAGGGATGAGCGACGAGATAGATACTTGTACGAGGAACTCACATTAACCCATCTAACGAACAGGAAACTATCAAAGTTGAGTCGCGATTGAAATTCACCGCAGTGACATAGTCGTAGTGAGCATCAAGAGTCTTCATGCATTTGCCTAACAGAATATGCGATCAACCGAGCGTTTTAGAGAGACAATATGGATCCGAACCTTTGGCTGTGTTCCAGATTTTTATATCTCCTGCCAAAGAACCGGATACTAAGAGCGTTGAAGTGTGATTGTAGTTCACGCAGAAGACTTCTGCTGAATGCCCCTTGAGAACTTTGGAAGTAATGCCCTACGGCACCGTCAGAACTTGCCATAGGACAAGATAACTCGATGACATACGGACTCGACGTCCCAAATCCTCACTGTCTGGTCGTCCGATGCAGAAGCGAGGTACACACTATCCGTAGACCACGAGATATCCGAGTTTCCCTTGGTATGCCCAGCGAGATTTCGGATGAGCTGGCCAGTGAATGGCGACCAGATCTTTACTATCAAATCGGCAGCTACGGCTCTGAAGTCAGGCGTTCATTCACGACACGAACATCGATACAGCATGCTCACCTGTTGAAGCCAATAGGGTCCCATCCGGACTAAATTTGACCGCCGAGATTGATTTCGTATGCCCTCGCAAAGTGTGTCTGAGCTCATAATGCGCGCTGGCGACTGTCGCCGGTCGAGGCGCTGCTGCTGGAGGAGGTGCGACGGGCGGGGGCGGGGCAGGTGCTTTCTCGAGCTCTGGATCTTCTTCGGTTGTCTGCGACGCGTTGTCGTCGTCGTCGTCGTCGTCGGTGGAAGAGTTGTCTAAGTCGTCGTTGTCGCTGGGTGCCATTTTGTTCGTTGCAGACAGCCAATGGGCGCGGCTAGGCCTGCTTTCGATCGACAAAGTCTATTCGCTTAAATTTCCGAATTCGGTCATCTTTCTCACATTTGTGATCGCTCTCTTCGCCCTTGCTTGATCGTTGACTGCGTTGACGGCGACGCTCTCATCACTTTCGTTGAAGCCAACGGAAACATATAGGAAACACCAAATCGATTTATGAACGCGCCGATGGGCTCTTTCATGCGCTGCGGTGCTCTTGTTCAATGACTCCGATGATGTCGAAGTCCCAGGCATCATCGCCAATGCCTGACAACAGTGCCTTGACGGAGGGCAAGTGCGTGAGCTAGTACGTGACAGCGCCTCCTCTCCTCCTACCTTGTTCTCTGAAGACGTTTATAGCACTAGAAGCAAGGATGACTCTCGTAGTGGGACATTCAGCGTCCTGGAGTCGACATTCGATGTTTAAATCGATCCAAGCTACAAGCATTATCAATACGCGACGCGACTTTCGAGGAGATTTGAGCCTGCTGCTCGCTACACTACGAGGGTTCGACCTATCAAACGACATCTTCGACCAGAGTGTCTATCTCGACGCCCATGGAGGCTACTGCGACGTGTTCACGGCGAAGTCCAAGCGCCATGGAAATATGACTGTCGCTGTGAAGCGGCTTCGAGTGCATATCCTGCGAAATGAGGAAGCATCCAAAGTGAGATATTATATTTATTTATTCGTTTCTTCTCTTAACATTTGATTTGAAGATGATTCTGAGGGAATTGCGTATCTGGTCTTCTCTTCATCACCCGAACGTTCTCCCTCTGCTTGGTTATGTGATGCAAGGCTCTTACCCCGCCTTTGTTTCGCAATGGATGGTAAAAGGATCTTTGCGAAACTATCTGGAGAAGTCTACGGACATACCACTGGTACATTTGGTAAGTGCAATAGTTCTTGAACTCCCATGTAATCCTTGACTAGTATCACTATCAGGCGAGAGGGATTGCTGACGGCCTCCTCTATCTTCACAACCAAGGTGTCGTTCACTCGGACTTGAAAAGTGTAACATATCTTTTTCGCTGTATTGCACATTCTATAATCACTAAAATTGCCTTTATCTTAGGACAATATCCTTATGTCAGATTCGTTCAGCCCTCTATTAGCCGATTTCGGAATATCTCGCCTCATGACTTCGTCATCCTCAACATCCTCGACGACTGGTGCGAAAGGTTCTGCTCGGTGGATGGCTTTCGAACTTCTTTCACCAAGGATGAACGGTGCATCTGGCAAACACACAAAGGAGTCCGATGTCTGGGCGTATGGAATGGTCATATACGTATGTAACGCCTTCTGTCGCAATTTCAAAGAATTTGTTGACGATTTATCCGCTTTCCTTGACTACTTAAAGGAGCTTCTTACGGGTCATGTCCCTTACATGGACCTTAAGAACGATTTGCAGGTGTCTGTTGCTATCGCCGGGGGACAATTACCTGCAATGCCAGATAATCTAGATGAAGAGAACAAGAAACACTTATGGTGGATCTGCCAGAAATGCTGGCGCTCTTTTCCTAAGAAGAGACCAGGGATAGGACGGATACTCAGCAAATTACCGCATGACTCTGGCATCAGGAAACGATCCATACCTTTTCCTATCTCGACACAGACGGATCTTCCTTCTCTCTTGCATTGCCAACAATCCCAGCTCGTATTGATCAACGAGAAAAGGAAGCCCCTTAAAGAAAGCGAAACTCGAGTCGTCTGTCCTGTACCGTCTTGTAGAGCAACGCTTGTAGGGGAATGTATTCAAGGTAAGATCAGATTACTAGAATCCAGAGTCTGGTATATTTGTAAATGCGTCATTCCAGACCATCTCGCGTCACACATGCACAAATCCTTAAGACTTGCGTCTGTTAGCCAATATGAAAGGATTGACGACCAGCATCAGGAGGTATTGTATTTTTGTGATCATTGCGGTCGGGGATTTTCTTGTCAAAGTAAACTCAATCGCCATTGTAAGTTGCATTTTCTTCATGACAGGGGCAGTAACTCACGTATCGATCTCTTGTAGTTGCTGTGAATCCATATACAGGATTATTCTGTCGGACTCGCTCGTACATATAATGCAGCGGAGATAGTCCTTCGTTCGAAGACGATGGCATGGACTATTGACCAAGTTGGGTTACCTTCTTATCCATCGTAGCATCTAGCCCACGGAGATTGTTTCGTATTCATTTATACCCGTCGTCTTTTCAAGAAGTATTTATACCAGTCTCAATCGGTCATTGCTGCGTGTCTTCTCGTCGATTTGCCATGAGATGTTTTGCGGTTCGCTCGCATTAAATCTGCACGAAGCCTTGTCAGACCATGTTGGAGATTTGTCTCCCGGTTTATTACTCTCAGAACTAACATTGAGGGTAAAGTTGACAAATGTACACCGAAGTGATACAACTAACGATGCGACCAAATCAAGAAGTTGTGATGTTCAACGGCGCAATACCAGGTGCACCAGGACTAGGCGGCAACTGACCGTCCGTAAACCAAGTGCTTGCCGTAGCCCCGAGAACAAATTCCATCGTTCCCCCTCTCTCAAATATATCGTCATACGTCAACCAATTCTTCTTCCAATCCTTCCCGTTGATTTTGAGGCTCTGCACTTGGAAAGCTGTGTGCTGATCTCCTCCTTCGACCGTGATCTTCAGCGTCTTTCCGGATCCGAGGTCGATGTCCATACTGTATCTTGGCGAATGGATGAGGAACGTAGTTTGGCCAGTGAGGGGGTACAACCCGATTGCGTTCCACAACCACCACGTCTCCATCGCTCCGGCATCGCTGTTCCCTGGCAGTCCGCTGGACGTATCAAAGTAGTATGTGTCCGCGACGAACCTGCTTTGAGCGACGCCCAGATCCTGTCGTCCGACGAAATGATAAAGCGACGGTACCGCAAAATCGGGCTCGTTGGACGGATTGTTAAGTGTGAAATTGAACTGCGATGTACCAGTGGAGTTGGATGGGTTGTTTCCGGGAGCGAAGAAGGCGTTGAGCCTGTTGAGGAAGACCTCAGGTCCTCCTGAAAAGTTGACCTGGGTTGCGACGTCGTGGATAGCGCCAAAGGAGTACTCCCAAGGGAGAGCTTCGTAGTAGGCATCTCCCCAGTAACACCCTCCGCAATAACGTGGGTCCTGCGCTACGAAAGATCCGTCGGCGTTGCGAGGAACGAGGAAGCCAGTGAAGTTGAGAGAGGATGAGGCGGGGTTCCAATGGTTGCGCCATTGCGCGGACCGATCGAGGTACTTGGCAGCGTCTGCCGTGTTGCCTAGACCTTTGGCGACTTGGTAAAGAGAGAAATCATTGACGGCGTACTCCACGGCGCGCGAGACGGCTCGCGAAAAGGTAGGGGTGATGAATCCGAACTGCTTCCAATCCGGCAATGCGCCTCTCCCCTCTTTCGTACTAGAATCGGGAGCCTGGGGATCGTCGTTGTTGACCGGCGTGACCTCAGCGTCCTTGACCATAGCAGCGTATCCATCCGACCAATTGACCTTTCCCCTCACACCTTTGACATAAGCGTCGGCGAGCACATTATCAGCATTCGACCCTCCCTGCGTCCGACCGTTGAAGAAGGATGATCGCGCATCAGGCATGTACCCTTCATTACGGAAAATATCTATCAAGGAGCGAACGTACTCCTCGTAGAACGTCGGCTGGAGGACATGCCACAGAGGAGTCGCGCACCGGTGCAGATCCCAGAGCGTGAACGTATCGTCGTAATATGGCTCGCCCGAATTCCAAAGTGGGTTTTCGCCGGTCTTGTTGGAAGGTATGATGAATGCACCGTACATCATGGTGTACAAGATCTCCTTGTCGGCGTCCGTGGCGTTTGGAAGAGTGATCTTGCTAAATATCTCGTCGTTCCATGCCTGAGCTGTACCATTCACCAGCTCGTCGAGTGTTGTTTGGTCAGTGATTTCGCCGTCAAGGTTCGTGCATGCCTGCGAAGAGGAGATGAAGGAGATGCCCACTCGAGATTCAATGGTCGTCGTGTTCGAGGGGAAAGTGAAAACGGCTCCAAGACGATCAGTCCCATTTGCGGAGGTGGATTGACCGAAAGCGGTCAGAGTGGTACCCGTTCCGATGAAAACTGGCATCGAGGAAGGGAGCTGATTGAAGCGTCCACAAGCGAAGATAGTCCAATCGGGGGCTGATAAAAGACTTCAATTTCTTCGTTTATCTCAAGTGACTTTTCTCTTACATCTATTCCATCCATTGTCGTACGTCCCGTTTGCTTCATAGTGTCCGTCCGCGAACACCTCAATCCCACCGGCGATGTAGTTCTGACCCAATCCTTGACCTCGGAAACTCGGAAGGACGTGGCTCATGTCCACCACCACATTCCTCGTCTCTTCCGCGCCCGTGAAGTTGTATCGGTAGAATCCCGCCTTCTCAGTCGCTGCGAGCTCGACGGTGGTGCTCGTATTCAGGGTTGCGAGATAATATCCGACGCTGGCCTGGTCGGCCACGGTTCGGCTGGCGGTAAGGTCGAGAAGAGGGTTGGTGATATTGCCAGACCAGGGCATCTGGGAGACGACGCCGTACTTCGGAGCACCTCCTGTACCGGATTCATGAGTGAGAGAGAAACCAGTGAAGACACCGTTCGAGAGGTATCCAGAGTAAGCGTCAGTCCCGCTGTCTAAATCGGGACCTATAACTATCATTTAGCACGCTGGATGGTATGGAGACGAATGTAATACTGACCAAGCTTAATTATTCCCCAAGGTCTGGTTACTCCAGGAAACGTATTACCTCCTCCCGTGGTCCCAAGTCTGCGTACATGAGGGTTAGCTTAGAACATAGAACAAGTTTCAAAACTTACAACGGGGATACATATTGCGAAAGGTCGGTCGCTGCCCGAGCAGCACCGCCCACAAGCAGCGGGAGCAAAAGAGTCGAAAGCATTGAGGTTGCCTAACGATGGGTCAAACTGCATTGGAATATATCGTGACGGTAAGCGTCCTTTCTGCAGGAGCAGCTGTACGACGAGCACATGCAGATTTTGCACGTTTGTCAAGTAATCGCTCTTCTGAAATTGATAAAGTCTTCTTACCATTATGGCCGTCGAGCTTCTTTCGCAACCGCTCCAATCCGGGAATCTCACAGTGAGCCCCGTGTCCATCATGCCGATCTCGGAGAAGTACATTTTGTTCGAATTTCATATTTGAGTGACGTGTAGATCTTTCGGATGCGAGATGGTGGTCACATTTAACCCGATGATAGCAATGTGAATTGTCGACAGCACACATACGCCGTCATGCTAGACAAGCAACGTGTTAGATGAGCTCCAATGTACGAGGGAAACTGACCGTGTGCCATTCCGTCATTCGTATGAAAGCAAGCGCCTTTGAACGTTGGCAAATAGAGTCTCGATCTCTAGCATGTCCATATCCTTCAGTGCAGGGTGGAAAGTCCAACATCGTTCACATGGTTATCCAGCGCGAACGGTTACAGCAACACTCAAGATCTAACCTAGAATTTAGATGATCGTCAACGGATAGCATACGAAATACGTAGAGCTATCTTCTCACTGTATTTGGTTGTTTCGGAGCGGCCATGACCTTGTCGTCGAGAGTTTTCAAGCCCTGCCAGATTGTCGGAGACCGAGTCGTCAAATGAGCTCGGTAACCTTCCTCTTTCTAACTGAGAAGTGAAGACTGGTAAGCTTAGCGCACTGATGAATACATCTCGCCGATGCACTTACCTCTGGGGGTCGTCGGAAAGAGTGGAAATTGTTCAAGGTCTGCGAGGAGGCGGCTGTCAGATTCTCGTCTCTGCGGATGTTCTCAAACAGGGACAAACAACGCGTGTCGCGTGTCGCAACCGCCTTTGCTGCAGACCTTGAAGCCAAGGAACAGCCGTCCCACAACTTTCCATCCATTCTTTAATTTGAACCAAAATGTCCTAGTCTAAACGTCGTAGGTCTGCAAGATAAAACCGGAAATACCACCTGCGAGCGCGAATCTCGAGAAGGGAGGGGTTCAGAGTGCGTTAGAGATGGTGAACTACAAGCTTCGGACGTGCTTACTTCTCATTGATTCAATGTATGGAACGCAAGCTCACCTTGTACGCCTCTTCTCTCATCTATCTTACTTATATGTTTCTGACCGATATATACACATTGTGAACCAGTCCAACAGCGCGTGTTGTGACCACCTCTGGCGCATTTCAACCACCTTCATCGACCTCGAGTGGCATTCACACCTTATAAACTATACGACAAAGGACGGAATATTGAATTCTCGTCCTTTTCTACATCAATGTCTCGATTGGGGTTCATCGAGTGGATCTTGATTCCATTCCTGTGCTTACTATTGGTTTGCAACCTCGCTGAAAAGGTTGCCAGTGGCAGCCGCCTCATCATAGTGAGAGCAATCACTTACGCCGTCGGCTTCTGGGGCTTTTTCTGGATGATCATACGGATAAGTAGATTTGCATGGCTCGTTGAGGTACGTCGCCATACCATCTTCCAAACCATAATCCATATACTAAAATCAAATATAGACGGGCATCGAATTCAGACCTGGGATGAGTACGAAACCCCTCCCTCCTCTTGTTGTGAGCTTCTTCGTTCATTTATCACCGGTGATTCCACAGCTGCTCATATTTTGACCTTTAGGTCTTAGCAATCGCACTCGTTCCGGTGGCGATGGCTGTTTACATCGTCACCCTCGGAATCTTCTACTCACTGACGTTATGGGTTGAGGTTACGGATATGGTGGGCATCTCTCGTTCAATTATTACGGACAGAAGATACTGAGCCCAATTGATCTATGAACTACCATCCACCCAATTTCCTGATAAATCACTTTAAACCGCTTCCAGGTTCTGGGTCAACAACATCGACTCGAGCATGCCCTTAGACACAGATCCGCCATCTACACGACCAGCCGACCGAAGCCTCGCGATTCACATGGAAATTTACTCGTCGCACATGGCGTAAAGCGAGTGGAGGACTCTTGAATATGGGGGGCGCAGATGACGATTTCGAACGTTCGACATTTATCATCCTCCTTCCCCATAATTGGTCACCCAACTTTTATATGCGAAAACCGCAAGTACTATAACCGTCTGTACATGTTCTTCCTCCGGCGAATTCTTTGATTACATTGTAGCAAGATCATTCACAACTGTACATGCACTTTCCACGTCTCTCCTGTATTCTATACAACATATACTACGCAAGATGGCACTCGGACCTCCATGGACCTTTCAGTAGTTTGGACGAAGGTCGAGAGTTATTTCTATCCACGAGTGACACCACAATTGAATACATATAAGAGTATACAAACAGACTCTACTGAAAAGTCTTCGTAGAAAGAGCAACAGCTCTGTTCTGTTATTTTTTTGAAGACCGTCGTCGGGGTGGAGCCTGAATTATTATGGGGATCGGCGGCGACGGGTAGGGGTCGCTGTTCACATTTCGACCAGAATAAGGAGTTTCAAAGTCGCCACTCTGGAAATAAGCGGCCTCGGCTGCCCGGGATGAGCTCCTGTACTGATTACTTATTATCGGCGGTTGTTGCCAGCCTGAGGATGAGCTAGAAGCTATATACCACAGTCAATGAAATAAACCACAGAACAACAAGCAGAAATCTACGCTTACCTTGTCCAGATTGTGTCACAACGACGGTGCCATAGCTGCCCACCACCACTGGAGAGGAATTATCCGACTCAGTCTCTGAATCTGCCATTATGATAATTGGCGGGGGAGGCGGGGGGAATGAGATCTTTGAGAGTTGCTATGCTCTGTTGGGCGCATGTCAGATCTGAAATAACGCCTCATGATGCTGTTGCATGAGGGACGGGAGGCTGGAAGAAAATCCCAGCAAGCCTGACATAGCATCCAAAGTGCGTCATCACAGCGCGGGTTGTCTTCCTAATGAAAGGCTGGGTGGGGAGGTCGCCATTCACAATGGCGAGAATGACGCTCGCATCGTTTTTCATCTCATAGTAAGGGACACGGCCGCTGAGCAATTCCTGAAAGAAAAATTTTAAACAATAGAAGAAGTTTCGCGTAAGATTCGTAACGAACGTATATCACCATGCCAAACGCCCATATGTCAGACTTCTCTGAGTGCTTTGGAACCGTGTGGCTCGATCAGGGAGCAAGGAGCTCTATAGCCATCCATCGTGTGGTTCCTTTGGTGCCATACGTAGACGACATAGTCATCGAATGCGACAAAGCGACGGAAAGTCCGAAATCTGCAAGAAGGGGTTTCCCAGTCGGGGATATGAGGATATTTTGCTGTGTATGAATCAGAGATCAGAGTGCGTTCGACGAATGCCAAAGAGGAACGACTGACGCATTTGAGGTCTGCGTGAATAACACCTTGAGAGTGAAGATACTCGAGGCCAGATATGATCCACCCAAGCTGTGATGGTCGTAAGAAATCTGAGCTTTGAGAGAAAATCGCGGCTCGCACCATGTTCCAGGTCTCTTCTCCACCTCGCGGCAGACTGTTCATGAAGGCGTCCACGGTGCCGTCTTTCATCCATTCCGAAATGAGGCTGGGGAGCATACCCTCGCCTTCAACGATATACCCCAACAAAGGCAGCACACAGTCGTGGTCGAGTCTGGCCCAGATGCGCATTTCCTTCACCAGTTTCTGGGTGAAGAAAAGATGTCAGTGGTAGATATGAAGAGTAAGCCAACGGCTCTGCAGGACGCATTTAAAATAGCACCTGCTCATTAGAATGTAGTTTCGAGCATAAAATCGAGGAAAAATAAAGGAGAAGGGAAAGGTAGATAGAACATGCACCTTGGCGAACGACAAGTCATTCCTCATGAAGATTCGAACCTGCTTTACTGCAACTCTTCTCCCATGCTTCGTCGACCAAGCTCGGAAAACATCGGATTGTCCACCTAGCTTGTACGCGTACGGTTGCTTCGAGGAGATATACCCCGCAAGATTGAGGTGCGAAAGTTGAGCAAGCTCATGTTGGAGACGATTGGTGTCGAAGTAGCTTGAAGTCATATCATCCTCAGTAAAGAACGGAGGATCATGAGCGACGATGATAGATATACGTACTGCAGTGACGAGAGAGCGTGGGGTGACAAGGGCGTATGCGCACCGTAACGGCGCCGAACCTAGTATGCCAACCATTCCGTCATGATTACACTGCGGAACGAGGATTGAGAGGAAACTTACGATTATAGTTTAATTATTGGTATCACAATCCGTCCTAAGCTAGACCGTCATGTGGGCATGTACAATGCACTCGAAGGGTATCGGTATTTGGATGCGGGATGCTGAGGATTCTGCCGTCAAAGCCAAGGTTCCGAGTCGTTGCAACTTGCAAGCGTCCGAGTCCAAGTCGCCGGTGCAAGGATTCGGCACACACTGTGACACAGGACCTCAATTTTCAGCCAAAATACTAGGCATTCATATTCCTTTGCATTTCAGAGGATTGGACTCGCTTTGTGATGGACGAGTCATCGTTGGCCAGTTGGACGAGAGGGCTTCGACGGAGTCAACTTGAACGCGTCGCGTCGCACAGCCACAAAAAAACACGAAGTTCTGTCACAGTGTCGAACCGTGGCCTGCTTCTTGACTCCCACCATCATCGTCACCTCGAAGCAGCAAGACGTGCACTCGCAAACTTCATCCTCATATTATTCAAAGCAAGAAGCGATGGCTCAAACCACGAAAAACCTCAAGTCCGATCCGTACCTGAAAGTCCCCATTCCTGACGTGGCCCTTCCGATTCCTGTGGAGGCTATGGTGGAAGGTCTCAAAAAGAAGGGCTTTCACGACGGAGCGCGCTGGGTAGGCTGGAAAGAAAAGATGTCCAAGAAGGATCTTCCTACGTACTTCAACAGACTCGCGAACGCCGTGGACCAAATTATCGAAGAGCACAAGAGTCTGGCTAGTTCTGGTTCTCTGGCCGTGAACGGCGATGCGTCTCCCCGACAGCGTCTTCGATGGGCATTTGTAGCCATCAACAAGCCGTACCCTGGCGAGCCAACCGTTCGCAAGCCCGAGATCGTTCTCCTTACCTGTGATGAGCGCGTTTCCATCAAGTGGTCTTCTATGCACGCTTACTGCGATAGCGAGGCCGAGTTGAACGCAGTGACACTGACAGGCGACTTTACCAAGCACATCTTCAATACGCAACAGAATCGCCGATTTGTCATGAATTGCTCTTTAAAGGACGATACGATTGGCCTCATGTACACCGATAGTTCGGGTTGTCTTGTAAGTGGCCTCTACAACGTCCATGAGGATGTGGAAGACTTTATCAGGATCGTCGTCGGTCTTACTCTCCTTGAGCCTCAACACCTTGGGTACGATACAACACTATCTATTGTCGAAGGGACTGGCGAAGTCATTTTTGGTGAGGGTACTACGTGCAAAGTATTACAGAAACTCGACGCGGATTTCCATCTTGGAAGCGAGTGCACGATGTGCTTCGAAGTGGAGCACCCAGAGAAGAAGGGGATGACATGCCTAATGAGCGACGCTTGGGTTGATGAGGAGAAAGTCGATAAGGAAGTCGATATCTTGAGGAAACTCAATGCTTTGGGGGTGACCAACGTTCCGAAAGTCGTGGCTAGCGAGATCGTTCATATTGGTGGGCACGTCGATTCGACGGAAAACTTTCGATCAGCTGTGTGCATTGTTGGCGACGAGATACGCGCGGAACAAGCCGTACGCGACGAACAGGACAGCGCGAGCGACGGCGACGGCGACGCGGACATCGCTGCGGGCGATGAAGAAGAAAATCCGGGTGATTTTCTTTTAGATGCGTCAATGCCAAGCAAGACAAACACGGGAGCGGAGGACTCCGGAAACACCAAGTTGCATGCTGTTCGCAACCATCATCGGATACTTATGGAACCATTCGGGAAGAAATTATCGGAATTCAGATGCCTGGAAGAGTTTATCCTTGCAGTCAAGGATATCATTTCAGGTGCGTGCCGTTCTAGCTGTGTCATCGAGCTCTTGACTGACTTAAAAGTATGCGCGCTAGTCATCAAACAGCTTCATGACAATGGATACCTCAACCGTGACGTCAGCATATTCAACATTGCACTCGCGGAGCAGGATGAAGATGCGTTCCAGAATGCGCACAGACGTCTTCAGGGATTTTTGATCAGCTTCCATCACGTTTTACATTTGGAGACCGAAGGTCCCAACGTGAAGACTGATCTGCACCCCACGGTACAGTGCATTTCTACTAAACTTTCGGATCGTCATCGATGCTTATAAGGACTTTGTCTACAGGGAAGGCTACCATTCATGGTTGTCGATATGCTCCAACACTTCTTGCACAAAAAAGCTTTCGCGCATAACTACTGGCATGATCTAGAATCACTGTTCTACGTGTTCTGTTGGGTCTGCACTGCATATTCTGGTCCTGGCGGAGAACGACGCGAAATACAGGATCTCAGGGAAAGCCATGCTTTTAAGTGGAAAGTTTTAGGAGCCTCGGTTGAAGACTTGAAGGTAGCTATGGACTCCAAGCACTCTTTCACCTCCGAAGGGAGAAGATTCCAAAGAGATATGGAACGCGACTTTCACCGTTACTTCGCTCCTATCTTCGATTGCGTTTGCCAAATGCGGTCTTGCCTATTCCCCCCTGCATTCGACGAAGACGGCCACAAATCTTCTACTACCTCAATGAAAGAACTCGAAGGGAAAGAAGATGCAGAAGCTGTCCGGACGTTTAGGAAGATGCACCTCAAACTCCCACACGAGGAACGCAATCCCGAGATCGTTTTTGAAGAGCTTTTCGCCGTAATCGATGACGCTGTGGAGAAGCTGCCTGAAGAACATCGCCTCCAAAATGCGAAGCCTCTTGGTACGTCTCTTACATATTTTAGTCATATTCGATTATTACAACTATTCTTTAGGAAGCAACGGCATCCGTAATATCCCACCTCAGAAGGAAGAATGGGATGACGACACAATTGAGTACCCGCAACCCTACTATGACGAAGAAACCTCGACATTCCACAATTGCGTTACGGACGTCGGTGTGATCACTCATCATAAAGAGCCTTCGGGAGAGGTCCGCGTCAGAATTATCCCGGCCTACGTATATGATGAACGACAACGCAGAGAACGTGAAGCGCGGGGGATGTCACCGTTACCCAGTGACTCGGAGG
Source organism: Schizopora paradoxa (assembly GCA_001020605.1). NCBI lineage: Eukaryota > Fungi > Basidiomycota > Agaricomycetes > Hymenochaetales > Schizoporaceae > Schizopora > Schizopora paradoxa. Next base: position 18,612 of record KQ085889.1, read on the forward strand.
ACGAGGACGAGTATGAAGATTACCATCGGACATCGGCGACAAGAAAGCGGAACAGAAGATCTCCTCAGCCAATGCAACCAGCGTGTACGCGGCGACGTATGCACAATTAGATATATATCTTGTATGACAAGTTGAATTAGATACCTTGTCTCGATAATTATCTATTTCTCCAGAGATTTCTAATCCAATCCAAAGACTCGGACAAGCTGCAACGGTAAACGTTCTGTCAAATACCTTCCGTCGAGATTTTTAAGTCGGAGAAAATCAACGGTTTGAATCCTCGTAATGCTGATGGTACTTTTCTCGAGGTGACCTTCGTGTCCGCCATAGATTCAAGTCCGACCACGCATAGAAAGCACGTTGCAAACGTTACCCGAAGTCAATGGAAGAGGTAACGCGAGCCGGTTCATGATGACAAGCCATGAAGCTTACTGTCGCTTTCATAATTGAATTTGAGGCATGCATTATGAGTCTCTGTATACATGTAGAATTATAATTATGAAGTTATTCGTCAAATTACAGGCCCGAGTGAATCGAGTGATCGCGACGCGTGCCAGCGGCGGCCAAACGCGTCGCACAGCCACAGGAAAAGCGTGAAGTTCGTGGCCGGAAACGTGCCATCGTTGGACTCATACCGCTTTGACCTCCTCCTCTGCCTCCTGTGGCCTCAACCATTCAATCAAATCCATTGTCTCTGGCCACCGCTGCTGGACCTATAAAAGCATTTGAGGTTTGTTATTGCTTCCTTCTTTCTTACATTTACCCCCCGAACTGACCATGGAGAACTTTTACTTGCCCGCAGAACCTATCTCCTCTCGATTCACCTGTCCCATCGAGCAGAGCAGGCGCGACTCTCGAGTACTCAGCACTCCTCGCAAAGCCAAAGCCCACATCCGTATGCCCGGATACACGCGAAAACGACTCGACAAGGACGTTCGAAAAGAGACACACGCGGCGACGGACAAGACGGAGCACGCTACGATGCGTCGAACTACCTCAAACAACGTCCATGTACTCCCAAAAGTGGCCATTCCCGACGAGGCTCTCCCAATTCCTGCTAGAGAGATGGTTAAAGGCCTCATAAAGGCGGGTCTTTATGACTCGGACGGGAAACGCTGGGTGGACTGGAAAGACAAGATGGACGAAAAGGAGCTCTGCGATTTCTTCAATAAACTCGCGGACGAGGTGGACAAGATCGTCCAAGACTATAAGAGCCTTTCGAACGCCGCTTCTCGAGTTCAAAATGGCGAGGAAGTCCCGTCACAATCGACCAACGAAGATCCGCGTCCTAAACATCGCTGGTCGAACGCTGCGATGAACAAGGCACTCCCCGACGACCCGACCTTGCGCAAACCTGATCTCATTTGCACCGAAGACGGAGCTGTACCAAGATGGAAAATTATTGATGCATATGGCGAAGGCAAGCTATCAGCAACCAATGCGTTAGGCGCATCGCGACAGGGAAGGGACGATACAAGGATCGTGTTACGCACGCAACAAAACCGGCGGTTCGTCTTGGGTTGCATCGCTGCAGACAATCGTGTTGCACTTCAATACACTGATCGCTCGGGCACGCTTACGAGTGGCCTAATTAACGTCCACACCAGGCCAGAAGACTTCATCAGGATCGTCGTCGGCCTCACTCTTATTGACCCCTATCATCTTGGCTACGATACAACCCTTCTAATTGACGATGGCGTAGGGAAAGTGACTCTCGGTGACGGTACTGTCTGCGATGTATTACAGAACATCTACGCGGATCCCAGCATTGAAGGAAGGGGTACGATGTGTTTTGAAGTAAAACACCCGAAGAGGGAAGCGACATGCGTGATGAAAGATGCTTGGGTCGACGTGAGCAGGGCAGAAAAGGAGGCGGATACCTTGAAGAAACTCAATGAAATCGGAATAACGAATATTCCGAAGGTCGTTGTGAGCGAGGTGGTTCACATCGGCGGTCACCTCGATACGACAGCCCGCATACGAAGCTATCTGGAGGATGAGGATTGCGTGATTCGAGTCGGCCAAACTCTTCCCGACTTCAGCAGTGTTCAACCTCAAGAGGAGGAAGAGGAAAAGGAGGGCGAGGAAGAGGGCGAGGAAGAGGGCGAAGAGGAGGAAGAGGGCGAAGAAGAGGAAGAGGGCGAAGAGGAGGAAGAGGAAGAGGAGGAAGAGGGCGAAGAGGAAGGGCGAGTGACTCAGGAGGAGTCCGATGAGAAGACAGCGCCAGGACCGAGCACAACGAATGGGAAAGGAAGATGCGCCGATATTACGAATTCCTCCCGCAACCATCATCGCATCATTGTGGAACCTTTCGGAAAGGAATTCTGCAAATTTAGGTGTTTGGAGGAATTTCTCCTTGCGATCAAGGACATTATTTCAGGTGCGTTTCGTCGCTGACATATCTCGGCGGCTAGACTGACATCGGTCATCCAGTCATCAAACAGCTCTACGACAACAGATATTTGCATCGCGATGTCAGCATCAATAACGTTGTACTTGCGGAACGGGAAAAAGATGCTTTCAAGGCCCCGCACAAGCGTCTTCAAGGTATTTTGATCGACTTCGACTACACAATTTGGTTGGACAGGGACGGTCCCAACGCGTGCGCTGAAGCTCCGGTGACGGTAAGTGCATACCTCTATGGTTAGGAAGCTGATGTTGATGAGAAATCGTTTTGAAGGGAACGGTTCCTTTCATGGCCGTCGATCTCCTTAAGAATATCCAAAAGAACTACGTGCACGAGTATCGCCACGACCTGGAGTCACTGTTCTACGTGATCAGCTGGATATGCACAATCCACTCCGGACCTTACGGCAGGTATCGCTGGTATCAAGAGTACAAGGGCAGCATGGTCTATCTTTGGAACGTACTTGATTTTTCCAAGGAAAGCTTGAATGGGGCTGCCGTCTCCAAACTTGGCTTCACGAGCGAAACTGCATTCGAGTCGTACATCAAAAAGGAGTTTCACCCATATTTTGCTCCTATATTTGACTGCTTATGCGAAATGCGGGACTGCCTGTTCCCGCCCAAGCTGAAACCCATTCAGCTACAGGCCACCATTGCTGCAGCGAAGGGGCTCGAGCAGAGTAAAGATGCAGAAGGGATCCGAAATTTCAGGAAAATGCACCTTCAGCTCCCGCACACGGAGCGCAATCCCAATATCGTTTTCGAAGAGCTCTTCCAGGTAATTGATGACGCTCGAGAGACGCTACCAGAAGAACATCGTCTCAAGGATAGTTACCCGCCGCCCCCTAGTTCGTCTTCCACTCTCTTCTCCATTTATAATAATAACTGTCTTTGAGCAGAAGACCTCGCGCCTAGCGGGCCTCCGCCAAAGGAGGACGATGACGAAGACGAAGAAGATGACGAAGACGACAGCAAAAATAAAGGTCAGAAAAAGGTCTTTTGGGACAAAACAAAGAAAAAATTCCTTAAGGCCCCGACGACCATGTGCAAGATTGACAACTTTGTGGTAAACTCGAAGACGTTCATCGTAGGATCGTCCGTACATTCTCAACGTTCAAGCGTATCTTTTTCGGCGAGTGGCTCAGCGTCAGGGATGGCTGCCCCATCCTCGGGGAGAAAGAGGAAAGCTCCAGAGGATATGCCATTGCCAAGCTCGCAATCTTCTAACAAGCAGCGATTGGACTAGACGACACCGTTAAATCTTATCAAATCATAACACTTATGTATTCTTAGTTTACAAGTAACTTAGATAGAAAGACCAAGCTCAATAAGATCTCATGCCATCAATCTTCGTCCGGTGCCTCGTCCCATCCCATGCTTCGTTCAACTGCCTTCTGCCAACGACTCCACATCTCCTCGCGTTGGCTCTCAGGTAAGGAAGGCTCGAAGTTCGTGTTGCCTCTGGTGTTGACGTGCGCGAGCGTCTCAGGCTTCGAGATGTCCCATCCAAAGAGCCTCAAAGCAGAGCCTGCGAGGAGCGCCGACCCAAGAGCGGTTGACCTGAGAGCGAGAATCCAAGTTAGTTTGGTTCACTTCCGCACGCATCTAGACGGTGTAGTAGACTCACTCCCTCATCTCAGGCCTTACGACACCGAACCCACCAAGGTCGGCAAGCACCTGCATGCACAAATCGCCGTTCGTCATTCCTCCGTCGACTTTGAGATGCTTCAAATCCTTGTTCGAGTCCAGCTTCATGCTCTCGATGACGCCCCGCGTTTGGAAGGCGTTAGCCTCAAGGGTCGCTCTCGCAATATGCGAGGGATTCGTGTATGAAGATAGGCCGATGAGGAGGCCCGCGGCGCCTGGGTCCCAATAGGGCGCGAGCAGACCTGAGAACGCTGTGACGAAGTAGACACCGCCGGTCGAGTCTTCCTTTGCCGCCAGAGTATTTACCTCTCCCGCGGATTGAATAAGACCCATAGAGTCTCGAAGCCTAAGGTATACATTGCAATAAGCTACTATTCATCCGTGCTCGATAACTTGATAACTCTTCACTTACCATTTAATCGCACTTCCAGCGACAGCAACTTTCGTTAAAATCAGCTCACGATCAACTATGTGACTGCATATAAAAGCGGCGAATACTTACTACTTCCCTCCAGAGCATAGACAGGTTTAGCACCAGGCCCGGCTTGGTAGGCGACCTAGAAATTTGGTGAAATATTATTCTACGGCGCAAGGAAATGCGAGGGTACTCACGGTTGTTAGAAGGCCATTCTTGCTTCCGACAGGCTCGCTCCCAGTACAAAATAGCAGGAAGGCACCAGTACCATAGGTGCACTTTGCTTCACCCTGCTCCAGGCATTTGTTACCTACCAATGCACCTTGCTGATCGCCTACGAGCCCGGAGATCGGTACGCCCGCTAATGGGCCAAAGGCAAGGTGTCCAACGACCTCAGAGGATGATACGAGCTTCGGCAATATTGAAGGGCGAAGTCCGAAGAACTTAAGCAGGGGTTCATGCCATGTCAAGGTGTGTAGATCCATCAAGAGCGTTCTCGAGGCGTTCGTAGGTTCCGTGACGTGCAGGTGAGTTTTCGCACTACCAGCGAGATTCTGCGACGAGCAAATAGGCATTAGCAACAATATTCCAATCAACACGAATAGGAAATTCGAACATAGACAAGCCACGATTCAACTGTTCCAAACAGCAAATTGTCTTCGTCATGGGCCTTCTTCACATCGTCATAGTTGTCTATCATCCAGCATAGCTTGATCGCAGAAAAGTATGTCGACAATGGTAGACCCGTGCTAAACATTCGAATATTAAGATGACGCAAAAGACATGTGATAAAGTTAACCACTCACATATCTCGAAGTGCTTTGATACCGTCCTCGCCTTTCTTGAATACGCCTTTCTCAACTTCAATACCCTCAACTCGCAATTTATGTTGGAAATGAGCGACAGTCCCCTTCGTCCTGGAGTCATCCCAGACGATGGCTTTGCAGAGTGGCTTTCCTGTAGTCCGATCCCAAGCTACAGCCGTTTCACGCTGATTCGTTATCCCTGCAAGAAGCTGCTTGTTTCACGTGCTAGAGACAACGAATTATCACGCCGATTACGCACCAATAGCCTTTATGCTTTCCTTCGCCCAGCCTTGCTCCTCTAGTAGCTCGCAGGCCTTGACGATGCACTCCTCCGAAGTACTTTGTATCTCCAACGCGTCGTGCTCGTGCCAGCTGATACGCGAGAGGTTCGTGAGTCCACGAACAGCATGAGGTCTGAAATCGTTAGACGCACCTCGGGTGAGGATAGTATTGAGGAAACTCGAGCTGGTGCTGTGCCACAATGTCTGCATTTTCGTCGAATACGATAAACCGTACGGAGCTGAAATCATCATTGAATGAAACCAGCAAGACAGAAACGAAGACCAAGTCACTCACGTCGTGCCACAGTCCAGCGAACCCACGAATTCTCCCTGCTTCAAAGCGTTACTGGCCGTCATGACGTTGTTCACCAAGAAGGAGTTGTCCAAGTTCTGCTGGGACAGGATCCGATGACGATAACTTTGTCTGGCACCGTGACGAGCTGTGGCACCTCTCCTCAGCAAAGCTGGTGCAGTCCGGGCGACGCCTAATGTCACACTTCTGTGGGTAGGAGGAGTGGGTGGACGGCCATTCGATAGGGATAGGAGTTTACATAGCCAGCCAGTAGCAGCATGCGAACTTGATTTCGAAGGCGACGTCGAGGGAAGAAGGGATGCGGGCTCCCTCCTCAGGCTCTCCTGGCGGGCCGATCCTGCGGTCACAATGGTCGTGCTGCGGTGAAATGACCTCCATTTGAGACATTTTGCGTCAAGAATTCTGGGAGGGGTCTGAATGGGTGCGGTGAGCGTCCATCTTGCACGGAGAGTCGTCGACGTTGAGGTAAAGACGCAACGGCGACAAACCAATGGGACGCCAGACCACAGCATCCGAGTTCAAGAGGGGTTTGGAAAAGAGACGACGGCCGCAATTTCGTTTTTTCAAAAAACATCCGTAAAATATTATGGGGAGTTGCAGAAAGGGCCAATTCGAATTCATGCGTAAAGCATTCCATTAATCAAAGACGTCTCAAGTTGACAGCAAAATTGTTCTACTGGTAGTAGGTAGTGCTCCCAAGTGATCCAAGATTCGAAGTCAAAAACAGTGAAAACATCCATGGTATAAATCCAAATAAAAATAACGCCCTATGATATACCAAACTTCGTCTTCTCCCAGTCCGTCCAGCTGAAGATAGGGAATGGATGTGCTTCCGTGTTGAGCACGTATTTGTCGAGAGGAAGGAGTGAATCGTCCGAAAACAAGAGATACAAATACTTCAAAGTCTCCGCGAGGAAGTAGCTGGTGAAAATGTCAGTGACAAAAGACGAGCTTTTATATAAGCAGACGAACCTGGGCATGGAATCCTGTAGACCTAGAGAGGCATTCCGGACGTCGTTCATCTGTGCGTATCCACTCGGCGTTCTGCACTCTTTCTCGATTGATAGATATATTCTCCAACCGAGCTCGCGCCAAACTTCGTCGCCAGTCGTTCGCCAAAGGATGAACAAGCTTTCGATAGTCTGTCGCAGCCAAATTTAATCTAGAATATAAACCCGAAGCTCGAATAATATCGTACCTCTGGTCTCAGTCGGTAGTCCCTCTGTCGGTAGGTGTATTCCCTGTCTTCCGGTTTGTCTTCCACGGGAAGCGGAGGGTATCGAAGTCCCGGTACTATGCCCTGGCCAGTAGCAGACCCCTTCATCTGACTTCCCTCGTCGCTTGCTACTTTATATTCCCCATTCTGCCAGGCTTGAAGCACATTCATCCATCGCAGATTTTCTTGGTCCTTCCTCACGATCTCAGATGATGGAGAACCAGTTGAGGTAACAAGCCCCGCGCGAGCATCGCGCTTAGCCTGATACTCCCACTTGTTGAGGAAGACGACCTCCTCGACGCCGAGCCCAGTCGATTGATCGTTATACATTGCAGCGCAGCTGATTGCTAGACCTTTCGCCGCCCAGACGTGTACTTGTCTTTCCTGAGAGGACAGGTGTTGTTCTGGCAGAACGTTCGTTTCGGCACCAAGTGCAAGTAGACCAGGTACGAAACATGACAAGTGTTCAAACCTACGCGAAGGCGATTGAGCAGTGAAGTCCGTCACGTATAGAAGATTGCGTCCGGGGGAAAGGTATAGCCCATAGTTGAGGTAGGCACCGATTGTTCGTTTGTCTAGGGGTATTATTTAGAATGTAAAGAAATTGTAAGAAAACGAAATGACAAACATAGATTAAGGCTATCGAATTCCGTGAAATTCGTAAGGATCCATTGCTTTAAGATGTATTCATATCCTGAGTCGGCCATGGCTCCGATGGTAACCTGGTCTGCGGGAGACGCTGAGAACCGTTTACAATCAAGATTTATGGGACATACCACCCCCAGGGATTCCCTCGTCAACGAACCATGCGGCTGGCAGCAACTCTCCAGGATAGTGTTCAAGATTTATGGTATTCAATCTACTTGTTACTCTTTGAGCCTGTGAAAAGACATTAGCATGCGAATTGAGATGGTGTGTGCAGTTCACTGACGACGTCGTAATAAGCTTTTCTTCCTGTCAGCTTGGCTAGATACTTGTACTCCATTTGAAAGCTACCGATCTCCGCAAGCCAGCCATAGCGACTTCCCGAAGTAATACCCCTGCACACATTCGTACTCTAGCTCTTTGCACTTTTGAGAATGGAAAAGACTTACGAAGATGGAGTCACGGCAAACATGGGGAAGCCAGACGATGTATTGAAAGCAGGGAGGAGAGCCATACCCAGCTCGTCCGCCGCTTGGAGAAGCGAGAAGTCATGAGATAGTGCGTACGCAGAAAGCAGCCCTCCAAGATAGCGGATTGTCGTTTCGAAAAAGGGAACACCTTTCTGGAGTACATAGGTTAGAACACTTCCCAACTGCAAGCCGTATTCACACGTACATCGTGCTTACGAAAGTCTAATGTCTTCACTACGGCAAGTCCCCTCTCAAACTCATCGTGAAGCCCCATGAGGTACATTGTATCCAGAGAGTCGATGATCGAAACCGCCCATCCATTAAAACTTGAAGTGCGTAAATTCAGTAACGTAACACATCAAGTGATTCAGAGTGAGGGTAAATTTTATAGCTTGTCATGTTCGTACCCGCTTCGTAAGGTCTGATAGATCACAATTATGAGATCCAGAGGGAAACGGCAACAACCGATCCGACGCGACAAGGGAAGAGGTGATGGAAAAAGAAGAGCTCACTTATTTACTGCGCCATTGCTCACAGGCTGGAGCTCGTCGGCAGGCATCGCGTATTTCTCGTATCCGTGGTAGGCGTGCAGGAACGAACTCTTCACATTCTCCGCTCGAGCATTCCAGTCCACTCCAGACAGTTTCGGTTTCGGAGAATTATCGTTCATTAGTGGCGGCCATCTCCACTTCGGCGGCGGCGGATGACCAGGACCAGGACCAGGTCGATGCCCAAACCCATGGAAGAAACCAGGCGGGGTGAAAAGAAAGAGGATGCATACGAAAACGCCAACAGAAAGCCCCGCAGTCACGTAGGAAGGTGCTCTTGCGACGCGACGAATGATAACGAAAGGGTATTTAGACAAGGGGACGCGGGCATCTGGCGAGACCTGCTCGTCTGCGATGTCCATGCTTTGCCATCCCCCCGACTCGACGGGGTTTCGCGTCGTGGACATGGCACCTGTTGTGGCAGGAGAGAAGGTGGGTAAGAACGAACGCCCTCGAGAGCGCATTGATATTATAACGCACCAGCAAGGCTCTATCTTTAAGAGATTCCACTAAAGTTTGTCTGAGATGAACGGTGTACGACACCGAGTTGAGAAACTCGCGAAGAGTGGGCGGGCGAACTCCCACCGGCACGTCTGAATCTTACCGAGCACCTCTCGGCATGAACGACAATAAATATCCGCTGATCCTCGATAAATCCGTTTCGACTACTTGCTCCCGAGATATGGTGCAAGAAAAGAACGAACGAACGAAGAGCCCCAATGAACAATGCAGCGATGGATGGCGGTGGAAGGAGGAAGACGGGGATGTCGCGTCTCTTTTCTGTCGCGTCTTCATGGCGAGCACGCGACTTTTGACTTCTCGCCTCGACGTCGACGTCCTCGAGTCGCCCTCTGTCTCGTAGACGAAGAAAAGCCATCAGCAGGTTCATCGAGCTCAGAAATCTTCGCCGTGAATCGACTTGCCATGGATCCGGAACAATTCAAAGCGGAGATGATTGACTTCTTTCAAAATCAAGCAAATTATAGCAATGATTTCTTGAGGGATCCAACAGCTGTGAGATTCGTCGCTCTGACGTGCTTTCTTCAATGAAATCTTCGATGTACTGACGCCTATCTTTCGCCAGTTCTTGACGACAGTTAAAAACGCCCAAAATCTCGACGATGTCACCAGATTGTCGAAGATTTACACCGTCACGAACACCTTCGCAAGACTGCCAGCTAGTGCGAAACCGCTCGCGTTTGACACACTCTTCTACCTCCTACCCGAATTTTGGCCCGGTGCTTGCCCACTGGAGAATATCCAACTCGTCGAAAGCGTCGGGCTCGTGTTTATGGCCATCTACAACGAACGCGATACGTTTCCAGCTCAAGCGGATGCGTTGACGCCCATCATAAAGAGACACTGGCAGAGAATGCTACCATGGTTCACACATTATTCATACAGACGCCCGATCGATTATATCTATGAAAGGGCACTTCAAACGAAGCAAGGAATGCAGGCCGTCTTCGCAGGTTCTGCTGCCAACTTCGCCTCGATCCCTGCCCTTCGAGATTTTATGTGTATGGATCCCGAATTCGTGAGATGCATTGGTCGCATCTGGAACGAAGAAGACACCGATAACGAAAACGAACTGGGATATTGTTCGCGTGCAATGCTGTTGATCCTCGCTAACGACTCGTTGAGGGGTAGAGTGGTGGATGCGATGGCCGAAGCTTTCAAAGGTGGTTTGCAAGGGCTCGCGGGACGCGCATTAACACACATGTCGTTTTCAATCAACTCTCCGGTTCCCCATCGGATTAATATGTCCTGGAGACTCTCAATCGTCCTTCTCCTCGCGACGACTCCAAATCAACATCCCATCCAGAAGATATTACTCGACAAAGAAGTGGTACGCTTATGCAGTGAAGCTGCAGTACGAGTCGATAAAGAACGAGACGGAAGAAAATACGACCACGAAGTCTACGAATGCTTTGCGACATACCTCCGATGTATTCGTTCCTTGATGAATTGCCCCTCAGGTTCACAGGTGGCTCAAGAAGCGATCAGAAGCAAGCATCTGGAGGCGTTAATATGCTGCAGCTCTATTACCCCATACCTTACCGAAACACAAAGGAAGATCCTTGAAGACCAGCTGTCCAAGCACATTCCAACATACCTCGTATCCAAGTCGACGCTGGAAGCCGCATTGGAGGGCTTGTCAAACTTATCCACGTCTCGCCTTGAAGTTGCTGTTGGAAAGACTGTCGCCAAAGACCATTGGAACGCTTTCCTTCGCCTTACTTTTGAGAGAGCTACTTATCTTCTCTATCATAAATTCTTAATGCGCGGTCGGCGGGGAGAGATCCAAATTTGCGATACGGTGCGAATCTTGTTCTGTCGTCTATACAAGAGTGTGACGTTTTCTAGTGCTTCGTTTCCGACGATATCCCGGGACATACTTTCTTCCGATGCACGGGTTGTAAGCGTGCTGTATATTGCTCTAAAGCCTGCCAGTTGAAAGGGTGGAAGGAAAATGGCCATAAAGAAGAGTGCAAAAGCATCACGAATAAAGGTGATTGTCTCTCCTGCGACGCATAGCTGAAGAGCTGACTTGGACAAAAAGTAAAAGCGGGCGAAGAAGTCTTCTGGGCGAGACCCAATGACGCAGTGTTCCTGCAGACCATCGCTTCCCTGGATTTCCGTCGGCATATACCAGGCCTCAAGTCCCTCGTTGCTTCCAAGTTCAAAGAGACACCATTCTCCTCGAAGAAGATCGGCATTTCTGCGGACTACAGTGTCTATCCTCCTATCTTCGATGCCTTTATATTGGACGATGAAATTCGCGATCTGTCCTCAGGTAATCCAGGAATGACGTCTATATTGGACCACGTGCGCTCGTCGAGGAACAAGTCGGAAAATCGTTTCGCGACTCGTGTACGCTACCAGGAAGGAGGCAAGCGGAAAGAATGGGTTTTCCTGTCTCTTGATCTTGGACCCATCTCATTGGATGATTCCGAAATGGCGACGTCTTCGCTGGAGCCCGGAGTTGTCGTGGATGTCGATGGGAGGCGACCAGGCGCTGTGGATGTGACGGGTCGGTCTCTTGCTACTCGCTATGATGAAGTCGATGCCCTCTACCTTCCGGCACTCATGCGAGCCTTTTGCGAAAGCATTCATCCCTGGCAAGCAGTCCAGCGGGGACTGCAAGTTTTCTGTGCGGACGACGACTGGCCCTTCGAAAGTGACATATTCACGGACGTAAACTGAATCTTCAAGCTCTTTGTCGAGCGTATGTTCAGCCACAATCCCGCTAGTTCGGTGGCGGCTTCAATGACGACCAATCAATACCTTTTATTTTCTGTTCACTGAAATTACGGGTGGATGGCCCAAACCATGGCAGATTCAATCGAAACCCAAACTCTCGACATATTCTTGAAGCTCAAAACTAATGGTGTACTCGGAGTTAAACGTGTGTTGAAATTTCCCTCATGGCTCTCTTGTGATGCGAAGCGCTATAGACAAGCGCTTTGCTAGATATACCCGTTATCATGCATGTGGATGCGGTTCGTTTCAATGGTTCGTCTGTACTTCACTCATGTTCTCGAATATATGCTCCGGTGATCACAACTCATCAGCCATGTGCCATGTCGACCGTTTCCGGAGTCACCATTTCGAATGAGCCTGTGTATCCCAACAGGCCACATAAGAAGACATGGTTGTGTTCATGTCTTCCTCAGGTTCCCATATCCTCGCGACACCTGAATATGGGCTCGTCCTCCAATGCCGCTGGGCGGCTCTCTGGCAACTTCAAATATTTTGATTATACTATCTTTGCCATGATCTCGATGACAAATCGATGGCTTCTCTTGTAAGTTCAATTAAATCGCTCCGTTCGTCTAAAACTAATGCTCGCGGGTGGCACGTTCAGATACGTCCTCTCGATGCATCTGGCTCCCCTCGCACTCCTTCTCCCTCAAGTCTACAGCACGGCAATCTCGTTGGCTTTCTTCTTGTATCCTGTGTTTTGCGAATTACACTCCCTCATCGGGGCGGCTGTTCTCGCCAACATCAAGTCCAGCAACGCTATGACCCAAAGCGACAGGGCCCGTCATACTCTCAATGCTATAGTTTCTACGGCGGCGTGTCTTGGCTGTCTGTCTTCTTACAGATTCTTGGGAAACCTACAGTTCACAAATATCCTCGTGGTGCTTGCTTGCCCGCTGTGGCATACCCAACTCTCGATCCGCCACCGCGAAGCACTTGCCCCCGTCGAGGAAGAACGCGACGCTCTCGCAAAGGACAAGGTCAATCTCTCTGCAGACCTCGCAGCCGTCCAAGCTTCACTCGAGACAACGAAACAAGACCTTTCGTCCAGTAACAACCGCCTACAACGCTCCGCTACGGAATGCATACGCCTTCGAAAAATACGCGATGCATTCTCCGTTCAACTCGAAAAACTCGAGGCTCAATTGCCAGTTGCTCTCAAAAAGCTCAAAGAGATGGAACTCAAAAACGCGGCTCTGGCCGACGAACTCGAATATTTGCACAAGCGACTAGATAACAAGGACGAGGAATGCGAAGATCTGCACGCGAAGATGCGAAAAGCTCGTGCGAAGCAATTGACCGCAGAGCGTCACCTCAACTTGTTTTCTCTCGATCTGGAATGCGTATCTTTCAAGTTGAACAAATTCCGCGAGTTTATGGGCGATCCATTCGGCGCAGACTATGGCGACATCCTCTTTGATGAGGGCGCGAATCTTCGCAGCGGCGTAAGCGGCGAGTCATTTGGTATGTTATCCTTCCCATTTCTTTGTCGAACTGAGCCCGACTCACCGTCATAAGGTTCGTCGGAGGGAAAGAGCAGCTATACCGTCTTCGATGACGTGTTCACCAGTGCCGATGGAGGAAAACGCAACGACGATAGTGGAATATATGTTGTTCGTGATCCAGTGGGTCCGCCGCGGTCCTTTGCAGCGAGTACCCCGAAAAAACGATCAAAACATAGACGTGCATAAAATTACGATGGCAATTCTGCTTATCAACATTTTCTATCATACATCTGGATAGCTTTTGAGCGTACAACAACATCTATACATGTAAACGACATGGATTTGTAAAACGAGATTACAACTTGATTCAATTTTACTGCACGATTTGGATATATCGTCAAACATTACAGACAACGGAGGGAAGAGATGAACGTACGTCAAAAGTACATATACCTAGGTTGAATCATCCCAACACATCATTGAGTCTGTTCTTGTTCTTCCTCTTCTTCCTCCTGCTCTTCCTGCTCTTCGTCGAATTCTTCATCACCTTCTTCATTATCCTCATCGCCCTCTTCATACACTTCTTCTTCTTCTAGACTTTCCTTGAGCTGATGAAGTCATTCAAGAGTCAGCTAACGAGATCTCAATAATGCCGGAAGACTACAAACCATTTCTACCAACTCGTGGCACTCGTTGAGATGAGCCATTACGATCCCTTGACCTTCCGGAACTGATCCGTCGGCACCTACGAACTTGCCGTCCTTGCGCATAGAGTCTATTTGGAATAATGCAAGCTGATACTGCATCTTGTGTTAGTAGACAGGCACTTTGAAGGACATTGCATATACATACGGGATAAAGCTCTCGAGGGCTGAAGGGCCCGCCATATTTCAATACCTCGTTGAGACATTTCTTGACGGTCGACAGTTTATTCGCCTTGAGGCAATATCAGTCGTCAGGTTATCATAATCACGTATGCTAAACGAACTCACTATTGGCATCAGTTCCTCGGAAACAGGCTCGCTTGACGAAAGCAAGCGATAGATCAACCCATAACACCGTCTCAGAAGGTACAGCAGAACCTTGCAAAATATTTCAGTCGAAGTACACTCATAGTAAGTCACATTGCAACGCACATATTGGCCCGTCGGTCGGTTTCCTTCCGTATCCACGAACTTGCCATCCACGCGCATCTTGTCGATTTCTTGCAAACTGACGGTATAGTTCCATAGATCCGTTTCGCGCAAACTCCACCGGCGGGTCAGAACGAGGTTCTCAAGTTCTGCGCGGATCGCAGAGAGGCGATCATAGATGGGCTTGAGTTCTGAGGCGACGTTTTTCGAATCTTCGCGTGCCTTGATTTCTTGCGAGATTTCGAAACATTCTTCGAGGAGGGACGAACAAATCGCTTGAGAGGCTGGGACTGATGAGCCGCCATGTCCGAGGAATCGTCCATCGACTCTCATCCTATCGACAGAGAGGTTGAGAATGTGGGAAGGAAGAGAATCAAAGCAAAGCAAACACACGAGTCGATGTCACGCAGTTCCTCTTGTATGGGCTTGAGTTCCGCCTTGTTGGGGCTCTCCTTTGCTGCGAGTGCAACAAGCTGTCTGCGGATCCTCACAAGGCGCTCATGAATGGGCACCAAGTCCTCTGACAATACGGAAAGCGACTCTTTCATGTTCGCCAGGATCTTGTCTGGGAAACACGTCAGTAACTTTGATAATGAGCAACGACGACTGGTGACCTACCACATTCATTGAGCTTTCTGTCAAGAAGTTTCGTCATGGCCTCCGGATGTTTACCACTTTCCTTGTCCTTGCGAACAATTTCGCGAAGATCGGCGAGCCTTTTCTGAAATGGTGCGAGGTCCGACTCATTGAAGACAGCGGATTCGTTCATATGGTCAAGAAGTTGCTGTATGGAGGTTAGTATTTGGCACGTATCCATTTGCAGTATGTGGGACAAAGTGCTTACCCGTATGCTAGCAATCTGGCAATATGTGGCCGGGCATTCTTTCGTCTTTCCGATCGTGAGGAAAAAGAGGGAAAGAAGGCTGAAGACGTCGGCGAGTATGGAATCCACACGGTTCTTCCGCGTCGATGGCTCCTCTCGCACTTCATTGAGTTTCGTTACTGTTATTTGAAGAGAAAGGGTCAAGATCGAGCATCCACTGTTAGTACGACGTGAAGACACACCTTGCTTCACGATCAAATGGTACAAATTAAGGACATCGTTGGCCTTGATGAAGTCTCCCCGATCCTTCTTAAGCACCGTCAGACGATTGCGAATACTGTGTGGCAAGAGCATTTAAATTCAGTCTGAGTTTCTTCATCATCTGGAACGGTCATGTAAGGGGATTTGGAGGATGCATAGAAGCGTCCAGGATATCTTGCCTCTCTCTTAGACCGAAGAAAAGCAGTGGATGTCCCTGGTCGCCCGCAACCGTTGGTGTGCTGCTCCTCCCGTACGAATGGAGCGATGTATGCGCGATCGAGATATAGCGTGCAAAAGCTTTTCACAAGCAAACTCACTTGATGACGGCCTCGAGGATGGGCAACTCTGCGAAACCAGATGTCAAATTCATCTTTATGAGATCGGACGAGAGAACGTTTGCGAACCTTCCTGTGGTACAGGCTCCATGATATTATATGCGTTTCTCGTTGATGAGAGTCGCCGATAGAGTACGATTTAAATCGGGAGAGGAGACCTCCACTGGCACATCGATGTGCTCGTAAATCGAGTCGAGCGAATGTTGGATCGTAAAGTCGTGATGCGTCCTGGATTGACGACGATTCTGAGTTTCTTCTAGCTAATGTCGTCCAGCAGCGCGATTTGGCTGCATGTATGCCTCTTCGAAGATCTTTCGACTTGAAAGTAGTGGTTCAAGGTCAAGTGAGTGTCCGCCGCGTCCCGGCGGGCTCGGCTAATTGCCAGGAGGCTATAAAAGGAAGACACAACAGTTGACGCGCAGCCTGCCCTCTACCTCTCACTCCTATTATTTTGAACCCTCTCTCCCTCAAACCTCTTCAACATCATGACGGACAGGATCAAGGAGGTATGCTGCTCGTTACGTCTACTCGATATGCGGAGAAAGGGAAGAAATACTGAACGCGCGATTAGAAACTCAACACTCTTCGCGCAGAGGCGGATGCTGCAACTGAGCGCGCTGAGATCGCCGAAGGCAAAGTGAAGAAGTTGGAGCAAGAGCTATTATCAAAGGAGCAGGAGATTCAGTCGCTGCAACACAAGCTCGGCATCGCGGAGGGTGATCTCGAAAAGGCGGAGGGCAAGCTATCGGATGCGAAGCACGCCAGCGAAGAGGGCGAGCAGAGCAAAACCGCGAACCAAGAGCTTCTGCGCAAAGTCGCATTGCTGGAGGACGAGCTTGACACAGCAGAAAAGAACCTGAAAGAGTGTAACGACAAGTGCGTGTCTTCAACAAGCGAACTTG
Organism: Schizopora paradoxa; assembly: GCA_001020605.1. Lineage (NCBI taxonomy): Eukaryota > Fungi > Basidiomycota > Agaricomycetes > Hymenochaetales > Schizoporaceae > Schizopora > Schizopora paradoxa. The sequence continues at coordinate 35,522 of KQ085889.1, forward strand.
ACGCGTCTTGTACGCGTGTCTCCTTCCTGATGATACTGATTCGACCTTGCTGCAGATTACGACAGGTTGATGTTAAGGCGGAACATTTCGAACGGCAAGTACAGAGGCTTGAGACGGAACGCGATGACTGGGAGAACAAGTACAACGTGCGTATCATCTTCTATGAGAAAGTGTAGACGTTGACGAGATTTATGTGATCGCATACAACCAGGATGCTGTCAAGGCGCACTCTGCGACAAAGAAGGAACTCGATGAGCTCGCGGCGTCCTTGGAAGGCCTGTAGTCGGTTCAATCAAGTGATTTTGTCCTGCTTTGATGGTTTCCTTCAAGAATATCTTACATTTGAACTTTAGATCAATTACATTTGTACACTTACACACACTCCCTTTCCCTATCGTCAGTTTTCTGTTCTTTCCAGCATTCTTTAATCTATGAGTCTCTTCGCTGTCGCCGATCAATCATTTCACTCGCTCGAAAACCTTCAAAGATCACGTCCGACTGGCAAAGCAGGTAATTTACATCCAGAGTTCCATTCGACCACATCGACGCTCATCCTTTCACCTCCGAACCCTTCTCGTCCTTAAATGTCAATGAAACGGAATTTACGCAATGACGTTCGTCAACTGCAAACCATCGATCAGTTTATCTGAGGTGTCTTCGACGGTGGTTGTATTTACCTGGGTTCTTGAAGCCCTCCCCTTTGAAGACATGTCCCAGATGACCTCCACATGCCGTGCATGTTATTTCAGTGCGCACCATCCCAAATGCGCGATCCTCATGCCGAGTAACAGCGCCGGGGATAGCTTGATTGATAGCCATCTTTGAAAATGTGGCTCGGATGCACTGATTGACTTCATACCTTCAAAGAAAGCAGGCCAGCCGCAGCCACTGTTAAATTTGGTCGTGGCTTTGTACAATGGTGCGTCACATGCAGCGCAGTGGTAGTCACCGTCGGTGGAATAGTGTTTGTCGAGTTTGCCACTCCCAGCTCTCTCCGTTCCTTTCTCCCTCAGGATTCGGAACTACGAATCATCAACACAACTTCAAGAACTTCAAAACTTCTTCGTACCTGTTCAGGTGAAAGAATAGCTCTCCATTCTTCATCCGATTTCTGAGCGTCTCCGGACATGGCTCGAATAGATTGTACTTGAGATACGGGGTGGAACGCTTCGAATTGAGTGAGTCCTGTGTTCTTCGAGATGCCTCTCTGCACGACTTGATGTGTTCTGTGCGCCAAAGCAGATGATGGGGGTACGAGAGAAAGTAGCAACGGCTTCCACCGCATCCAAGACTCGTTATAAGGGCGAAACTTGCCTGTATGCGCTCTCAGCAACGACGTGATGATGCGTCAGCGAATCACAGCTATCGTGATCGGCGACCACGTGAGGAGTACCGCATTTGCGACGCTCGAAATTTGGCACTGCCGTGCCGCTGACTCGGAGTGCGTCGTCTTTTCCTGAAAGCTCTCTCCTCAAGCAATTGCTCCGGAGGGCGCGGTGGGTTTTACAAGGCAGTGATCAGTCAGATGAGGCCGCCAAACTGCTGACGAGTTATCATAGAGAACTATGGACTCTGGCATTTGGAAATCCATTCCGAGTCGTCGTCTTGAACTCTACTCGGAAAAGAACATAGAGAGGAACTCAAAGGCAATTTCTTCTGAATTTGAATATGCCGGCCGAAGAGGGTATGCACACTCAATTCTGTGTGACGCAGCGTATCTATGACCATTCTCATAAGAAATTAATCACCGCAAATATTGCATAGTGGTGCAATGAAAAGCAACTCAGCGCCGGAACATGCACTTTGTATAATGCTCAGTCGTAAGCATCGCGATTTGCTACGAAATTTGCATTTTCAGGTGTATAAGTAGACGCGATCTATAGGTGAGAACCTGAAATCATTTATCATCTATATAACTGCATTGCACTAAATAACGAGAATCATGCAGCTTTTCCATGCAGTCTACCGTTGTAAGGTTCTTGTCTGATGCCGCTTGACTATCTCTAACGCTCTTTCGCTCTATGAAACAGGGCTCTTAGCTTGCAACGCAGCAGCAACGCCGTGAGTCTTTTGGAATTCTGTCAAAACATCCCGATGTCTGATGCCATTGAAAATTTAATACTCTCAGTTCTCACTCTCTATTTATATTTGACTCCAGCCAGAGTTAGTATGCACATGTGAAAGACTGCCTGGGTGTCCTAACCGTCATCTCGCCTTATTTACTTAGATGCTATCAAATTAGTGCCCAATGGAATGTCATTCCCAGTAAATGGCAACTCTCCGGCTGATTGGCAAAAGGCGGGCAAGGCACTATATGAGTACTTAAAGAATGATCCTACTGGACAGGTACTCATGCAGAATCATGGGGTTGCGGGCGAGCTTGGAAAGCTGGAAACCGCATACAGGACTGGCAAGTGAAGGAAGACATAGAGCGAGAGATTTCTGAATCCTCTTCTCCATACTGGTGTACCTCTTCTTTTATACGTCGTAGGAAATATGCTAGAAAAGATAGAGTATAGCGCTATTTTCATGAATTCGTGTAAGGAATGAGAGCGCCGTAAGATAGAGTTTAAATGTTACTCATTAGATCGGCATTTGCCGAAGTGCTGCATCTCCAGAACCACGGCCTGAAGGCCTTTCATTGTTTCACCACCCTCCACTTCACGGGATTCAACATCGCACATATGTGAAGGAAGTCTCCCGTCTCAAGATACTTAGAGAAGTACCACAAGCGTAAAGATCGTCGTAACCGACCCGACAAAAACTATCTCAAATATTGGGGTCGAAATTTTCATCGCCGCCTTCTCTGGCTGAACCAACTACCCTAAGTCACCGTTCCAGACGTTTGAAGAATTCCTGAAAGAGGAATCGAAGAAACCAAGGTAACAAAAAGGAACTGCGGGGAGAGGCGCACAGAGCTTGGAGGCACGCGCAAGTATGAAACGGGTGCAGTGTGCATCTTTCCCCGTCTATAACCCAAATCCAAACGGTGGTGTCAGTAAGCATGGTGAGTTTTACAAGACAGAAATCAGCGCGACGAGGCTGTCCAGATGCTGAGGAGCTCTCACAGGAAACTAGCAACACTGGCGTTTTCGAAGGTCGACAGGGACTCTAACCTGAAAAAAGAAACAAAGAGCAATATGAATTTGTTGAAAAGCAAACATTCCTCAATTTTCAAACGAGCGGCCCTACTCGGTACGTGTATAATCAATTATGCGACAAAGAAATCTCATATTTTCTCCATATGGTTTTATTTCATGAAACGATACATAGTGAAGCAATGACAAAAACAGCTCAAGGTCGGAACATGCATTTCTTTGTGCAATGCTCAGTTATTACGTTTGCGAGCTACAATATTGCACTTCCAGATGTATAAGAAGTCGTGATCTGTACGTGATGATGCATACATCCATCTGATTTCATCAAAGCTAACTCGCTGAGGAAACAAAAATCATGTATAATTTCCAACCACCTGCAGTCTGTGCTTGTAAGAAATTCTGATGTACAGGCTTCTCAACGACCAAATATTTACTGACAACTCCTAATGTGCCATCAAACAGGGATGCTTGAATGCAATGGGAAAGCCGACCGACGAACAAGGTGAGTGCTCCAAAGTTGTAAATGTATTCAAACGTTTGACGCATCGGAAAATTTTACATTAAGATTTATCTTTAACTTGAAAGGACCATACTGTATGTGTGTTTTTACCTCGAGAGACTGTGTAGGAATGCTAACTCAGTTTGCTCAATATTAATGAGTCAACAAGGACTTAGATACTACTATTTGGAAAATTGAGCTGTGTAATGGAGCATATTTTATTGTTGATCGTGACGCTCCGGATGGGTGGACGAAGCTCAGCAACGTACTGTATCATTACTTGACCAAAAATTCCAACGGCATGGCGCTCGTGCAGAAATATGGGATACAGCATATGCTGGAAACGCTGCCGATCCCGAAGAGCCCCAATTGAGCATCGGCTACTACATACTGGTATACCTTTCTAAATAATTTAATAAACAGAGTCTACCTATTAGAGACACTGCGTAGCGTCGTTTTACATGTAATGTAGTAATCGTGTCGTGACACCTCTGACGAGATCATCATAGACAATAGACTTTCATCACTCTTATTACATCCGCGAATTCGGCATTCGCCGACGTGCTGTATTTCTTGAACTAAGAATTTCAGTTGGTCTGAAGACCTTTCGCCCTCCACTCTACGGATGCTACCTCGACACCTACGAAGGTCTTTTCCCGTTTCGAGATACTCTCGAGAAGTACTACAAACGAAAAGGTCGCCGCTACCGACCCGACAAAATCTTTCTCAACATTGGGGTCGAAATTTTCATGGCAGCTCACGGCGGCTGAACGAACTACCCAAATCCCCGTTCCAGACGTTCGTAGACGTCCTGAAGGACGAGCTTCAAAAGAGTCGCGAACTCCAAGATAGCGTGAAGCAGCTGCAGGGAGATGTGGACAAGCTTCAGGACTCGGAGGCCATGAAGAAGGCTCGCGCAGCGTATGAACGGGCTCGGGTGCGTGATTTTCGCTTGTTGGGTTTGGTTCGCGGTCTGACGTCTTTATAGTTGACTTCGAGTATTAAAGAGAATCCGAAATTACGGGCAGCAGCGGATGAGTTGAAAAAGCAGGGCATTAAAGTCGGTGACGCAGTCTCCGAAGCTTTGAAGTCTATGGAGGAATCGGAGCTCATGCGTGCGGTATGTTCCTTCGCTTGCTCTACCCCGACCCATACTCAGATAACATGTAGATTTCGAGAGCATCAGCCGCCGTCTCATCTCGCATAGCATCGTCAACAGAGCCAATACGGAATACTGAGGCTTACAAGACACTCGCGGAGACCGTCATGGACGCTTTAGACGACAGCGGATCTGCGAAGCATGCTGGGTACGAAGAGAAGGAGGCACGGAGAAAGCGGCGGCAGATGCGTTTAGCAAAGGCAGGGAAGAAGGGCGGGCTCGCCGCACGGGGTAGGGTAGCTGCAGATCCCGAGTGCGTTCTTCCTCTTCCTCCCCAAATCCTCTCGTATTCTAACTTTCCTATTACAGAGCAGGGTCGGCTGTCATCCTTCACAAAGATTCTCCGAGGCAGGAGCGATGGGCGAAGCTTAAGGAGACAAATCCCCTTCTTCGTTCATTTGCGTCCTTGCGTGAAGCAATCGACGAGTCCGAGAACCCTGTCGTCTCGTCTGTTCGGGGCGCAGCGTATGGCGTGTCGAGCTGGTTATTCGACGAGACAGAGACCGCACAAGTAACGCGTATGATGCGCGCCATGGATCCATTCTTTGAACGGGAGGCATTTGAGCGAGAGCTCAGAGAATACATCATACCTGAGGTTGTGGACGCGTACCTAAGCGCAGACCGGGAAGCTCTGAAAAAGTGGTGTGGAGAAGCCGTAAGCCTCCCTTTGCTCATCCAAACCGATTCGCAACTGACTGGTTCCAGACGTACAACGTCCTATGGGCAACGATGGAACAATACCTAAAACAAGGGTTAATAAGCGACAGCAAAGTCCTTGACATCCGCCAAGTTGATGTGAGCATTCTTAATCACGAGTTTTTTTTTTCCAATGTTGATTCTGACATCAACGACATGCAGCTTTCTGCTGGCAAAGTGCTTGAAAACGACATCCCAGTTTTCGTCGTCACATTCGCGACGCAAGAAATCCTCCTTTTCCGAAATGCAAAGACGCGCGATGTCGTAGTCGGAGCCGAAGACCGCGTCGAACAATGTCACTATGCGGCGGTCATTACTCGGTCAGAGCTCGAGCTCGATGACGAGCTCACTGGTGGTTGGAAGGTTATCGAGGTACGTTGTCGGCCATGAGTCTAGTATTCTTTGATAAACTTGTTGACTTGACTTCGCTCTTCAAGATGGCAAGACGGTCGGCTCGGGCTTACCTCTAACAGATTTATTTAGATATAGCACACTAATTATCGCTTTCATATTGCATACCGAATGATACACCGCACATCTCTCGTCATCCTCACCTCATTCTTGTGAACTGAAGGTGTCATGCTTCGCATCCTCACTGAATCCAGGTATCTTGGGTAAGCTGATGGTTGCTTACCCCGCATTACCAGATGGCGACGAGGATAGATCTCGTACAGGTAGAACGCCCATATTAATCATTTGCGCTGTGTTTCTAGAGATCGAGATCATTGTGTCTTGCATCAATCTCCAGATGACGGTCCTCACGAAGACGAGATTGCTTTCTCTAAATTTCTTCGAACCTCTATGGGGTGTCATGAGGTAATGAAATTTTGCAGTTTTTCCCTTGATTCGACTAATTTTGCTCTCCAGGACGACGAGTTCTTCCGCTATTCTCTTCCGGCGATCCCGAGAAAATTGTTCTGTAACTTCAGCTTCTTCAGTATGCTTTCTCGGTTGACACTTTGCAAAAAGCGTATCCAATTTTTTCGGGATCCACTTACCGCTTAAATGAATTCTGGGGCCTTGCCCAGCACGAACAGAACGGTGCGAATCGTCGCGCAAGGAACACTCCATAATCCAGATCTCATCCTCCCGACCTGCATTCACACGAATATGGCATCTTCAAGCAAAGACCCTCTCAATCTATAAAACTAGGAGAAGTCGTGCGAGCAAAGCACTTCGAATATTCATCCCGATAGAATATCACCTTCGAGGATGCAATCCGATCTCCCCACCCAGATCGCGGGAATGGCCGACCTAAGAGTTCGTATGTGTTTCCATCTCGTCTTTCCCCGACTGAAATAGTAAAGATCAATATACTCTTATAACCAGTTGCCATGCATCTTCAACTCGCGTTTGCGAAAGTAGACATTGGATCTTGCACCACAACCCTTCATCGTCCAATAAGATACGATGGTCAACTTGAAGGTGTGGGTCGCATACGAAGAGTCTCGAACCCCTGTCTAACCTTTCTTTGACTACAGGAAATGTTACCGTGGGGATCCTACTGACCGCGACGAGAGGCACTTCCGTGCATTTGAAACGAAGTGATTGGAATACCGATGAAGCGGCGAAGAAATGTTACGCGGATTTGTACGGCTACCTTTCTTCCAACGACTATGACGCACAACAGTTTCTTAGAGCCTACAATCATTATAAAGCGAAGAAGTAATATCTGATCATGAGTTTATGGCGTGCTTGCTTGTCCCTTGAGACCTACGCTCTTCGGCGGTGTACTGTTTGTACGAAAAACGGGACTCTAATATTGTACATGTGAAATTAGTCTGTAATACCGAGCTGTGGATTGTAAGGATTTCTAAACCGTTCAATATATATGTAGGTTTGTAGATGTGCATTTTAGGTGAAAGTGTCTATTCGAGGGTTTCCGAGTCCAAGCCGAGAGTCGTCGGGGAGGGTTCGGCGATAAGGACATCGCCACATGTTCGACGCGTTTGCGAACTTGCACTCGAAAACTGCGGCGACCCCATTGGATACCAACTTTCACCGGCTTCACCATCAGTAGTGCTGGGGACAGTACTCTTGTCGACAAAACGAAGATGGGACAGACGACGTCGCAACCAGCTTCATCGCCTCAAAGTGCTGCTCCTGCGAGATGTCCAATACAGCACGACGCGCCGCCGCCTTCTCAACAACAGCAGCAAGCAGCCCAATGTCCTATCCAACATTCCCCCTCTTCCGCAGCACCCTCGACCTCTTCGCAAAGTCAAGCATCCAAATGCCCAATTCCTCACGACAATGTCGCCGTCGACTCCCCACACGCGCCCATCGACCCCGGCTCGCTCAACCCTCTCAACCACATCCCCATGCACCTCTCGCATGCACCAGCTCCCAACCAACGGATTGCACTCCCAACGGAACGCGAAGCTTCGACGATTCCTCGACCTGCCTCGCCCGATGGGAGTGCGGGAGGCGTCTGGGACTACCCTTCGCCACAACAGTTCTACAACGCGCTCGTACGGAAAGGATGGGAGACGCCTGAGGAGCACATCGAAACCATGGTCCAAATCCATAACTTCCTCAACGAACGAGCTTGGGATGAAGTTGTGAAGTGGGAGAAGAGGGTCGATCCGTGCGTCCTACTCTGCTTCTTTTCTACTCGCTTATTGACTAATTTTGCTGCGAAAGGTCAACAAAAATTGAGCTCGTGCGTTTTCGCGGAAGACCAGGCGAGCTCTCCCCGAAGGCACGATTCTGGCTATTCGCGGGCTGGCTCTTACCTTCCCGTTTCAAGTGCGTTTCCAAATACTATGCTTTCCCTCTCGTCCTCACCTTACAAATCATAGCACTGAACCTCCATTCGATCGCCACGACTGGATAGTCCGCCGACCAACGACGGGCGAGGAGGTTCGATACGTGATCGACTACTACAGCGCTCCGCCAGAGCCCGATGGCTCCCCTGTCTTTTCTCTGGACGTACGACCAGCTCTAGACAGCGTCGGAAGCATCAAGGAACGCGTCTTTGCTGCCACCGAGGAGACTTGGTCATCGTTCCGAGAAGAGCCTGGCAAATCTTCGCATTAGAAGTGAGTCGGCTTTTCGATTGCTTATATTTATCTTTGTGTATCCCCCGCTCCGTCGCATGTTCGTTGGTAATATCACTATGCAGGCACTCCTCTTGATTCGGGTCCTCCCTATCCCATAATTGTTTTAGCTATTCTAGCACTTACAGGCAATGCAGGCGACAAAGCCTTCACGAGGAAGCCTCATTCAGTCAGTCTTTGAATATGGTATTCAAAACGCAACTCTTGAACTCGAACAAAGTCTCAAAGCGAAGATACATAACACATTCTCCTCAAAAAAATCCACACGTCTCTCCTCTTGCATCGAGCACCATTATACCTCCATGGGGGAGATGGTTGCCCGGAATGGCGACCTTCATCGCTTGCAGCTGCTCATCGTCTGGGTAGCCCATATCTGCGAACCATTTGAGGAGATCCTTCAAATGTTCTTCTTCCACGTCAAACTCGGGCTCAGGTCCCGGATTCTCGTCAGCCAATCTGTACTGAACGGTAATTAGCCACCGTTTGTCCTTGAATCGCTCCATGGACGGCTTCCACGATTCTCTGATGGGAAGCATGTCTGCCCTTTGCGTTTTCCCCCTTAGAGTACTGTAGATGACGGGATACGTGGCAGCCTCTTTCCTAGGGCGAAGGGCGGGGTCGACTTTTTCTAGGATTCGCTCGCTCAGCTCCTCGCATTCTGCTTCAGAAAAAGCGAAACCGTGTTGGGTTATGAATTTGTACTTGTAGTTCAAAGGCATCGGTTTTGTCGCGAGTACGAGTGCTGTAGAGGCGAGTTAGTAAAGTTCTTCTGGAAAGTTTGCATGGTGGTTTCACCACGACTCACTTATCTCTTGGGGCTTTTTCGACGCTGTGTGTTGCGAGTGGTCTGTGCGCGTTTTACTATGGCCGCAGAAAGAAAATGCCTCTGTCCAATAGATTTTGAGGACTCGAGCTAGCACGCAAGGGATGGAATATGGAAAAAGGGTGCAGATGGTGGTCGTGGTCGTGGTCGTATCAGTGGTTGTCAAAACATTCGTCAATTGACCATAACTCTATAATTCCCAAACTAACATTCCCCAAACTAACAACGTTTTGCTTTCGCTACTGGGAACGTGAAGTGGATATCAACCGCGGGCGCTTCAGTAGTACATGTTATCTGTTGGACATATAATTCACTGGCTGAGTAATTTACGACGAAACTACCCTCCTGCCTTCACGACTGTCGAGGAAGCATCGTGCTTCATAAAAGTGAATACCCGGGATAGCCGCCTTCAATCCTTCCTGGTCATCGCTCGAATATTCAAGGCCCTCTAGCCATTCAACAACTCCTTTCAAGAGCTCTTCTTCGACCAGGAATTGCGAACCAGGCTCTTTCGAAGTCCTTGCCGTTTTTACGCAGATCAACCACTCCTTGTCCTTCAATTGCCTTTCGGAAGCCCGTGCGTCAGATTTCCAGGTCTTTTCGATATATACTAAATCCGCCTTTTCTTCAGGAAAGAGGAGATGAGCGGAGACCAAAGCAGTTGCGTTTTCACCTTTGGAACGGAGGCGTGAGTGCTTTCGCTCTATACGACGAGCAAGATCCTCTAATTCGTCTTTGGAGAACGCAAATCCATAGTAAGTAAGAAATTTGATTTCTTGCCATAGCGCCATCGCGATTTACGTAGCTATGAAGAGAAGTCAGAAATTTGGTGAATAGAAATCCGTTCTACTCGACATACCGCTTACACGTCTTTTAGAATCTCCAATTCCCCCTAACGATTCAGGAGCCAGCTCTCTCTGGGTACGTCAGATCGTACGAGGGATAAGACTCGATACGTGACGGTGGTCGTCGTTGTGGTCACATTCAAAGAGTTCCGTCGTGTGGATTTGCGTGCCAGTGCTCGGACCTTTCCGCGCGTGCTCGTCCGAGAACACCGGTCACCGCGCTACGTTCAACTTTCCGCCAGCACATTGATATTTGGTTGCACTGCGATTCAAACGTCGGGAACATAAAATCATTACATGTAACCATTCATATACGCTTCCATGTGCTTAGGACTCAGGAGGAGGTCTCGCGCCTCTTCGAAGTGGACACCTGGGATAACAATCTTCAATTCCTCCAGCTCCTCGTCTGAATAACCAAGGCTTTTGAGCCATTCGACCGCCTTTTCCGAAAGCTCTTCCTCCACATCATACTTCAGACCGGGATCTTCGAGGGTTGCAGCCACTCTAAGGTGGATCAACCATCTCTTTTTCCTGAGGCGCTCTTCGACAGACTTGTCTTTCCTCCATGACTTTTCGATTACTTCAAACGACGCCTTTTCTTCGGGGAAGGTGCAATGTGTTTCGACCAAGCACATGTCGTCCACTCCTTCATCCCGGGTGTACTCAGGGTCTTTCTCCTTCTCCTTCTGCTCTATGCGGCGGACAAGTTCTTTGAGCTCGACGTTCGTAAACCCGTAGCCATAATAAGTCAGGAACTTGATCGGTGGTGTTCGTGGCATAACGGGTCTGTCGTTACAGTGTCGTATATCTGAAAGGGTGGGTAAGCTACATGATGCGACAAAATATACTTCCTCTATTTTGCTTGCCTTGTGATCAAGTCAGCGGGTCTCTTGTCACGGTTGCCCTCAAGTCACTTCACTATCGAGTCGTGAGTCACAGTAGGTAAGGAGTAAGATGTGAAGTCGACGAACCATTCGTCAATTGAACTCGAGTCTTCGTTCTCACATAAAAACCCATTTTACCATTCTTCATGGACTCCAGGACGTTACAACGCCATCGATAGAGAGCGGGAGTTGAATAACATTGAATGACCACTACAAACACCTGAATGTTGAAAACAGAAATTTACTGTGAAAGCGCTTTCTCCCTGAAAAAATTCGACTCCTTGATATTGTAAAGGTAGCATCGCGCTTCGTCAAAGTGAATTCCTGGGATGACAACCTTCAATTTCTCTCGGTCCTCGCTCGAGTATCCAAGACTTTCGAGCCATTCAACAAGCAACACCAAATAATCTTCTTCCACATTGAATTCCAGGCCAGGATCTTCGGCAGTTCTCCACGTTTTGACGCAGATCAACCAGAACTTCTCCTTCATGCGCTCTTCGGTGGTCTCATGCCAGGTTTTTTCGATCACTCTGAGCCATCCCTTCTTCTTGGGTAGAAGGAGTTTTCCGAGGATTAAAGAAAGGGTATCGTAGGTTTTGTATCGCTCTGGGTTTTGAAGTCGTACGCGACGAGCGAGGTCCTCCAATTCGTCTTTGGAAAACGCAAAACCATAGTAAGTGAGAAATTTGATTTCATGCCATTGCAGCATCACTATGTGTGAAGCTATGAAGAGAAGTCAGAAACTTGGAGATTTAATCAACTTTTACTTGACGTACTGCTTGGGACCAGGACAACCGTAAATTTAATGCTACGTCTACGATCTTTCTTCTCCTCCACAGAAATCGTGGTTCGTGCACCAATTTCCTCTCGCTCCAATAGCTCAGGGAGCAGCAATCTTTCGAAACTGGACTTTCAGGAGGAGGAGATTTGACACGGGATGGTGGACGTCGTTGTGGTCAAGTTCGTCGACGGCGTCACGGTGTGGCATTGCCGCCGCAATGCCGCGTGCTCGGAACTTTCCGTGCGCACAAGTCCCTTTCAGCTTTACCTTCGACATTACGCTACAGCTACTGAGTCAATTTCTTTTCTCATGTTTCTACTATCCTCCTCCAAGCATGCTTCTCTCATTATACGGAGTAGACGTAGTAACTCTACCATTCATTTTTACTCTAGTACTAGTAGTATCTTACTAGTAACATTGAAAGTACGTGATACTTGAGTTTCTACTTGTCGTGCCGTCTCCGAGTCTCAAGCGCCCTGTCTGTCTAGTACATGAATGAACCATGCACCGCATTTTGTACGATATATATTTCTATTCTTTACTCTACTCCTTTTATTTTTGATATCTTTTGTCCGCCCCTATGACTGTCACAACCATTGAGAAAACACTCCCAGACTTTTGCAACCCACATTTTCCTCTTGATCCCTTGTTAGCAGGTGCTTGGGTATCTCATCGAACAAACCCTTCTGCTCTGAGGTATCCGTGAAAAAAACCGCGGCACACATGGACAGCTTCTGAAATGGTGTCACCCGATCCTTCGAGTATCCGAATCGAATGCCGCCGCGAATCATAAGCTCTTATACTTACCGTTTCATTGCCAGTGAGATAATAAGCTACATAGTACGTACATGTAAGAAAGGAAAGTAGAGATTGTTAATCAAGTTATAAAGGGAATATATGTTTAAATGCTGCAAGATGCTTACTGTTAGTCGTCATCAGCGGTTCGCTGTGTGTAACCTCGAAGTGGTAGAGTGGCCCGACGATAGCGTTCACGATCGCGACTTCTGCTCGCGGAAATGACGTTTGCGTTTGATCCCAAGACCGGAAAGTACTACATACCTTCCAATAACGTCGCATAGTGGTTAAACCGAGGTTGTAACATCTTCGTCGGTGGGTGGGAAGGGCGGTGATGTTTTATCCTCAATGCGGAGGCTCGATGGAAATTTTATACACGTACACTTTGTGGCGATTAGAGCCAAATGATGCCGCATCGGACTGTAAGTCGAATTCCAATACTTGTTCAACTGCGTACCGGTTGAAGGACGCGCAGCTGTGCTTGTGTGAGTTTGTAAACTGTGAATGGCCGTTGCAATTTACAAAGTGGCTTGCACTTGTCTAAATGACACCGGAGGATGTCCCACTGACATATTTTGCAACCTCGCTGAGATTGAGTTGAGTAACTTCCCTTCTCTGAGAGCCAGCGGCGCAGTTCAAAGCACGATGCTCACATACCTTGAAGATAAGAGAGAGCTTTTGTGACGACACATAGCCAACCTTATGAAGTCGTGATCTTTAGAGATATGATTAGTAAATGCGAGCTTTACAATCTGTCTCATCGGGACCACAACTTTCCTCCCGATCCCAAGTCGTCGATGGAGTACATACTGTAAACGCAAATATGCGGTGTAATTAGTCCATTTGCGTGAGCGCAATTCCTTTGATGTCTTTCAGGTATTTCCAAGCCTTCTCAGCCGTCCTTTGCAAATTTAGCATGGGGAGAGGAGGCGATGATTCACGATTCACGGTGGGTGCTTCCGAGGCATTGTTTCGATGCTTGTGCTCGTTATGGCGAGCAATCTACTCGTCTTCGGAGAGAAAGCGACTTAAAAATCGAGCAAATTGCATGAATTTCATTAGCATTTTTCACGGCTATGAAGAAAGTCAAAGCACGGAGAATATTTTTTCGATTTCACGCACATGCAGAGAACCATGCGAACGCGACATTTGCGGTCGACGGTCGTTCACACCATTCGGAGGGGTTTCGACCGAACAGCTGTGTCGTTGGCTTACGAGCTAGATATTCTTCAGTCGATCCTGGAGGCTTCAAGGAGTGGACTTCAAGAGGGAGGACATTCACGACCAAGGTTGATGGTCGTGGTTGACATCGAAGTGACGCGGCATGCATTGCCACCGATTTACCTTTGACCACATCTTCCGTGCGCACCTCTTTCTCTTTCAAAGTCTTTGCTTTTTTGACACATCCTTTTCGTGTAATGCAAAGGCTACAGAAGTGCGGCGTCGTTGAATATAGCAGGAACGCCGATTATGCTCGACATCTAGTTCTCGACCCTCAGCGTCCCGAGTCAGCCTCCACGTAGCACATCTCCAGCCCATCTCTACCTGACGCGCCGCAACTGGGTGATGCATCTTGGCTTCGACATGCTTGAAAGAAAGGACCTCGCGACGAAGATGGCTCTCTGAGACTACATCTTCCCTAGGACACTCTGAAACGTGTTCGAGATACCGCACTCATTGGAATCCTAGTTCAACTTGCGAGGCGAACTGGATGGCGGTTGGATGGAATCGTGACCGGAGAGAGAGCAAATGATTCGTGCGTCAGATCTAACTTCTTTTCTCAGTATGTGGTGAATATGTTCGTTCCATTGCAGACTTTTCGAAAGATCATCGAAAGATCGAGCTCGTGTGCCTTTACGGTAGTTCCCCCTCTCTCTACAATCACAAGGCGACATTGGATAAGTTACGAGCTTCAATGTGCATCTCTCCTTCTTGCCAGGGGGAAGGACATGGCTGTCGCTCCTAGAGCGATTATCAGACGACCTTCAAAGGAGAAGTGTTTAGTATTTCATGGGTTCTACATTTTTCGTGCGTGCTACAGCATCGTATCTACTGTATCGCACGGCCAACAGGCGTCGCCACGGAAAACCTTTCTAGAAGTTCACCGCTCGTTGACGCTTATCACTGTCTGAGGTCGACTCATTCGGGTCGACTCGCTCCTTTCCTCCAAAGCCTATCCATCATAATCGACATTCTATGGTGTTTATCATTTCATTAGCACATATACTAAAACTTGCAGAGACATCGATTTTTTGACACATATTTTACATGACTCTCCTCGCAGCGCCATCTTGCGCGCAGGTCCCGTCAACACTCACGTCCCCAGCAAGTAGCTCCCGTCAACGGATCGACCATTGTGGGTTGTCCTGGCCAAATATAATCAGCTGAAACCGCAGCCCTCTTCAGCGTGTCTTTCGAAAATCCAAAACTCTCCATCCATTCAACGGTATCGTTCAACCCGATTGAGCTGATCTCGCTCTCGTCGAATCCAACCTGAAGTCCGTCTGGTTTGTCGTCGGTATATTTGATCTGGAAGGCTATAAGCCGTCGGACTATTTCATCTTTTTTCTTTGATCCCGGGTCCATGGAGGTGCTTATAGCTACTTCAGGATGCCATGCATCATCTATCTGATGCAAACCGCACGTCTGCACTTTATTGGAGGGTACTGGCATTTTGAGGCGACCATAGACGATGGAAAAGTTACATGCGTTTGCAGTAAGACTGCCATCCGGGTCGATTTTGTCCCGGATCCGTTGTGCAAGTTCGTTGAACTCATCCTGCGACAGTACGAAGCCATAGTACGTCATGTACATGACCTTGAACGCCATGATCTGTGTAAAGCTACAGAAACATGTTCAGAATAGACAATATATGGATAGTAAAATTTCGAACTTGCACGTCGTTCCTTTGAGCCTGTCACACGGCGGGGGGGTTTTTTGATCCGCAGAAAGCTGAGCTTCAAACTGATTTTCTTTTTTTTGAAATTAAGTGCCTTTGGATATCAGTTGTACGATAGCTTGAGTAGCTTGAGAAGTAATTCTGGATGACTATTACGGCGCCTCCTTGAGCTTGAGTTTTTAAATACTTCAACGCCACGTGGTTGGAGTTTACAAATGGTGTCTCAGGCTCACGGCTCTCAACAACGGACTTACTAGTAGCTCGGTACCAGTACTACACGTAGCAGCTGCGCCGCCGCTCGTCGACTGATACAATTTCAAGTTCAGGCTTGGGTCTTAACGCACGGTAAATAGCACGGATCTACTCAGACTTCTGGCCCTGTTTTACTACTACTACTGTAGTACTGGTACACCGTGACATGTTCATCCTATGACTATCGGTACACGAGCAACCAACCTCTGCATACCTATGTTCAGCTAGACGACTACTACATGTAGTAATATCTGGCTCAAGAACGTTACGGCTATGTTTCTACCTACCTACGGCCCCTAGGTAAGCTGTCAGATCTAAACTTTCATCTCCGTGGTCTAACAGCTGATCGAGTCTTATCCCAACTTGATGTTGATACGCCGATGCTCTTGATCTAAACTAGCAGGTCTCCGCCAGTCCTCGCGAACTTGAACCCCTTGGAATAAAATCTCCTGCTAATATGTACT
The DNA here is from genome assembly GCA_001020605.1 of Schizopora paradoxa. Taxonomy (NCBI): domain Eukaryota; kingdom Fungi; phylum Basidiomycota; class Agaricomycetes; order Hymenochaetales; family Schizoporaceae; genus Schizopora; species Schizopora paradoxa. Next base: position 51,776 of record KQ085889.1, read on the forward strand.
ACTACTAAACAACCGCGTAAATGGCAAACACCTAAATGCGAACAGGGTGTCTGTACACTAGGCCTATTTCGACTCGGACACTGGATACGCGGCACTCGAGTCGAATAAGTGGCCACCTCGCATATAAATAGGTTATGAGAGGTCTTAGAATCCGAAAAACTTCAAGCTTCAAGTATCTTTTGAATTACACACACCAATAATCGCACCGTCTCTTGACATGGCACAACCTGAGTTTGTAAGACGAAGACACCCTTTTTCATGCTCATATACGTACTTACAGACTACTTCCGTCAGCCCGTTGACTTGAATATTAACAATGGAGCTCAAGTCGAAGGAGTAAATGTCTTTGGGATGGAAAACTGGATATTTTCGCGCCTGAATAGACAATTGGGCGCCGAAACGAATGCGCAATACGAAGCCTCAACATATGGCATTTTGAACAGTATTCTGAACTTACAATTTCCGTCCACTGGCACTGGAAAATTCATGGTCAAACCTCAGGGAATTTATCGTGCACTCCTTGAAAACCCGGTGATTCCGATCGAAGAGCCAGAACTTGAAGAAGGCGAAATTTTCGACCCGTTCGACATGAGTTTTGATCCAGATGCGCTACCCGGGCCTCATGACGTACAAATGGTACAACAACAACATAATCCAGGCCAAATGCATCGAACACATCGCAAAAATCAAACCTCGGGCGGGGTTCCGGGAGGGGAGATCCAGTATGTGCCGGATTTCATTGTCGTCAAAGCCACAGGACATCTTGGCTACGATATAACCATTTGCATTGTCGAGGTCAAGCGCGACGATAAAAAACCGTTGATTGCACAAGATCAGATCAAAAAATATCTTTTACGTGGTGCACAGGAGCACTTTGTTGTAGGAAAGCTGCGAGGATTTCTGATACTCAACAACAAATTGGAAGTTTACGAAATCAATGTGCAACAGTTCAAAGCAAACCCGGAACTAGCTCATGTAGTCAAAGTAACTGCATTGCCGGAAATCCATTTGAATGTACCCCTTCTTCAGGGACAGAGCTTCCAATCGAACAATCATGTTCTGGCTGGCCTATTTCATCATCTCTGCCGAAAGTATTGGGGACCTAGAAATCAAGTATGGCGTCAGTATAACTGGCATCCGCAAGCTCAAGCGTAGTTAGACATATAGCTTAATTGGAAGTGAGACGGGAAGAAACTGTGGTAACTTCCAGCGGAAGCCAACTTGAAGAAGATTATATATACGTGCCGTGTATGAATACGGAGGACTTGAATGAACGTACTTATCAAGGTGTAATGATATGTTTATCGTGATGCTTGTTCGCGAGACTCAAAAGCTCGGCGTGATTGACTTTGTTCGATAGCATTCGCTGCGGTAAGAAAGCGAAACGTAGAGGCGACTCGCTTACTGCTGATTGCAAAAACCCTGGCACAGCCGCCGACCACGTGACTATCCTCCAGCCCTCGTTTCGAAAATAACAGTGATATGACATTTTCTCAACATCTACGTAGAGTTAAGCTGCAACATAGATATGCAAAAAAAGCTCTTTTTTAGCGCTATCAAACTATGTGCTTGTCTCAGAGATACGCTCAGCTTTGAGTCCGGTACGTCAAAACGACTCCGAAATCCTCCCGATCGCGGTGCACGCGAAGAGATCGCAAAAATCATAACTCAAGTTTTACGCAACGGAAAAATATGAAATCTAGCTTGAAAAATTGACCTAGCTACTGGCTACAATATAGACTGGTCGCTTCAACAAAAAGGGCCAATGGGGGTGATTGAAATGGGTTTTACACGTCATCTCACATCATACTTCCCAGGTTTTTTTGTTCACTTTGCACGCCTTTCTGTCTTCGGTCAAAAACGATAAGATAGCTCAAAACATGTTATACATTAGAATACACTAGCGCAGAAGCAGCGCGTACATCGCTATTCTACACGTAGGTACGATTGAAACGAGGGGCAGTACAGGTAAAGAAGCGTAAGTTGAAAGCCATGGCAGGCGCATGCAGGCATCGCTCGGTCGTGATAAAGCGCTGCCTGGCGTGAAGGAGTACAAAAAGAGGCAAGGAGATCGCGAAGAAGAGAGGGTAGCACGAGGACATAAGTTGAGGCCGTTAGAGGCACTTGACGGTGATCCGCGACAGATAACGTACGGGAATGTGAACGAAGATTCGTAGTCGACGATGAAGCCAAAGGGGACGATGAAGCATATAGAGAAATCATTCGATGAGTGAGTGTTCTAATACGGAGTAGGGGCTCTTTGGCTCATTCTCCCGAGTTGCCGCGACCCATGCCAGACGGCACATTGCCGCGACCCATGCCAGACGGCGCATTGCCGCGACCCACTCCCGACGATGGCAAACTGCTGGAACCCGCGACCGACGACGGCGCACTAGTAAGAACAACGCCTGACGACGACGCGTTGCTGGGACCCGCTGCGGACGACGGTGCATTATTGGGATCTGCGACCGACGAAGTATTGCTCGCAGCCGACAAAAGTGCTGCTGGCTCGAAATCCTCGAGCCAGGACATGAGAAGGTGCATATCCGAAGTATTTTCGTATACCGGAAGTTGGTGGTCGACGGCTAGTTTCCCGATCTGCTCATCGACGAATTTCTCGACGACGTGCTCGCGCGTCTTGAAGTAGGTATCACGCTCGTAGCAAAGAGTCTTCAGTTTCTCCCCTTCCTCCTTGAGAACCATCTCGTGTGGATATTTAGGAATTTCGGCGGTCTTGGAAGAGAAATCGTCAATTAGGAGTTGGATGGAATCGAGCGCTTCCTCCACTTTCTTATCCTTCAATTCGTTCGGTAGGTGAATATACGCATTCGTGGCGTTGCGAACGATTGAGCTTCCTTCCACTGAGAGCCAATACAGGCTCTTGTCCAGGAGGACAACGAGGAGCTTGCGGATGGCTATGAATTTACGGTAGTGTTTCTTGTAACGAGGGATCTCGGTCTTGAGCTTTTCTTCGATATCCTTCTCCATGTGAGCTTGACCCATGAGCACGATGGTGATGTCTTCGTCGTCCGACGATTGGACGGGCGTGGGTGCTGATGCGCGGTTGGAAGGTCCAGGGCGGGGGGGCGAATCTGCACAACTTACGTCAATTGCTATATCGATAAACGAGTAGCTGGTCACTTACTTGAGTCTGTCCTACTTCGCTTCACAGAAGCAAACCCAAGTTTAGAGAAATATTTCGTACGACTATCGCTGTCCAAGCCTTGAATCTCCGCCACTTCGGACTCGAATTCCTCTCTGCTGCGCTTTTGCTTCTCCTCTGGTGAGATCGGTTGTTTAGGCACCTGTTTGCCGTCGGCGCTGCCCCCGATTTGAAGTAGATCGTCGTCTTCGTCGTCCGAGAGTTCCATGTCTGAACCACTCGTCGAGGACTGCAAGCCTGGCGCTGATACGGAATATCCTCCGTTGTAACCTGGCTGCAGGGTATGGGGGCCAACCTGCGTAGCAAATTGTGGGCCCGAAGGAGCGGGGCCGGGGGGATACGGCGTCGCACCACCGTACTGAACAGGAGCGGGGTACGGTAAGGATGTGGTACCAGAGACATACTGCGTTGCCCCTCCGAACTGCGGGGGGACGGAGCCAGGGGCAAATTGCGTCGCACTAGCAAATTGCGGGGCGACGGAGCCAGGGGCAAATTGCGCCGCACTAGCGAATTGCGGGGCGACGGAGCCAGGGGCATATTGCGTCGCACTAACGTACGCGGGAGCAGGACCGGGCGCGAATTGCACCGCGCCAGGGTATTGCGGGGCGATGGAGCCAGACGTGTACTGTGAGGCAGGAGCGTACTGCATAGCACCCGTGAACTGTCCGGGTGCGTGGCCAGGAGCGTATTGATGATGGTATGGTTGTTGCGTCTGTATAGCGGGGTATGTACCCGCGATGACAGGACCACCATGTGGAGGAGATGGTTGTCGGGGCTGTCCTGCAGGGAATGCGATAGAAGAGGTCTGATAATGGGCGTGCTGGTTTGAGACGGCGTGGTGCGAGAACGGAAGCGGACCTGTGCCGCCAAGCTGAGGCTGAACTGGAGGTGGAATTGTTTGTGAAGAACTCATGACCTGCGATTGCGTATGGGAACTGTCAGAACCGTCTTCGGATGTCTGCTCGTGTTGTCTTGCCTCAAAGTATTCTTTCCATTGCTTCTGAGCTCGGACGGCGTATCCAGTCCCTAAGCTATAGTCCTCGGCAGAAACGGGCTTCTTCGCCACTTTTGGGACTTCCTGGCCCTGCAGCCTCAAGGTCGCTTTCTCGCTTTGTGCCTTGAAAGACTGTAGTTGATTGATCCTCCTCTCGTCTACCTTCAACGCCTTCCTAAGCTCGTTGAGCGCCCATACGAACACGGGGAAAAAGAAGTCCAGTTGGAGCCTAAGGTACTCCTCGTCGGTATAATCGAAAAGGCGATCTCGAGTGAAGCGGAATCGACCGAGGCGCTTTTGATGGTATTGCGACACATCTGGCATCGGAGTAGGTTCGTAGGTTTCGAGGACGATAGGAAGTCGTTCTCGTTCGTTTGGCGTCACGGCATACCCGTCGATGTTGATGAACTTTCTGATGTCGCAGTCCGAAAAGGCTGAGCGAATTGTATGGACATCGAGGGAAGAGTCGTCGACCTGTAGATGCGACTTGAACCGACGATGGAGCGACCATCTGAATCTGCCCCAGTCGACCTTCTTCTGAAATGGATTATACTTGTGCATCATGTCTGCCTTTGAGAAAAATGCGGGAAATACAGCCATGAATCCACCGGCAAGGAATAATCGAGTATCGTCCAGCTCCCGACGAAGCACTATGGCTATGTTGCCAGGATCAAACTAGATCAAAAAGCGATCAGTAAAGATGATAAGAACTACTACAGACGACTCACCTCGATTAGGACTTCTTCGTGGATTGCTTGAGTAGTATAGACGTCCTCGAATCCAGCCTGTACCTTGTCAAGGCTCCCACCGATGAAATTCTTTGCCTCAGCAAGTTCTGCGTGCAGCATCTCATTCTCCTGAGCGTGCCTCGCGTTGTCTGCCGCACGCTGGTCCTTCAAATCGTCCACCTGGTGTTGGAGGTTGGCTACATGATCCGAAATCTCTCTCATCTTCGCCTTTCCTTCATCTACCCGCCCTGTTGAAGATGTTAGCCTCACGATACTCAAAGTCTTCAAGACGACGCTGGGAACGCACCTTTTGATGGCGAGTTGCCACTTGTTACCGAAATGCCCGGTACAACGCGATAAACGCTGCTAGGAGAGAGGTGCGTCGACGTTTGCGACATCCTCTCTCAACAGGACTGGACGTTATGAAGGTGTAGTTCTGACCGTCTGCGATGGACGATGGGGATGATGGTGGTCGATGAGAAAGAAAGGGGTTGGCCTCGGACGCTGTCTTTGCGTCCGCACGGTTTCCACGCACATGCCCATAAGGCAGTCCGCATTGTAACCTGCAGGCTTGCCCCAAACCATCACCATCATCATCCAGTTTGTCTTTCTTCCGTATAGATCATGCCATGACAGCCGGGATCGCTCTATCAGAAGATCTGCGAGGTGTACTCGTCTACATGCATTCTTCGTCCAGCCTGGACGCGAAAACTATCTCAAAACTCACCGGGGTTTCGAAGCGGACAGTATATCGTGTTCTGTCGGTTTGGAAGAGTACGGGAGATTTCAAAGTACCTCCAGAAGGAAAACGAGGTCGCCCGAGGGCTTTAGATTATGCGGATACTCAGGTGAGTCTCCAAAGTTCTGTGTAATTGCCCTTGATCTCACTCGCTCAGGTTCTCATCAACGCTGTCACCTCTCGCAACGACCGATACCTCGAAGAACTCAAAGAAGTTCTTGAGCAACGCTGTGGGGTTACTGTCAGCGAATCCACAATATGGAGGACGCTTCAGCGCGTTGGTTTTCGTATGAAAGAGGTATGGTCTTCCCGAACCTTACATCACAACCTGCTAACGTTTGTCAGATAACCAAACATGCTCAGGAGCGTAACGAGTATCTTCGCGCACAGTATCGGCTTACTATCGGGGAGAACTACAAGCCCGAACAACTTGTTTTTGTCGACGAGAGCGCATGCGATCGTAGGACGTACTTGCGGAGTCGTGCTTGGGCTCTGGAGGGTCTTCGCGCTTGTCGAAAACAGTATTTCGCCAGAGGAAGGAGGTGGGTCTTTCATCGTCATTGCGATGGCTCAGTAATGATGCTCACTAACGGTATTGGAAGGTACTCTATTCTTCCTGCTATAACCATCGATGGGATGATCGAGTGCATGATCATCGAGGGGTCGTTCAATACAGAATTATTCACTTCGTTCATCGTCGATCTACTGGACAAAATGCAACCTTTCCCGGCTCCGAAGTCTGTTGTGGTCATGGACAATTGCGTGATCCACAAGGCTCCGGAGATACGCGAATTGATCGAGTCAAGGCATGTAATTTCTTTCAGTTTCTTTCGACAATTCTAACTCATACAAGAGGGATGAAGCTTGAGTATTTGCCCGCATACTCTCCGGATTTCAATCCCATCGAGCTCGCGTTCTCTCTTTTGAAGAGTAGGCTGCGTCGTTATCCGCCGCCCGCTGCTTCTGACTTCGAAGTCCGTCAGTACTTGTACCTTCAAACTCTCACAATCAGTGCGGCGGATTGCCGCGCATTTTACCATCAATCTGGCTATTTCTGATGCTACTACTATATTTCTTATTCACTCTATGTATATCCCCATGTACAATTCAATCATGTATGTATGCCTCTCGAAATCATCTTCGAATCGAACTTGCTTTCGTCTCAATCGCTCATGAATCGCTCAAGGATCATCTCACGGAACCGGTGTGAAAGAGGAAAGGAAACTGAAATTTTCATAGCGTTTGACAAACACATTACAAAGATGCTTCATTACAGACGTAGCTTTACGACGGTAGCTTCCCAAACTTTTTGACGAAAGCCACATCTTCAGTTGCATAATCGTGAACTCGATTGATCAGCCCAATCGTAGCCTCCAACCCATCTTCCTGCGCAAGGCGCCTCAACTCCTCCCTCGACATCCGCGCAATATCGTCGATTCGAGTGCACCCGTTCGAAGAAAAGATCACTGCCAACGACGAGTATGCATGTTTGTCACGTCCGCGTTCGAGATCTTCCTCACACCTTCTCAGCCAGTTCGCAATAGCAGGATAATCTAACGGACCTTTGTGTCCTGGTGGGTTGTCACGAGCAAATATCGGAGGGGTGTTATCACGAGCAGATGGCGGAGGAACGCTACGACGAGTGTCGGCGGGGGGGGCCTCGAATGTGGGAGGGTTGATGGTGCCTATGCCTGCGGCCTCGGAAGTGGCTAGAGCGTCGGAATGGATGGCGGCACGGTTCTTCCTTCCCGGACGGACGAAGTCGAGTAGCTTTGATGTCATGCACGAAGGAACCTGATCTGCGACAACTCCAGGCTCTCCTCGAGCCTCGAGAGAAGATTAGTATCAAGTATAGTAAGAGACGGCGCGAAAGACGGGAGACTCACCAAAAGCTTCGCGTGTTCACCGACGAACTCAGGTCCGTACGTTCTGCACTTTCCATCCCACGTTTTATAGCAGAGACGGTTGTGGCCGGTGCAGAACATTCCGACCCCAATCTTTTCGGTCGCATGAACAACCAACTCCTGGGCCGAGTTACGAGGGTTGGCGGAGTCGCCGGGCTTTCCTCCTTTGCTTCCCGGTGCGTCTTTCGGACGACTGTTGGCCTTCGCGGCCTGCTGGAATAGGATGTGAGTACATTGGTTAGCGGACGAGATCGCGACATACCAGCAGATTGTCTTGCATGTTTCGAAAGACGATACCAGCACCCCACTCATCCGCACTCGTATACTTGCCCTTTGCGTAGCGGTTCAGCGAGACCCAGAAGTCGTCGAGTTCATCTTCATTCGTAACGTAAGCTAAGTTCTTCTTCTGTCCTACCTTCGAGCTCCAGGGAGCTTCGTAGCCCATTTCAACGAGCTGGCTTGGCCGTTTCATCGCGTTCGAGATCTTCTCCAGTAGTTCGTATAGGCCGTCCTTTGAGCTGATACAAACGTTCCGTAGGGCCACGCCATCGTGAACTTGCACTTTTATGTTGAGCTTCCCCACAGATTGTCGGCCCTTCGGCACCACGCGCTTCTTATGTGGAAACGGAGTGGAAAACGCTCCGAGGATATCATCTGCTAATGTCAGTCGAACGTTACCCCAAGAAGGAGCCAGATACTCACCATCGCTTGATAGATCATCTTCTTCCTCGTAATTGTCTTCTTCGATAATCGTCCCATCGACTATTCCGGCAGTGAAAGTGTCCACGAAAACGTCATCAGTAGGCTCGAGAGTGTATTCCTCCTGGGTAGTACGCCCGTCCTCAATCGCGACCCTCTAGTGAGTAGATGAGAATACATACGAACACTACTACGCACCTAAATTACCTTTGTTGCTTTCCGTCCATCGACGCTCTTCGATGCCTTCCTCTTTTGCCCAACATTACTCTTCGTCGCTTTGCCCGTCCCTTCAGCTGTAGCCGTCGCCTGTGCTGGTGCGTCGACTGGTGGGGCGGCTTGCGCTTTCGAATTCTTTGTACTTGCGCGACTCGTAGCCTTGAAGTATATAGATGAGTTTCATTGCAGAATTGAATAGTAAAAACGGATGCCTACCCTTGTGCTTCTTAACACAGGTTTATTACCTTGTTGCTTAGTTGGCGGAGCTACCTAGATACCAGTTCAGCACAGAAAGAACGCGATTAGAACGCGACTTACGGGTGGTTCTTGCTGTTTCCTAGGACGCCCGCGAGCACGTTTCTCAGGAGGGGCGGGCACCTCTGCGGCTGCAGCTGCCTTCGCGGTAGGCTTCGTGATCCGCTTCTCTTTATCCGCCCCCGCCATCGTTTGCTGAAGATGAGGGCACGATGGAAGGACGAGTCGGAGCTTGCGTGCACAGTTCTTATAGGCGATTTTTTCGTGGGAACGTCTGACATGATCATCGAGGAGAACTTCCGATATCGATGTTCTTTCTCCTCCTTTCTCCTACTTTACATTACCTCCTCTTCTACGTTACCTCGTTTCCTATTTCTCAAGACTCTATGATGGCTCCAGAAGCGTCTGATAATGACTGTGACCTAGCTACTATTTCTGAGAAAGGTAAGCATCCCGATAATTTCCATCGTCGATCAATTCCTGATCACGAATCTCCTAGACTCATTCGTACAAGAACTACGTGAAGCTGGGTTGCTGGACTGTCGAGCATTCCCTCAGCGCTCTGAGGAGGTTCATTCGAATTTAGAGAAGGGATACCAACGTGTAATGCGGCAAATGGAGTGTATGACGGAGAGGTTCAAGGACGAAAAGATTATCGTACGTACTTCGCATCATGTCGTCTCCGGCCCTTCGACGCTCAACCACTGCGTCTAGGAACGCTCGCTTTCCGCTATCTCAGACCCTACCACGTCACGTTTTGGCCAGTTGATGAAGTTACAAGGTACCTTGTCGGAGTACAGCGCGGACACGACGAAGATGATCGCTGCCATGGAATTGATTCACGAAGCACTGCTGGCCGCGGAGAAGGATGTTGAAGAGGAGGCTGCAACAAGTAACGGGTGCAGCATTACGAAAGAGGCGTTGATTGATGAGGGAAAAGTATAGTCTATCGCGTTGTTCTGAAGTCGTCGCTACCGTCATAGAATCGATGTCCATTGTTTTTGATCGTCAAATTGCAATGTATTGTTTTCGATCTGGAACGTAATGTTTTCGACCGAGGTGAAAGTCCCATGAATTGGATAACAGTTTCCCTTCGCTCGAAATTTACATCACACATTGCATACCCTATAGTTGCCCGCATTCCGAAGCCAATTTTGAGTGGTGAAATCTACTAGTTATCACTACGGTATTACGGATGTACCTTACGACAAAGAATATGTACATATTTTGCGTTCTATCTGAAGTTGCAGTGCTTGTCTCGCGACTATATACTTACTTGATTCACGAGGTCTCGATCGACCAAGGGGAATCTTCTTTTACTCGCCCGTTCTCCTGTCCATTGCGGATCCGCGTACTCACAGCTTTCTTGGGCCTTACGCTTCGCTGGAAGCGCTGTCGTTGAGGGAAGCTTCTCGAGCGCCGATGCGACCTCACTCAGAAGGGTGATTCCTCTCCTCGCTTCTTCGTATGCTTGTGCACTCTGGAACGATAGTCAGAGACGATACTTTATGACGAATGAAACCCTCACCGTCGTTTGCGCGTCCTGCGATCCTTGGCTCCCGATGGATGATACGCCTGTGACGGGCGCCATCGCAATGTCTCGCGACGCTATGGCCGCCGCTTCTTCTTTCAGAACCCGAAGGGCGCGATCGACGACTACCTGTAGAGGAAAGTTAGCTCTGTAAATAGACCGAGAGTACTCACTCGGGCGGGGGGCGAAGCGTTCGCCCGTCCAATGGCATTGCGGACTCGCAGCTTCGGAAATAGATATAAGGAAAGACGTACCTTTGACTTTTCAATATCTTTCAACATTGCGTGCACCGTATGGTATGAACGGGGCTCCTCATCTGCGACTACAAGCGGATCGTCGGCGTCCGCCCCCGATGCTGTTTAGCTGGTGAGTTATTTATTCGCGGCTGATTTTGGAGAAACAAGCTTACCGTACTCGGTCGACGGGACGACAAGGTGCCCGTTTGCTGCTACAGCAGGCGGCGGCGGCGGCGGCGGCGGCGGTGGACTAGCGAGAGGGAACGATATCACGTAGAAATCAGGAGTGGTTGACGACGCACCAGGAATCGTCGCGCTCTTCGGCGAATCCGCGCAGTCGTCGTTGGCAACGCTAGCGACCCGTTTTGCACGACGTTCACGACGTTTTGCGCGAACAGCTGCTGGGCGGCCTGGCTTTGCTGACACTTTGGAGGAGTCCTGAAGTGAATCGCGTATGGCGTCAGAACTGAGAAACTCCAGCGAGGTATGGAACTCTTACCGTGCTCGGTAATGCAGTAGACTGCATAGCGGTCCGTACCGCATTTGCTTGAAGCGCAGCCTTGCTCAAAGGGAAGGAGTAAGTTGAGGGGGGGACGCATAGATGAGCGTTGGGAGAAGGTGAGGTGGGAATCGAGCTCGATAGGGGAACGTTAAATTTGGCGGCCTTGGACGCGCTGAGAGGTGCGAGGTCCGCGAGGTTCACGTTTGCTGTGGTAGGAGCCGACGCCAGACGCGAACGAGACTGGGACGATATTTGTGTGCGGTTAGTTCAAAGGACGAAGGAAGAGACGACTTAGCTGTTGAACCTGGTTGACCGACATCCTCCACGCATCTACCACGTTGGATCCATCGACATTCACGTTCCTGAACTTTCCATACATCTTCTTCCTGATACCGATAGGCGTGTGGACGACGATGGACGATGAGACGAGTACAAGAGCAAGAGAGCACGACGAGCACGACGAGCACGACGGCCATGCTCTCTTTGTCATTCAACTTCCCACGGCCACGATCCCGTCCGCCTCTTGGATCGCCCACCAACCTCACCTTCCTCGAACTTCTTCACTCCTCAGCGGTAGTTTAGAGATGCGACGACGCCGGTAAGCTTTTCCGAGAAATAAGGGCTATTTATCTCATGCTAATCACCTTGAATATCCCCCGTGATCGTCCCAGGTGCTTCCGAAAGAGCGGAGAGGTGACGAGAAGAGGCCAGCTTCTGTCCTTCGAGGTGCAGAGCGAGAAAGCGACTACGAAGGTGCGAGGTCAAGAGCCTCCGAAGGATGTAGGGGATCGGTTCCACCGGTGGCTATCGCGTCGGGACTGGATACGCCGTCCGAAGAAACACACTTCGTTGTTTCAAATCCGTGCGTCGCGTTCCCTAGTACCTCCAGTCCCGTTGTGTTCCCTACAGCGTCTCCGCCGCATGGTGCTATCAAGACACGACAAGCATACCACCAATATGGTCTTGGTGGCGCTGTGACCAACGCGCTGGAAGTCCATGGTGCGCTGGAAATCCATGTCGAAGTCGAGGGGGAGTAGCTCGTCTCGGTGTAGTTGTAGAGAGATTCAGGCTGTCCGCCAACTGAATCATAAGCCGACTCGGACGAGACGGTGATGGTGGAAGGGGGACCGCACTGGAGAGCAGACGTGTCTCTAACGAAACCGTAGTCGGAGTCAAGGGTCACGAAATGGATGGGGTCGAAGCCGGCGAGTGAAGAATCGAGCTCGGACTCTCCCCGATCTATCCACCGGTGCGATGCAGTCCGCTCTTTTCCTGCACCCTCGATGCTGGCGCGACAGAGTACGTCCCTCCCCATCCTCACTCCTAGGCCCGCCCTCGCGCAATATGCCATCGGTCCCACACCACTGCCTTGCTTGGACTGCGTTCCAGCTTTGCTTTCTTTCTTATACCGGACATTTTCGCTCTTTACACCATCTCTTCGTCTTCCTGACCGTTCAGCGCTCGGTCACACTCCGTTTTCAACATGGCGCGAGACAGGCTTTCCGCAATGAGGGTGCGTCCCATGCTCGCTCCTGTCATGCTGCGCATCAAACTGACCATACATCTCCTTCTCGCCGACGTTCGTGTCGTTCAAATAGGGAGGTAGCAACTATACCGGCGAGTACGGTCCTTATAGCCGCGTAACCAGGCTTTATCCCGCAAGTTCTACGTTCTTCAAGAATGGGATGGACGTGGATCTCTCAGATAATGACGAACCGATGCAGGAAGGCTCGGGCAACATCCCTCGTGAAATTGGCCCTGTATGTAGAATACCAATGTACGCGTTGTTTCGGTATCAGTGTATACAAGTGTAAAATATGTGCTTGCTGAACAATATGACTGTTTTCGACCGATGATCAAAAAACACGCAAAGTGAAAAAAAAAAAGGCTCGGTGTTTGAGGAGAAGAAGCATGTAAACACTCTCTGACTTGATCTCAGCAACGTTTTTTGTTCAGATTCTATGCCTATCGTGTAGCTCGTAGTCGGAGGATTTTTTCAAGCTAGATTTTGTATTTTTACGATGCGTGGAACTTGAGATATGAATTTTACGGTCTCTACGCGCGTGCTGAAACCGTAAGGGTTTCAGCGTCGTATTGACGTAGCGGGCTAAGAACTTCATGTATTTCAAATATAGTTACATCTTTAGATAGCCCTAGACTAGAGCTTTTTTTTCATATCGAAGGTGCAGTCTAACTCGCCGTAGTTGTCGAGAAAAAGCCCTATTACTGTTATTTTCGAAACGAGGGCCGCAAGTTCGTCACGTGGTCGGCGGCTGTGCCAGGGTTTTTGCAATCAGCAGTAATTTTTTGTGGGAAAGGATTGCTCTGCAGAAAAAATCGAGAAGAATCAATGGAACTATATGACCACACCGTACCATGGCCATGGCCAGTCATCTATGATGAAGATTTTCGTTGTCAATCAAAGTCGAATCGTCACAACTACCTACTCACCGCTATGAGCTTTTCCCAAGTACTTCCAATTATACTTGGGTTGAGGAAAAACAGTGTGAAGTTGGTCGCGCAAACTTCAAGGTCAAGTTGATTGATGTCGCGGACAACGTGATGGCCTTCCAGTTCGTATTATCGAATGGTAGGATCCCAATATATTCTGCATATTCCACTCTCCTAGGAGTTTCGAAGATGTTCTCGATGACTGATTGCTAGTGCAGATTGGTTAGGACAGGTAACTAGAATAAAGTGTCCGTCAAACTTGGGAACTATCTTCCCCTGTGAAAGATCTAAACAGAACATATACTTCGAGTTTGGGATCACATGCCTGTTCGCTGAGGTACTTCGCACCTGATCGCGAGTTTTCGCGCACAGAAGTTACGGAATTCACCTAATTCTATCTCATCGAACTAGGATTTGTATTCTCTGCCCGACTCCGGACTGAACCTACTGGGTTCTCCCAAGTGAATTTCTTCGCCTGGAACGGCAACCTTTCTCTGCGTCAACATGTCTGCGGTGTACCCATATCTTCCGAACCATTTGATTGCGTTTTCCAAGTTCCTTTCAAGCACATCAAACTCAGGCCCTAGCTTGTTTTCCGTGTGTTTCCTTTCGATGAAAATTATTCGTCGCCGTGGAGTTTCCTTCGTTTCTTTCGTTGCCTCCGAGCCCAAACCTGATGATTCCTCCGAGTTCAACACCCAAGCATCCTTTATGTAATACGCATCCGCATCCATCAGTTCGCTATCGCCAAATTTGAGATAGCCATGAACGACGCAAAGGCTGTCTGGCGGCACGATCTTGAAAACTTTTCGACGTGGGTCCTGTACGTCCAGTATCCGTTTGGCGAGCTCGTCGAAATCTTTCAGCGAATATACGAAGCCATAATATGTCAGTATATGAATTTGGACGCCATTCTCGTTGAGGCCCTCAGGCTTAAAAGAAGAAGAGAGGTAGTAGAGTAAGGTAGTAGACGTCGGTGGTCGGTCGCCGTTGGTCGTGGCCGCTGTCAGAAAGCGTGTTCATCGGTACGGGATTTGCGTGCCTGGACCTTTTCGTGCGCAGTCCACTCCTTTACCTTCGACCACATATCCTGTTTTTTCTGTCTTTCTCTTTACGCGTCGTTTTCGTGGCATAGAAGAGCTACAGTCTTATTCTACGTCTTATTTAGTGCCCCCACGCCATTTGCGCCAAACACATTATAGTTTCTAACGCCGTCTCTCGTCCATCTCTTCCTTCCACCCAACGCGCAACCGAACGAGGCACCAGACCATCAACGTGCCTTCGAAAAGGGTCTCTTATCTGCGTTGGACGACGAGGACACTTTTTTCTTCTACCTTTTCCTCCAGGTTTTGCCAAATTCTCGTTGGATTTGAGCCGAGACGAAGCTGAGGTCGCGAGGGAATGTCGAACTCCACGTACAAACCCGTCCCGAGGGAGGAGGAGGATGCAGCCGTGATGAAGAAGGCTTTGGCGACTGGGGGAGACAAATCGTCTATGATGCCTTCTTGTGAGTTGTAAAGGTTCTCCCGTCGTTCATTCCTAAGTTTTCTTCAGTGCTACCCATCGCGTCGTATTGCTTCGCCTCGATTATGATGACGGTCGTAAACAAGGTGCGCCTTCTTTTTTCACATCCGCGTCGCCCTTTCCAATATGTCCTTGCTGGCAGTTCGTCGTATCCGGGAAAGGGTTTTCGATGAACTTTCTGCTCCTAGCAATTCAGTCGATGGTCTGCGTGTCGTGTGTACTGGTCGCAAAGAAGTCGGGGGTGATTTCATTCCGAGATTTTGACATGCAAGACGCGAAGAAATGGTCACCAATTTCCATGCTCCTCGTCAGCGTTATCTATACGGGGTCAAAAAGCATTGTGAGTGGTGTTTGAGGTTTCTGGAAGAAGTGCCGTAACCTGAATCGCGCCCGTGCAACTCCAGCAATTCCTGAGCATTCCCGTATATACCATCTTCAAAAATCTTACTATTATCTTAATTGTGAGTCTCATCCCATTGCGGAGTTAACCTCAATCGGCTCATTTCGCCATCAGGCATACGGAGAAGTAATATGGTTCGGTGGACGGGTAACTGCACTTACATTTGTATCGTTTATTATTATGGTGCGCCTGTTTCCTCTGCAACACTTGCTTCGCGAGCTAACATTAGATAGGTTATTTCGTCTGTCATTGCAGCGTGGTCGGATATTTCGAACGCGCTGGATGATACTTGGACGGCTCAGGATCCGGCTGCAGCAATTGGTGGTCTGCATGTCGTGCAGAACGCGCTGGCGCACGTCAATGTCGGCTATCTTTGGATGTTCTCAAATTGCATCACTTCTGCTGCCTTTGTGAGTGGTACTAGATAAATTTGTCGCAAACGTGTTGTACTAATGAAGAGTAGGTATTGACGATGCGGAAGAGAATCAAGGTCACTGGGTTTTCGGACTGGGACACGATGTTCTACAACAACTTGCTCTCGATTCCGGTGCTGGCGGTTTTTTCGTTGTTGGTGGAAGACTGGGGAGCCGATAACCTGAATCGCAGCTTGTAAGTGCTATGAAGGGGAATGAGCGCCAAGTCCTTCTAATTCCGTTGCAGCCCTCCAGAAACGCGGACGTTCTTGCTATCGGCCATTGCATTCTCGGGTGCGGCAGCTGTGGGGATCTCGTACACGACTGCTTGGTGCATTCGCGCAACAAGTAGCACGACATACAGGTACGCGTTCTTCTTCCGTCGCTATTCCGGTTGACTGATTCTTCGTTGCAGCATGGTCGGCGCACTGAACAAGCTACCTGTGGCGGCATCGGGAATGATATTTTTCGGCGACGCAGTGACGCCTGGGTCAGTTTCGGCGGTCACGGTAGGCTTCCTGGCGGGCGTGGTGTATGCGATCGCGAAGAACAACCAAAAGAAGTCGGAGAGTGCGCGAAATCAGGCGGACGCGATCATCCCCCTTTCGAACCGGAAGCCATAGCGGACGTCGTTGGATGGACCTTCTCTGTATTGCTCACTGTTCATGTGGAGTGACTTAGATATAGACGGACAGGACACTTATAGATTGCTTTCTTATGCGGACTGCGGGCATGAGCGCGTCTTCCTATGCGGCTCGTTTTCGTAAAGACGTTGCCTACAACTCGATGATTCACTTCATCTCTGCGCTTTCCTTGTGAACACGATAGCGTATCTGAACGCCGCTGTCATCTTTGGTGAGAAGGGGCCGTATATAAAGGCAAGAAATAGTGAGAAGACTGCCCGCTTTATGTCCTCTCTCTGGACTGCATATAGTCTGCAACGACGCTCTCCTTTGCCATCGCCTTTGCTCATTCCCCATTTTCATCGCCGAGAACGACAATAAAGCTTTGAGCTAATCGCCACCATTGGGGTCGTCGCTTAGCATTTAGCATCCGGGTGAGGGCGTCATCGAGCGCGGTTTAGTGGACGCTATTCCCGAATTGACACCTTTCCCCAAATACCTAACAGGCGCATACAAGTACTACGCGTTCGTCCACTCCCAACCGCCATCTCTCTTTCGATCTCCCATCATCATCACCACCACAATGACCACGGCGACGTCGACGGACACGCTGCATCCGCCGAGGCTGGCGAACCTCTTCGCCGTGACGCCTAGTGCGCCGGGCACACAGGTGCACTCGATCAACTCCATGCGCCGGAAGACTGCTGGCCATGGTGGTCCCCTCGCAAAGATCCTCGTTGCTAACCGTGGCGTACGTCTAGAGTCTCTTCTGGAAATGTTTTGGTACATTTCTGACTTTGAGTCGCCTTTGTTTTTGACAGGAAATCGCAATCCGTGTGTTCCGTACGGCTCATGAGTTGTCGATGCACACTGTCGCTATCTATTCCCTGGAGGATCGAATGAGCGCTCATCGTCAAAAGGTACGTGTATACGAGTCTCTTTCACTATGTGCCACAATGCTGATACGTTGAGGAACGTAGGCGGATGAGGCTTATCAGGTCGGAAAGGGACTGACACCCGTTGCTGCATATCTCGCGCAAGACGACATCATCAGAACCGCGCTCGAACATGGAGTTGACATGATCCACCCCGGGTACGTTGATTCGATCATTCCTAACCCATCTTGTACGACGTATGCTCAAAGGCACCAGTTATGGCTTCCTTTCAGAAAATGCTGAATTCGCAAGAAAAGTAGAGCAAGCTGGTATCGTCTTCATTGGTCCTTCCCCAGAGGTTATCGACGCTCTCGGGGACAAGACAAAAGCAAGGACAATTGGTAGGGCTCTAACGCTACTTTGTTTGAGTTAAGGTACTAAACAAGCTGCTAGCTATGAAGGTCGGTGTTCCTGTTGTGCCCGGTACTCCCGGGCCAGTCGGCACGTACCTAGAGGGAGAGTCATTCATCAAGGAGTACGGTTTCCCAGGTATATGCGCCTCAATATCATCCTTATGAGCTTAGAATGCTAATTATGACATCCAGTAATCATCAAGGCTGCGATGGGTGGCGGAGGACGCGGTATGCGTGTCGTCCGTGAGCAATCCGAATTCAAAGACGCTTTCGAACGTGCTGTCAGTGAGGCGAAGTCCGCCTTCGGCGATGGCACCGTCTTCATCGAGCGCTTCCTCGAGAGGCCTCGCCACATTGAAGTCCAGCTTCTTGCCGACGCACAAGGAAACGTCGTGCACCTTTTCGAGCGCGACTGCTCCGTGCAGCGCCGTCACCAAAAGGTCGTCGAGGTGGCGCCGGCGATGAACCTTCCGGAGGAAGTCCGCCAGAGCATCTTGCACGACGCCATCAAGCTCGCCACGAGCGTCGGATACCGCAATGCAGGAACGGCAGAGTTCTTGGTCGACCAGATGAACAGGCATTACTTCATCGAGATCAACCCTCGTATTCAGGTCGAACATACCATCACCGGTACGTATTTCGTCAGAGCTTCAAGTTACCGTGTACTGACATTCAAACAGAGGAGATTACGGGCATAGATATTGTCGCTGCTCAGATCCAAATCGCTGCTGGCACGACTCTGGCGCAACTCGGACTTGTCCAGGAGGCCATCACCAAGCGCGGCTTTGCGATTCAATGCCGTGTCACCACCGAGGATCCTGCTCGTAGCTTCCAGCCAGATACTGGTAAAATTGAAGTGTACCGCAGTGCTGGTGGTAATGGTGTCCGTTTGGATGCATCGTCTGGCTTTGCTGGCGCTCAAATTACGGTACGAAAATGACGTCATGTGATCGCGTTTTCACGAGGAAACTGACTGCTTCGTCACTTTTAAATTTCTTCTAGCCTCATTATGACAGCTTGCTTGTCAAAGTCTCCGTCAGCGGCACGACTTATGAAGTCGCTCGCAGGAAAATGCTCCGAGCGCTCGTTGAATTCCGCATTAGAGGCGTGAAGGTGATTACCCTTCGTCTTCTTCGCGAAATCGAGGTTGATTGACCTGCATTCTAGACAAACATTCCGTTCCTGCTGCGTCTTCTTACGCATGACGTCTTCATCTCTGGAAAGACCTGGACAACTGTAAGCTTGAATTTAATCTTTGGGCTGGGCGTTGATTCTGACGCTCCTGCAGTTCATCGATGACACCCCTGATCTCTTTAAACTCGTCCAAAGCCAAAACAGGGCTCAGAAACTGCTTGCTTACATCGGTGATCTTGCAGTCAACGGAAGCTCTATCAAGGGACAACAGGCAAGTGCTTTCAATTACTCTTCTTCTAGTTTAACCAGGCTCACCGTTTTCCATTTATGCAGGGCGAGCCAGGCCTCGCCGACGACATCGTCGTTCCCAAGCTCACGAACCCGCAAGACGAGAATGGGGCTCCTCTGGACACTACCTTCCCTTGCGAAGCCGGCTGGCGTAATATCATTGTTGAGCAGGGCCCTGAGGCATTCGCGAAGGCCGTTCGTGAATATCCTGGTGTGCTGATCATGGACACGACATGGCGAGATGCCCACCAGTCTTTGCTCGCTACTCGACTCCGTACGATTGACATGGTCAACATTGCGAAGGAGACGAGCCATGCGTTGGCCAACGCTTTCAGTCTCGAGATGTGGGGCGGTGCTACGTTCGACGTAGCAATGCGATTCTTGTATGAGGATCCTTGGGAGAGGCTGGTAAGCTCCTTAACAGTTTGGATATTGAGATGTAATGAACTCAAATTTTGTTTCCCAGCGCACACTCCGTAAACTCGTTCCTAATATTCCATTCCAAGCTTTGGTGCGGGGTGCCAATGGTGTTGGTTACACAAGTTATCCGTATGTTTGGCCTGATTGATTCAGAGTGTTCGTGACTGATCAATGTTCCAGCGATAATGCCATCTACGACTTCTCGAAGAAGGCCGTCGAGAATGGCTTGGATATTTTCCGTGTTTTTGATTCTTTGAACTACTTCGGTATGTCTTGAGTTTCTTAAGTGTTACAGACTGCGATTCTAACACCAATTTATCTGTAGAAAACGTTGGTCTATGCTTTCAGAAGGTTTATACCACGTTTTACTAACAGTTGGTCACAGTTGAGACTGGGTATTGACGCAGCCAAGCAAGCTGGAGGAGTCTGCGAGGCCGTTGTCTGCTACAGTGGCGATGTCGCCAACCCGAAGAAGACTAAGTATACTCTTCAATACTACCTCGACTTCGTCGACCAGCTCGTCGGAGAGGGTATCCACATTCTCGGTATCAAGGATATGGCTGGTCTCTTGAAGCCCGAGGCCGCGAGAATGTACGGAACTATTCTGTATGCCAATACCTACGAACTAACAAAAGTTGTCCAGGCTTATTGGCGCAATCCGTAAGAAGCACCCGAACCTCCCCATCCACGTCCACTCGCACGACACGGCTGGTATCGCGGCGGCGAGTATGATCGCAGCCGCCGAGGCCGGTGCAGATGTCGTCGACGTCGCCATCGACTCGATGTCTGGATTGACTTCGCAGCCCTCTATGGGTGCGGTCTGCATGGCGCTTGAGCAGACGAAGCTTGGAACCGGTATCCGCTACGCGGACATCCAGGCCTTGAACTCGTACTGGACACAGGTCCGACAGCTTTACAGCTGCTTCGAGGCCAACGTGCGGGCCTCAGACTCCAGTGTCTTCGCCCATGAGATGCCAGGAGGACAGTACACGAACTTGATGGTGAGCTCAAACACGACTTTAAGGTAATTCAGAGAGCTAACTTTCAAAAGTTCCAAGCATCTCAGCTTGGTCTCGGAACACAGTGGTTGGAGATCAAGAAGAAATATATCGAAGCGAACGAGCTGGTCAGTACAGATCTCAAGTATTTGTCACGTATAACTGACTATATGCACGTTTTCAGTGTGGCGACCTCATCAAGGTCACGCCTTCATCGAAGGTCGTCGGCGACTTCGCCCAATTCATGGTCTCGAACAAATTGTCGAAGCAAGATGTCCTGGACAGAGCAGACCAACTCGACTTCCCGTCATCCGTCGTCGAATTCTTCCAAGGCTATCTCGGTCAACCCGTCGGCGGCTTCCCCGAGCCCCTGCGCACCAAGATCATCCGCGACAAGCCCCGCATCGATGGACGACCCGGCCAGACGATGCAGCCTCTCGACTTCAAGAAGATCAAGGCCGAGCTGCGCGCGAAGTTCGGAAAGCACATCACCAACACGGACGTTACGTCGTATGTCATGTACCCGAAGGTCTTCGAGGAATTCCAGGGCTTCTTGGAGAAATATGGTGACCTCAGCGTCGTCCCGACTCGCTACTTCTTGGGCAAGCCCCAGACTGGCGAGGAAATGCACATTTCGTACGTGGAAACTCTTGATCCTTATTATTCGGATGGTTCCTAACTTCAATAACAGCATTGAGAAGGGTAAGACCTTGATTCTGCGTCTGTAAGTCGTCCTTTGACATTAATGGAGTATCTTGATTTCTAAACATGCGACTTACAGCATGGCCGTCGGACCTGTTGTCGAAGGCAAAGCCACAAGAGATGTCTGGATTGAAGTCAATGGCGAAGTTCGTGCAGTCTCAGTGGAGGATAAGAACAGTGCTATCGAGACCTTCACAAGAGAGAAGGCGACCGCTGAGCCCGGCTCGGTTGGTGCCCCAATGTCAGGTGTTGTCGTCGAGGTGCGGGTGAAGGAAGGCCAGGAAGTCAAGAAGGGTGATGTGCTCTGCGTCCAGAGTGCCATGAAGGTGAGGGTCCTTTGATTTCAATGAGGCTGGAGCTGACCAGATGACTTGCGATACTAGATGGAATCAGCCGTCAGTGCTCCCGTTGCAGGCCATGTTAAACGTGTTGTCGTGCAGGAGGGTACGTCGAACATCTTTGACCCGCATATACGTTTCATTTTCTGACTGCTTCGTGTAGGCGATTCTCTCCAACAAGGTGACCTTCTCGTCGAGATCGTCCACTAGATTAGAGGCATCCTCGCCTCTCTTCACGAACCGGTTTACGTTGACGACTCGACAAGAAAGCCTAGCATTTGTTTGTAGAGATTAGTAGAATATTTCGATCTGTTGTACCAAGATACTTGAAAGTTGTAGCCTGAGGCAAATCAAATTGTGTATTATTTGCATAGTAGCTGGACGAATACAAGTTTGTTCCTGGCACATGCTCGCTCGAAGTCTACGACCATCGTGACCTGTGTATATGCGTCATCGGCGCATATAAAGACGTGGCTGCCAGTGCGGGTCAAAGTCTTTATCGACCTTCATCCTTCTCAGCCGCCTCTGCATCTTCTATCAGACCTTCTACCTCATTTCTCTGACTTCGTTGTTGTAAACTTCAAATAACGAGAGATGGGCCAGGTGAGTAACGCAAGATGAGCACCCTTGAACGTGTAGTAATCCTTTATCTGAATACATTTCGCGGTGCATCTCGAAGGATATCAAATCACATGTTGGAGGAACAGTCAAGGAGGTGAAGGTGGCAAGTAAAGACCAGGTTACGACAGGCCAAACTGTCATCGTCGTACAGCAATCGGGAAAGGTATGTCTTAGTCGGATTATTGAAAAAAAATTGAAGTTCTAATGCGCTGCAGTCCGATGTCAACATCAACGCACCATCGAGCGGCATTATCGACGACGTCAAAGTCAAAGTCGGAGACACAGTTTCAGAGGGAACAGTTGTCGCCGTCCAGGCATAAATTATGCTCCAGTGCCACGTATATGCGCGATAACGATGCATGTGCCTTTAGTGTTCTATGAAACCGAAATGAAAGCCAATCCAAAGTGCATATATACACCTTAGTCAAACGAACGAAAGTCATCGTTGGTACCCTATCCAACATCCATACCGTGACTCCATTTAACAGTCGTTCGCCAAGCTACTCTAGCAATACTTCAGAACTCTATCACAGCTATTAGAAACGGTGAGTTCAATTCGACCACATGCATGTCAAATGTATTTCACATAAAATATCGTACTCAACATTGGCCGAACCGTTTCCAGATCATGTCTGTAAAGTCTCAGCAGGCGCAGGTGGAATCGACGGCCACGAGTATAACGTCCCCTGCTGCGGGCACAGTCAAGACGGTGACAACAAGTCAGAAACTCAAGGCGGGTCAAGGCATCCTCGTTGTCAAAAAGCCGGACGTGAGTGTAAGACGTTTTCGAGAAAGGCACGAGCTCTGACGAAAGACGTGACTGAAGACCACTGATGCCGACCAAAACACTACAGACACAGGCGATGAAGTGCCTGTTGTCGCCCCTTCGAATGGCACGGTGACTTTGGGGGTCGTGGCGGGCGCTTCCGTGAAACAGGACCAGCAAGTTGCAACATTTGTGCCAGACGCGACCGTGACTTCGATACCCTCGACCGTCGCCGGTACAGTCAAGGCAACGATGGTGACGGCTGCAGATCACTCTACCGCGGCGGGTACCAATATCCTAGTCATAGAAAAGGCGTCGGCGGTGAGACTTCATCTGTGTTACGTTGAACTTCGCAATTCGCAGAACAAACTGACCGAAATTTCCTTTGAAAGGACACCTCCACGTACGAATCAATCAGTACTCCAACGAGTGGCGTAGTGACCGCAACGGTCAAAGTGGGCGATGTGGTCAAGAAAGGCGATCAAGTTGCCACAGTGGTCTCGAACATAACTTTAAATTCACCCCTCGAAGACCAGGCCACAGTTCACAAACTGTTGCGCACCGATGGTTCCCTATTGATAGCAGGCCAAGGCATTCTTGTCGCGAAATATACGTCGGGAAAGGTGCGTTGTTGCCTTCAATGACGAGATGGATCCGGTCTTTGACCCGCTTTCAGTTTGACACAATAGACGTCCCAACAGGTTTGGAGGGCAGGGTGACTTATAAAGTTCAAAAGGGCAGCGCAATTACCAAGGGCTTGAAGATTGCAGAGCTGACTAGGACGAACGGCGGCAGTCAAACCAATTGATGAAGTCGACGCAGATGTTGCCGTGTAGAGAAAAGTTGTTTGTTCGATTTCGCTCGAGTAATTGTTTTCTGTGCCTCCATCGATAACCCATAGTCTTCTCAAGTCAAAATGGACGTTCTATATAATCTGAAAAGCTGCCAAAGTCCGCGCGGATATTGATGACTGAGTAGTACCCGTGACGGTCCAATGCATTTTTAGGTGTGAGATGACCAAGAGAGTTGCATAAATAATCTGCGTAGCGTCTTCAGCATCTTCGTCTTTATCTACCACGTCTGCGATCACGGCGGAAGGCCATCGCATATCTAGTACGCCTATTGCCAAGTAAAAGAGGTGAGTTCGAGGAGCTGACGGATCCAGTTTTGCATAAATCACTCAGCATCTCTTGGAAGTCGGAATAATGGCTTGTTCCAGTGAAACATCACCACAAAAAGGCAAGGTGACGAAGGTGAATGTGTCGGATAAAGATTCAATCAAGGCTGGCCAGGGCATACTCGTCGTAGAGAGTTCCGATGTGAGTAGCGTCATGATATATGTCGTCGAATCGCAAGCGAGATCTAGCTTTGACAGCATCCTCCGAAGACAATGGAGGTTACTGCCTCACAGGGCGGCACTGTAACTCTGGAGGTCGAAAAGGACGCGGAGGTCAACGAGGGAGACGTCGTCGCGAAAGTCGATCCGGGTAAATGAAGCGCCTAAGCTGTATAGTCCAAACGCGAATACATTTGAAAAGCGAATAAACATTTGCGTGACCAAGAAACGAGGGATGGAGTTTGTTGAGAGATTAAAGCCACTGGAAACCATCGCATATATGATCCATTTTCATGTGTTCAAAGGGTCACGATACGGTTTCGCCGCCGACTGAATGGAGTAGATGCTCGATAGCGGCGAAACTGTCGTAGAATTATTAATTACGCCGAGCGCTCGTGATCAACTGCATTGCCGTTCTTTTGAGTCTGAGATAGATAGTGGTGATTACCTTTCAACCTCGTCATCAGAGCTTCGTCGCTTCTCGATCCAAAGTACGTTGCAAGTCGCTCATCCAACGATAGTCCAGGTGAAGTAATGGTGTTGCGCGTCGTGATTGTCAGCTTATGCATACCTATCAAGGATGGTGGAAGTGAGATCGCATGTCGATGGAGTAGCCCTGAAGCGTCTGGCTGCCGATAATTCAGAGGTTTTGTCTGGACAGGGCATCCTTACTGTAAAAGACAAGCTTGGTGAAGAGGTCCGGAGAGTCGCTGTTCGTAACAGTCTTGCATGCTGAAATTTCTCTTCAGAGTAATCTATTCGCTCCCATGAATGGCGTCTTAAGCCATAAAGTACCAGAGGGATCACAGATAACGAAGAACCAAATTGTCGCCGAAGTCAATTAGAACTGGATGAGTTGTGCTTGTATTGCAATTTGTGTAATTGTCGCGTTTACGCATCTGTACTAGAGGGAATAAGCAAGTCATTTGCAGTACGGATAGCCTTTACGGTCTCTTCATGTAGTTCGCGCAGGACATCCTGTGAAGCAACGGCAGCGATGTCAATGAGATGAACCGAGGGGGAGGCAGAATTAATACTTACCCCCGCACTTTGGATCTTGTCAACGACTCCGACGCCAGTACCCGACCAAGTAATCAGGCCATCCTTGCTGCTTTCCTTCGCAGCCTCACGAAATTGCGTCTTCACTTTCTCCACGTCGACTCCAGCGTCGTAGTCCCTGGATGTCTGCGTCGAGATTCCACGCCCGTCCACACCTGCGGGCCATGCCAGTGTACCGCGCACGACATCGAACGCAAGTGTTCGGACAGTAGACGTTGCGTGCGCATCAAGCAGCGCAGCCTTCTGGGCAGGCTTGTACGTGCTCTCGGGCGTGAGCAAGAACCGCGTCCCCACTACGACGCCAGACGCGCCCAAAGTGAGTTGAGCGGCGATGTGAGCCCCGGTGGAGATGCCTCCTGCTGCGAGAACGGGTGGACATTTAGTTCCTGCAGTCCGCGGGTACTGGTGCAGGATTTCTGTGACAAGAGCTGCGACAGGGGGTGCAGCGCCGTGTCCGTGCCCACCAGCTTCGTTGCCTGCTCTTGGTGATTGACATGAGTTGATCAAATTAGGGCAGGATGGAAGCGTAATGGTTATTTGAGTTCCACACGACGCCAGAGAGATGGTGCGACGTGAGGAACAAAAGACATAAAAATAAAAAGGATCAGAAAGAGATCTTGGAAGAGAGAAGTGACGAAGTACGCCAAATAATAGCTCGACACTGTACCTTGTGCGACTACCACGTCTGCCTTCAGGTCCTCAACTGCGACCCTAGCGTCCTGCAGGGAATTTACGAGAATAAAGATGAGCGTCGTATGCGGCTCTGCTCGCTTGCTGTCGAATTCGCGGACGAAGGCCACCCATTTCTCAAGGTTGTTCCCGAACGAAAGCCAGACCGCGGACACACGAGCTTCCAGCGCAACGGTGAGGAGTTGGGAAGCCTTCCCATCAGGCTCGTCAAGCTTCCATCCGAGAAAACCAACGCCAACGCTCAGAATATTATTGTCAGGAGAAGTCGTCGATGTTGCTTTGTAGCCGCCTCCTTGTAGAATTCCACGACCTTTCTCCAGTTCGGCACGAAAAACATCCTCTTCGCCAAAACCTGTCCGACAACACATTTGATTAGAATTCATGAGAACCCTCCTCGAGACCCATGAAGGGTATATCAATGGAAGACATTCGAGCCACTCACCCGGTATGAACCCAAAGCCCCCTGCTAACGTAACTTGGCCAGCAAGGTCACCTCCGCAGGCCATTGCCATGGGTGCCGACATTACAGGCGTTTTGATACCTTCGAAATAACTGAGAAATTCTGAGACATAAGACTGGTCGCCGCTCACCTAGCAATTTGGTGATTTCGGTGTTGAAGATAATGTTCGCCATATCGTTGAACTTGAAGTCCGCGAGTTCGTCTTCTTATTCAAGTTCTACCGAAATGTTGTCCGTGAAGTTCGTCGTTGGGGTGAAGTTGCAGAGTTCGTGAATCCCCACCGCGCTGCTTCTTGTATCGGCTTTTGGAGGCCTCAGAATTGAGCTAAAGAACGCATTCGTGATCATCTTCGTCGGGGTGAATCGGGCGAACCTGGGCAAGTCGTTCAAGCAGGAGACCACACACAAGAAATCCATTTACTGACGTAATAAGCGTGTTTATACATGTTTATCCTCGCGCCTCCGTCGTGGACATCGTCCAAGTCGAAAAACATCTTCCTCATCGTCGCCGACATCCAAGAGAGCGTCAGTCACGATGGTAAGTAATCACGGGGCCTACGTCGAGTACTATGCGCTAATTCATCGTCATTTAGCCGCCTCCAAAGAAAAAGGGAGGGAAAATGCTCGCCCTCATCAACTGGCGTCTCAGGATTTCTCTGAGCGACGCACGCCAGTTGACCGGCCAGATGCTTGCTTTCGACAAGCACATGAATCTCGTCCTCGCTGAATGTGAAGAATTCAGACGCGTGCGCCAAAAGAAGAAAGGAGACGAAGGACCCGCGCAGGAGCAGGAGATCAAGCGAACGTTAGGCCTCGTTATTTTACGCGGAGAATCGATCGTCAGTCTTACGGTTGAAGGACCCCCTCCAGCGCAGGATGATGACAAGAAAACTCCAAGTGTGCGTTTAAAATGCCTTCCACATCGCTATGACCTTTGACCCTACCGATCTTTAGATTCTTCCTGGAATTGGTCGCGGAATGCCTGCTGGTCGTGGAATGGGAATGATGCCGCCGAGTCAGTTGCCCTTTGTCTCTGAATGTCTGCTTTTACTCATTCCTGATCTTCAGTGGGCGGGCCTCCTCCCTTTGGTGGACCACCAGGAATGCCAGGAGGACCCCCTCCAGGTTTCCGCCCTCCCCCGCCGGGATTCCCTCCTGGGATGCCCTTTGCTCCGCCAGGATTTGGTGGACCTCCTCCTGGGTAAGTTCTATCCGCGCCTTCTTTGCGTGAAAGTCTAATGGCGCTCATACCTCATTTCCTTTCAGATTCAGACCGTAGAAGACCCGTCGGTCTTATCTTGCGCTTCGTACTTGTACGCGTCCGTCTTCTATCTCTTCTTTCTCAAGTCTCTTATCTCGGTAGAAATTGCGAAAGAGTACGATCGATGTCGTGTTGTGGTTTGTATCTTCGGGAAAAGGCACGGGATGCTCATCGCTCAGCAGGTTGGGGTGTTTCTTCCCTCGCTTCGAACTAAAGCTAGCGCTGTCGTTTTCATTTCCGCCCCTACGCAAATCTTCACCATCTCTCGATCACTCTGAATCTTGTTTACGGTGGCTTCTATCTTGCTGCTGCGAGCCGCCTCCTCCCCTCCGGTCATACTCTCTCAAAGTTTCTACCTGCTTTCACGTCTCTTCCATTACTGACGTGCGTAACCCAAGTTGTTTTTGTAGCCCATGTAACGCCGTATCTCCTAACAAAAAACGCACAAGCGATTTGTACCGTTATCTTTGTTGGAAAGTGAGATGATTACTTGGCGCGACATTTCGCAAGGCGGCGAACACGTTCTCCTCCATCTACTGCGCCCGCAACGCTCACCCTTTCGCGAAACATGCTTTAGGGTGTTCTGATGACGCCAACTACTGCCTTTCGAACAAAACAAGAGACCGACCGTCGCTCACCCTCGCTCCCCTGGTGACCTGAAATTTTCTTTGAGATCACAACCGACGCACTCTCACTCCAACTGCAGTCCAACTTCATGGTCTTCATTGACAGTGGAATCACTCACCGCCTGACTCTAGGGTGCAACCAAATGAATCCAAACCTCTTTTCCAAATCCACGATGTCACTTGCTGCCTGCTGCCTGGCGATCGTGAATGATATTTCGCACCAACGCTCAAGTCACCACAAACGCGATCGTTCAAAATGAATGGGGCGTTACGTACTCCTCGTATGTCGGTGGATTTGCTTGCAATCGACGGTGTATACGCAAGGGGATCTCCGTAACTTGGATCTTGGATTTGTGGGCGTATTTGAATTGCAGTTTATGACATTCCGAAAAATGTGTTCTGCAGTGTTCGGCTTCGGCTGTCTCCCAGCCGGATTGGGCGCCGGGTGCCTTCGCTACCCGAGCCGAGCCGGCGCCTCGATCGTGTTTCGCGGCTTGCGCTGACCCAGAAAGGCGAACTCGACATCTCTGACATTCGTTCAGGGAACGACCCGACCAATCTCTCGGTGGTTTGGGAAAACACACAGAGAGGCAAGCAAAGCAAAAGGAAAGGAAAGAAATTTTTCAACGACGGGAATACACACGATTCTCTGTGCATACAGTCCGACCCCCATATCGAGCGCAACTTCCTCCCACTTTTCGGTCGAAAGTTATTTTTTCTCGTTTACGATCGGTAGAACGTTGGGCCAATGTATGCACTTCGGTGAGTCAAGATATTCGTGGACCGCCGAGGTGGGAGCTCTCTCACTGAAGACTGAGTTTATTCAGTGTGGCGGTATATGAGTGTTTGTTTTTGGAGTAGGGTCAAGAGGCTTGGAGAGAGAAATGAACGGAACATTCGATCGCGTTCTTACGATCCGCTGTTCCTCCTCCCAGTTCGCTACCGACGCGTGCCAGCAATACAAGCTGCGTGCTATGATATCATCTCTTTTATCCTTTTGACGTGTGCACTAAATATTCTCATGCATGAGTGGGAGGGCTGTATACAAAACTGATACAAAACAACATCCCTTCATCTTGTCGCGACGAGCTCCACGCCACGATATCGAATCACATAGTCAGTATCTCTCAACCCATACGTTGAACGCGCGGGAGAAGTATTTTTGGATTGTTCCAAACATCAGTGTTCCGAAATATCCAACACTATCACTATATCACTAGGAGTGTCAGTAAATCATGATGATACAAATACAGAGTACCGATCTCGCGACGCCGTCGATGGGCAAGGCCAGTTAGAGGTGTCAATCTGTTCATCGAGGTCCCAGTGTTCGAGTAGGCGTTAAGGATAAGGCGGAGCGATTTCGGACGCACGTTCACAAAATTTAGGGTGTATATTCGATTGTTTGATTGAGCGGGTGCCCCCCGATTGATTTATGCGCATACGATGGGTGTTGTTTCAATTTCCATGGGCGATGCGATCGGCTGGGAATGGGCGTATTGGTGGTGGCTTGCGACGTCGCGATACCAAAGGCGGAGTCGAAACTTGATCGAGAATGAACGCGCGCTACACGAAGCTGCCTTACAGCCTCGAAGCCCTCTACGCAGTCTCGCCCTTGTTTCGACTTCCGCCTTCACTGTGAAAGGTCGCAGACTGCCTGAGAGCACTGGTACCTCGACACCGGCCGCAGAAGCAAGACGACATAGCCGGAAAACTTCTTGATCCCAAACGCGAAGCGACGATCCTCAGAAATGAATGCTGAACGTTCCTAACACTGCAAAAAGCTTCAGGCCTCAGGCTCCTTCCGGACATATACCGACAAAGTCACTCACCGTGTAAACATCACGGAGGGTAGAAGGAACTTGAAGGATGCAAGGAACCCCCACAGTAATTGCGCCACCGTGACGACTACCACCAGTAAAGCAACATTACTTACATTACGCCTATACCCCCGTTGATGATCACACCTCGAAGACTCCGTCAGCGGAAACTTGAACGAACATTAGTTAATGAAAAAGGAGATCTGATATGTTCTCACCAGATAAGCTTTGTTCTCCCCCTTCAGTGGGCCTTTCTGGCAACTTGCGAGACCATGAGATGGTGTAAATTGCACTCGGCCGGGGTCAGAGCGCGAGCGGAACTACAAGAGAACGTAGCGATAAAACAGATCCGGTACAAATTGTTCTGGCTTCCATAGATATGTCGAACGACGTCAGCGCCGCATCGCGATTCTCAAGTTCGATTTGACACCAGAACTTGCTGCCCATAATGGCTGCTCGCTTTGCGGCCTCAATATTCTCCACAAGATCTCTGCTAGAGATAGTCCTCTTGAGCACTCGACTGTCGTAGACTATGTCCCCTTTCTACTCGCCAGATAGAGACTAGGATACGGAGGTAGATTACTGGCGAGAGCGGCGGCGGCTTTAGATAACGTTAACCTTGAGAATTTCGGCGGCGAGTTCCCCATGGTTTGATCTTGATCGCAAAGTATCTCCAACAAATGTATTGAAGGCCTAAGATCCGCGAGACAAAGCAGAGGGCAAATGCTTGAAGCTTGATGCGCAGTCTCCACATACTGCTGATGCATGATGATTTTTCTTTCTTACTTCGCGAATCTCGTCAGGCGGCCGCCTGAGTGAGTACGAGGGTCGCGGGAGGCGGGGAACCAAGACGGCGATCTCGTGTCGCTTTCCATTTAATTATTGTCTTTATTTTTTTCTCAGCGCGAGACAGCTTGTAATTTGATACCTGATACTGGGGTCGGAGAACACCAAGAGATCGAGGAGACGTTGATGCTGTTGGCGGGGACAAGTCGACTCTAGTAGTAAATTGAACGAGCCGCCTCGAGAGAGCGTAAGACGGAGCCTGTTCGCGCAGCTTGATTGCATCTCCGTTGCGGCGAGAAGAGAGAAGAGGGAATCGAAGAGGTATGCGCCAGATACTCCCAGTAGATATCATAGTCATGAGCAACGGGCGCTTCTGGACGACGATGAAGCCTTCCTCTCTGGTCGGAAGTTCACCAGTAGATAGGTCGAGCCTGGGCAACATCAGCAGCTCGCTCTGCGCAAGCCTTCAGCATTGAATGACGAGTCGTCACGAGTACGCCTTGGGTGAGCTTGATGGGAAGAAAGCTGCAGATGCTTGTTATCCCGGCGAAGAGCAGGCGATTGCAAGCCTGTGGCGTTTGTCGGACAGAATGAAATCCAATTACCGGGCAAGCACTTGCCCTGCACGTCTCGGAAATCCACAGAAATGAATCGGTGGGAGCGCTCGACGGAGGTTCGACTGCGATTGCTAGGATACCAGTGCACTTGAGAAGGAGGTTCCCGAAAGCCTGAGGTCCCAAGAAAAGACAAGCAAAAAAAACTTTAGTGATGCGAGTCGTCGTTTTGGCACCGAACTGACTGATGATGTGCAATGATGATGATGAGCGCCGTGCGAGGTACAGCAGCTTAGGCCTGTCAAGGCGACACCATGATCCGGATGGTGCTATAGGTGCTTTAGATGTGCTCACCTTGGGTCGCAGAGTCCAGAGCGGCGAGCTTCTCGCCACGCAGGTACCGACAGGTGTTACGACGCAGGAACCGCACTTGTCCGAGCGCTGCCTTCGGTTGGCATGCGCAGATTGAAGTCGGCGAGTGAGCGAGACGTCGGATTCCAAACTCGATCAAGTTGTTAGGACAGGATTACAAGCAGCTAGAGCAGCCTTTTGCGAATAAGACGGCTCCGTCCCGACGCCCTCTTGGGGGCAGCCTTGAGTTTGCACCTCGAGGCGCAGATCAACTAGAGAATTGGCACATGTGCACGGACGTATGCAAACGATATCGCCGTCTTCATACAGTAGCCATAAAGGTGCGACCTGGAGATTTCGGCATTCTTTGTAAGTTTGACTAGACAAACAGACGAGGGTGCTTACGTTCGTCCGGCGGCGTGGTAGGCTTCTGTAGCAAAGATCCCGACTTGAAATTGGATTCAGTACGCCATGACAATTCTTTTCGTGATTTTGCTGACCTTTACCGGAGCGTTTTCAGACTTCTAGCAGTACTGCTGCGCCTGGAAGCCACAGCAATATCAATCGGGAGGACTGTGATAACGAAATCATGCAATCGTCGATCCGTAGAAGCCTTTGTCGGGAGATTTGACACAAGAATCAGTGCTCAGTCAGCAAACGCCGAGCTGTATATTGACCTTTGCTTTACACTGCTTATTGATGCCCGACGGCGGGGAAGCAGGCGGGCATTCGCGGATTATTACGAAATTGAGCGGGTTGTCGTCAAGGGCGACAGGGAGAGTCGCGACCTCAGAGAAGCACCTTCCCCAGAGTGAAGGAAGCGGGCGCAACAAGTGCGACGGACACGGAATCGACTGCGCTGTAATTTCCATCAGACAAACTCGGTCTTGTTATTCCTCGAAATGTGAAGAAGAAATACCTGCGAGAATAACGGGGCAATATCTTCGTCTCGAGATCTCCAGAAGAGAGAAAATTACAAATGTCGCGGACAAATGGATTTCTTCAAATGCCCGCCACCGACGGACAGCATCTCTCCAACAATCTGCGTGAAGCTGTGACCGGTTTGCTATCAGCCTAACCATGTTGATAATTTTGTGAAGTCACTTGCCACCAGCACGAAGGTATCCCAAACGATCCCCCTCTCCTCTTTTCTGCACTTTCAGCCTCAAACGGCGCTTCGACACCGACGCCAGCATTGGCGATGTCGTAAGGGCTCCTGTGCTGCCGATGAACTAGAAACATGCAAGAACGTCGCCGAGATGAACACATGTCGCCAGTTGCCAGAGCTTCGAGGGAGAGAAAATCTTCGGCAGGCACAAGCCAGAAACACAAGTTGTCCATTTCCTTTTTCGCTATCTCGACATCTGCGCAAGGGCCGATCCGTCGGCTAGGAATTAGCCGAGCTCCGAGCCGCGTTGCTGGTTCTGCTGGCAGATCTGCATTATTTTTATTTTATTATTTTTTGCTAGGGTTAGGAAATGGATTAGGCTCACAGCATCTGGCAGGGCCGGCAAGGGTCTCGTCAACCTTGTGCTGGACCGTCATGTTCACACCAAAGGAAGAGCAAGAAGACATTGCCTGCTATCCCTGTTGCCGTCGACGGATATTGCCAACCACGCCGCCGTTATTCTGATGATGTTCGTTCATGAATCAATCCCGCTATGGTTCGTGCAATATGTCGACGAATCTGAACTTATTGCTCTCTTCCCGTTCCAAGCCCTATCTTCGATCAATTACAACCTCAAAGAATTTCGGATACAAGTGGGGCTACGAAGCGTTGAGTACATCTACTGTTGCTATTTTTCGTCGGAATGACCATATGCTTATGGTTTCTTCACGTTATATTGCAGTCTGCTGGCACGCCGACTAAGTTGCAAGAAGACCAGCTTATGTAGCTTGTTCACTTGCAAGAATACAGACGGATCGCCCGAGCCAAACCTCGCTGGCATGCAGGATCTGTCAAGTCTTCCCCTAGCGTCTTCGTTTCACGGCATCAGAATCGCTGTCGAAGATCCAAGTCCATCTCAGGACAATGGCAAGAACGACCGCTCTTTCACCTCACATTGTGCTCTAATTCTGGCTGGAATCACAAGAGTTTTCTCTCGCACCCGTACTCAGGCTGTCGTCGTTGCCTCTGGATACAGTAATAACACAACTCGAGGTTCTCCCCAAATCGAGCTCTGCGCGAAACCATTACGAGAGACAGAACGCTGCGAAGGAGGGCATCTTCACGTATTCAGGTCCGCCATCACACGACGTTGGAACCCTCTTTTCATGTTACGACAAGTCTATTGATGAGTGTGATTGAGTCCTTGTAGAGGTATCGATTGTGCGGCGGTGCGTGCTTCGCAGGATTTCGCTTGATGTCTTGCTGAACTGACGGCGGTGCTTACTAGTACAAACCGCACAAGTGCACGCGGAATCAAATATACGGGCATCAGCGTGTGGATGCCAATGGGTGTCAGTTCGTGAAGGCACCCCAGTTGATGCTTGCACTCAAGTTGTCATACGGATAGATGTGGATTCATAACCATCGGCTGCATCGTCCTGAATCCTTACGATAGCGGTCGTCCCCGCCGGGGAAAGCAAACCCGCGCAACCTAGAACAAGTCTCAATCTACGAGGAGACAGACGTATCTCATGCTCAGGACCACTTCATATGAGGGAAAAAGAAAGCGCTGCATCAATCACACGACAACAATTTCCGCACGTGGAATCCTCGTTATTTTCCGAATGTTCAGGCGAAAACCGTGAGTGTCCGTTCGAGTCGATATTTGTCTCTTCTTCCCCCAAACTGTCGGCCGAGTTCGTGAGGGTGGAAGTTATGCTAACTCATTGAACCTCTAGGTATGACTAACTATTGTAAAGAAGACGGTAATGTCGAGATCTCGACCGTACCGACGCGATAGAAAGTAGACGGTCACGGATGAACGTGGAAGAACCTGCGCGTCGCTGTCAGACTCCGTTGCCTCCCAACTCAAGTGTGCCGTAAGTTCTGCACAAAACAAGTGCGGCCGAGCGCCTTCGAAGGGGCGAGAGGATGCGGGAGTCTCCGTTCGATCAACTTCGACTGGGGTGGTGTACGTACGCAGTTCTCAACATAGAACGGCTCAGTACTTTCAGTAAGAAAGTCTTAGGGCGCTTTGTGCCAGGTTTTGTGATCGAGCGGTGACTCACATTCGTGAGTCGTCATGTCAAGCTCGGTTTGTTTATACTTGACTTGTATCCTAGCCACGTACAATTCCGGACAAGCTGGCACCCGCAAATGCTGGTGCTTCAGCTATGTGATGTACATTTGTAGTAATTTCGGAGGAAACACCAACCCTTTGAAATCGAACCCGAAGATGATATCCACCCTGCGAACTGCGAAATCGAAGGCGGCGCAGCATCTGGCATCTCGAGGTAAGGACAATTGATTCATAGATACAGTCGTCCCGTTCATCCTAGTCCTCACAGTTGCAATGTGACAAGGCCGAGGAGAAGAAATTTGCGTATCTCCAACGGCTTTTCGCAAGAGACGTCGTAACACTGAAGATCTGTCGGTTGCGCACGGGGAGCACCCAGTACCACGGTAGCAGAGCAGAACACAGAAATGCTCGCGAGAAAGGTGCGAAGAGGGCCACAATCTACCCGGCGGGATCACTCTCATCGATTACGAAAAAATAATCAGCTTCCAGTCCTTTCTGCGCGTGCTCAATTTCGCAGAGGCGGGTTCGCGCACATTTGGTCTCGAAATAAGTGTGGTGGTGTGGATAAGCTTCACATCTCTCCTCCCCCGTATCTGGAGCGGCGTCGATTCTCCTCCTCGGTGTCGCTGCGAGACGAGCTAACGCGGCCTCGGACATCTGCTGCGCCTGGGGCACGGATCTCTCGTCGATCTTTGTTATCATGCTCTTTAGCATGGGTATCATCTGCGGGAGAAAGCTGGTAAGCTCTTCAAGACCTCGGCGAGTATCTTCCTGCTTCTGAAATATACTCGCGCTGTCGATCGGCCGAAAGTGCTTCTTTCTGAGGGCCGTGAGTCTCCTGGGTGGAAAAACTTGTCAGTTGCAATGACAAGCATCCGATTCCTCCTCGTCATTGTGTGTGATCGAACTATACGACTTGCACTATGAATGATCCTTTCGGTACGTCGCATTTCCCTGTATCCCTCCCATCTACTTTGTTGTGCTAAATTGCGAGATCGTGTTCTCATCATTCGATCAACAGGACGATGTTTTGAGCAACGCTGCTTGTAATCGCACATCATCCATCTGCTTCTCGCTGGCAAATATATCGCCGAACGTGCGCTAACAAGCCCCGTTGCAATCTTTTGGCTATACACTCGGTATCGATTTGGATGAACTCAAACCCAAGTACGCAATTTGAGGTGCAGTCGTCAATTTTTACGTGAAGACTAACTCTGATCGTGAGCTTTAGCTAGTCGAGTCTGTCTGGGCTGTCTAATGCTGGACTGTGCGTCCTGCGGCGACCTTGTGGCGTCGCACACCATTCAGATGCTCATCCTTCCAAGATGTTTGAAGAGAGGGTTCCCTTCCGATCAACGTCTCACGCACGTCGACGATAGCTCTCTGCGACGGTCTCTGGGACGAGTAAAGTCACGCCTCCTGTCAAGCGATAGTGATGTACGAAGGGAGCATTTCAAAAGCACACAATCTGCTGGAGTATCCCGACTTGGTGACCGATTACGATTGATTGCAGCCATTGTTCGTCTCTGGGAGACACGTTCGCGAAACGGCCATCTGAGGACAGACAGAATAAAGTAAGAAGAATAGTTAATTATTTTTACGGATATTCTCTCACCATCTGCAGATCTATCTTGCTTCGTACTCGGGGACAGCCGTACGGTCGCTGCGCAGACTGGCTAAACTCGATGGTCAGATTTGATGATCGTCAGCTGGGAGCCTTGTCTCTGCAATCGTCCTATCGACATCACACTAGCGCTCTCACACCCGCACTTCTAACCCGGCGGGTTGCCAATAATGAGCCTCACGAAGAAGAGAAGCGGGATGCGACTCTAAGGCAATCGTATAGGCCTACTAACCTACGACGACGCCATCAGCCTCATTGCTGGCCCGAATTTCGTCGCGTTCTGAAGACCTCTGAACGGATTTGGTGTCGACTCTGTATGGCTACGTTGCGGCGTACTTCTGTGGAACAATGCGCGTATGCATCTCAGGAAGCGACTGAATTCACTCCTCGCCGCTGTGACCTGCTTCGATCTTCTTTGCAAAAAATTTTGACCATGCTGATGGTGGGATCGAAGCCGCACCTCGCGAGTCAGATTGACGATCAACTTTCTTGGGGCGGGGAAGTCGACTTTAAATCTTCGAAGAACGAGACGCGGAACAGGATGAAGAAAGGCGGAAGAGTCGAAATGTGATCCTCGTTTACTTGGGCCGTCATTAATCTCCTCGAGTGCAGGTATCGCGAGGCGCAGGAGGATCTCTGTCGTGTTCCCACTTTGAGGGTGCATCATCACCATCGTGGGCGCTACTCTGGAAATGAACGCGAGGGATTGCCTCGCATCAGGTACTCTCTCAAACCCGAACGCGACTCATACTGCGTGGGCACCTTCATTTGCCATCGCCATTGCCATTTGTCAAATTTACAGGCGTTTCTCACTGTTCGCCCAGTCACATCTTCCCAAGTCGACCTCGCACCTCCTCACGGCATGTGGTCGGAATGAATGTGAATTCGAAGGTTTGCATTCCTGCTCCCTTCCCTTCTTCCCGCTCACAAGTTTCCGAGCCTTGCGTTGCATCTGCCGCGCGTTTGGTATTCGAGGAGCTTAAGCTTGCTTGTGAGAGTCGCCGAATCCGCACTGGGCGATCAGGCGGGCACATGTACGGTTTCGTGATGCTGCGTGTTGCAGGCGCTTGCCAGCGTGTATGGCATAGTCTGTTTCTGTGCGGTGTTGGGTGAGTGGGTGGCTCTGTCTGTAGCTAATACCATCTCAGTTTCTGCGTTCAATGTGACGTGGCGGGGAATCGGTCACTTCGCGAGCTGTTCACCTGTTATCGAGCACGGATATGCATAGCTCACCATCGTTTGGCGGTGTGCTGTGCTAACTCTAGCGCTGGCGAGGGGCGACGAGCAAGCAGGTGAGAGTTGTGTATTGCTCCTATTAAATCCTAAACGCTAACGCCTTATTAGCGAGGGAATGCGCTAGCCTCGATGTAGGAAAATTACATGAAAAGCTAGGGCAATGCCGCTGCGTCGTATTTGTACGTGTTCAATCCAGTTTCAAGCAGATTCACGATGTCAAGGTACTTTCCTACGGAGATTTAGATGCGAAGCCCCCACTACTTTCGTTTCAAATGACCATCGTCCGCCTGTCCCCGCGACTACGCAAGACCTACGCTTGAAGATGCGAAGGTTGGGCCCGAACTCGACCCTTCGTCGGGTGCTGAGTAATTGGGCGTTCTCCGAAGCACCGAGCACTCAGAACTCAGAACTCGAAGAGGGGGGAGAGGGCTGTAATGCCATGACATTTCTCGACCATCCCCACCCCCGCACCCTCAGTGGCTTTCCCCAGCGATCGCTCTATTGCCAGCAATATATCGACGGTTTGAATTGCTGCCTCCCACCATGTCTTCGTCGAATACAAATCGTGCACCCTTCGTTTTCCTTCTCCGATGTCTGCCCTGTCCTTGGCGTAGAGTCCCGCCGCTACGTGTTGCCAGATGATCGCGAAGGTCGGTCTGTCACGAGTCTGTTGTTTAATGGCTTAATGCGATCGACGGTTTTGAATGGCGGATTCTCTCGGTGGTTTGCGAGGTGGGCAGTGTTATGTGATTCTCTTCTCGCAGTTTGATAGTGTCACGAGCAGGTATCGTTCGGAGGAATTGTGATTTTTCCGTTTGACGGTATGTTTGATGAAGCCCTTCTATGCATCTAAAGCTTTCATTGACGAAGAAATTCTAGCCCGTCCCAAGACAACCTTTGCTTATTGCTTGTGCATCCAATTTCCGGGTACCGCTGGTTTGCGCCGTTATCGCCGTTTCCGAGCTTGCACGATGCACAAATCCATGTTCCAGATGGTCGACTGCAACCTCAGCGTCCCTATCGAAATGGCATCGCGACTCGAAGACCCACCGAGGTCAAGCCACATGCACATGCTTCTCGCAATTCAATGGTCGAACTGCTTGCGGTGCTGCATCTCCCCAACGGCAAATTTTCTATTATCCAGGACACCAGGCCGATCGAGATGCCTGTTCTTCCCTCGCAGAGCGCTCAAGCTTCCTTCATTCAATCGAGCTCACGTTCTAAAGCATGAATGATTTGGTAAGAAGTCTAGGAGCTTATACTGGTCAACAGGTATAGCCTCCGGCATACGTACGTCGGGGGGTAGCAAATGATTAATCAAGTGATAACTACCAAAGCAAACTCGACGATTATATGCATCGTAGTGCGGCTCATGACATGAGCTCGGGGACGCAATCACAGTCCCTGCGCGAAGCCTAACCTCCTGGTCTGAGAAATAACCACAACGTTGGTGGTGACCTGTCGAATTCGAAGCCTTTGCAGCTCTGGACCTTCATCGCGCTATACATTAGAACATCTTGTCTTCTTCCTTGCTGTCGAAGGTATATTGTATGCACTATATCTCCAAACGATTCGCGCACCTTCCCTGAACATTTGAATGAGAACAGGCTGGAAGATAATTTCGAGGTGATACATGCAGGTCGGAAGGTGAATGCGCCGGTTCTTGCGCTGGGTCTTCCTCTCCAAGAAATTTCCATTCGCGAGCAAATTCAGGTCTTCCCTTTCAGAGGCCTTTGTTTTATACCAACAGCTGCAAGCTTGCTATACGGAATTTCTCAAATCCCATGTTGACAGGCAGCAGGCGGCGCCTCTCGGCAGTGTCCGAGCGAGGTACCGGCATTGGCCGTGCACTTGCGAGCGTTGTGCGGTGGCTCTGTCGATTGTCTTGCCACCATGTTCTCTGGCGCGACGACGACTAAAAGCAGCGCGTTTTTTCGTGTCGTTTCGCGTTTTTCTTTCTCGTTGCCGGTCATCCCGTCATGTCATTCTCTGAAAAGAAGATCGCGCGTCGATACGCCTCTCATTGGCTTGCAAATGGGGCGACACTTGACGATGAATCTCGTGAGTCTGGCAGAGACAAATATTGATGATCTGTTTTGACGCTGTTTCTTGACAGTACTCTAGTCTTACGGCTGTATTAGATCGCGTCAAAAGCCGCGATGTGCGACGAGTACGGATCCTGCTTCAAGCGGATGCGCTGCCGGACGACAAATTGTGTGGTCAGGGCATTGGACTATCCAAGTTCCGTTGAATAGACGTGCTGGTGGCACGGAAGTCCGGTCATATTCACTAGCGTCAATTCTACGATCGAGCAAGGGAAAGGGCGGCAACCGGTAACTTACTATGGATGAGGAGCAGGCGTGTCACGTATGTTTTCAATTTTTCTTCTCACATGTCGGAGCGTGCTCATGAGATCCTGCTCGCCTGATTATGATATCGCCAAAATATCCAGTTCCGGAATGCGCAAAGCAGCGCTTTCGGCATTGAGTTCAGTCTTGCGTCACTCCAGGTGAGTTGAGCCCATTCACTACCCACGCGGCTCTTGCGTCTGATCCGTACTTTCGTGAACGTCAGCGCGTATGGAGCGTTGGGAAGCGAAGCAGATGAGAATTTCGGCGGAGAGGCCACTTGATCGCGAAGGTGACACCATTTGCATCATATACCGGCGGACAGCATCATAGAAACACATACCAGGATACCATATGACGGCTCTTCCCAATATCAGCCAACTTCGCGTCCTCACTTTGAACTCATCAACGCATGCACCTCGCCAAGAATAATGTGATTGTTGCCTTTTGGTTGGTATGTGCGTCTCTTCGGACTACAGATTCCTATCTGAAATACACGATGCGCATCCGCCTGTTGAACAGTTTGGATTCTAATGCACATATATTAGTTTCGGAAGACAGCGAGCCAGGTGTATGGTGATCTGAGAAAAGCTCAAATCCATCGTAGTCGCAGGCATGCCGGGCTAGACGCCAAGGTGGGAGTGTGCCCTCTCCCGCACACGCATATCCGAAAATTCGAAGGCGGAAGCTCGAAGTTCGAGGGGTGGGACGTTCAAAGGGAGGGAAACAATACTCGAGTAAGTTGTAAAATTCGGAGCCTCAGCAGAAGGAGGCTTTTGACCGCTGATAACCATTCTTTGTTTCTCTGGATTGCGGCAGGGCAGGGCAGGATGAGGTCAAGCCGGTCAAAATAGACGCGCTTGTTGGCACAGAAGATGCACATCGCTTGGGACCTGGAGGCCTGGAGGCCTGTTGCGTGCCGCACCTTGAATCGTTTCTTTTCTCTCGTGGTGGCTGCCGCAATGTTGTCAGTTGCGCTGACGCTGTGACTTCTCGCTCCTTCTCCTACACCGCACGGACAGCGGATATGTGCTCTCACCTCCCAGGAAAATGTCGGGTGACTGACTCCAAACTGTGAGTGTTTTGTTTCTTCGTTTTCGCCGGATGCATTTTCTGATCCACGGATTGTCTTCATTGTCGGACCGATACCTTCCAGCACAGAGTTGTGAGCGCTCGCAACTCGCCGACAAAAAGTTAAATCTTATCACTGTGGATTATGAAACGTTTTCATTTACAGGTATCTGCGTTGTAATATTCCGGTGTCCAAACATCGATCTAACTCTGATTTTTTTTCGCAGTCTGATTGTCGGGCGTCCAGTGCTGCTGTCGGGCGTTGCTAAAATCATCTCTTAGTGCACGACGATCCGACTTCACCGTTCTCGCGTTTATGACTATTCTGGTCGCGAACCTCATGGACATCTCCCCTGCCCGCTGTCGCCCGAACGCCCAAGACCTCCGAACCCGGAGAATAAGAAATTAATAATTTGCCACGTTATCCAAAAAAGAGACACACGTCGATCCTGCCGCTGGGTTTTCGAAGTCGCAAGTTCCGAGCCCTCTTCAGGTCTCAAGGAGGCTGGCTGCGCTCTGTCACTCTCTCGCTCACGCAGTGGGGAGTTTGGGTCTAGATCGCGAGGAGGCTCTTCTCTCGCCGAGAATCCGCTACCGCCGTCCTGTTTCATCCGCACACGATTCCGGGTCTGCGAGGTGGTGGTGGTCTCGAGATCTACTGTCCCTGTATTTGCTTTTCGCAATCGCCTCTATCCCTTGCGTAGCAGCGGATCCGAGGTGTCAAGATCTGAGGCCTGAGATGTCAAAAGCCCATCGCTCGTTTGTGTTTGTTGACGTTCATGATGGTGATCTTTTACACGCGGCTTTACAGGTGCGCAGTGCTCTCTCCTGATTATTATTATGAAATTGTGATTTTGATCTTTTCTTTTATTGCGGTGTTATCTAATATCCTTGTTGTCTTCCATCTTCCTTGCTGCGTGGCTGTCGGGTCAGTCGGGCTCAATATTGAAACGAAGACAGACGCTGATGATGGACGGCCTTGCGGACAATAGGAAGATGTTTTTTGAGACCGCAGTTGCGGGTTTGATCTGTGATCGGCGCGTCGACGGTGGTCGTGCCAGTGCTGTGCTGGACGGCGGGCTTGCAGGCCTCTGCACGCTAGGTGGGTTTCGATCGTGCGTTGTCTCGGTATACTCGAACATTCAACTGATCGAGCTAGAGTGCATTGAACATAGAACGATTCTTGCCCGCTTTCATCGATTCTCGATGTCAATTTTCGTTTGGGGGGCTTGATGGTGCGGACTTGGTGTGTTTCTTCTTCGCTGTACGCTTATTTTTATTTTTGTTTTGATGATAGCGTCGGGGCTGTATAGCCCAACTACAAGTGAGACATCCTCTCGATCGAAGGGATGGTGCTGTGCCTGGCGACGAGAAAAGAGACTTCGGCGAGTCTCAAGTCTATTCCTCTGTCTCTGTCTCTGTCAATCTCACGTCTCGGAACCAGCTGGCGAAAGGTTAAGGCCGCAGCAGTACAAGCCCGCCCTTCCTCTCGCGGTTCTCAGTTTAATGTCTTGGTGCCTTGGGCCGACTTCGAATGTATCGACGCTTGGGACGAGTGCCTGGACAAGTTTAGAGAGGCGGGCATTGGTCTTTCTGGAAGGCTTGAGCTCAGGTCTTCTCGGCGACGACATGGAAGATGAAGATGACGCTCAGGCATATGTTCGTGATCGGAGCTTCAAGTTCGAATGTCTGAGGCTGCGCAATTCGAAAAGGTACGGGTGGACACGATCGATCTTGGCGACATGGAAGACATACAAGCACTATTCGAGGTCAAGGCGGTACAGACGATTCTGTATTCTCATTGCGAAAAGGTACGACGTCGAACAAGCAAGCGTCTCCGAATTCGCTTCGGTCTGGGAAGCGAAAGTCGTCTAAAAGCCAATGTTCAAGTTCTGCGTACCTCAGAGCCTGGGCCTCGACTCTCCTCCGACTTCGCGCTTCAAGTCTCAGTCAAGTTAGTGCTCTTCTCTTTGTTCTCTTGGAGGGGAATTGGAATTACTGAACGGTCGAGGGGCGGCCTTGAAGGCTATTTGTGATAGTGACAGCGACGTGTCTTCTCGATGGTCTCCGGCGCTTGTACTCTTGGAGGATCGGGATCGGAGGTTTCGAGGATTAATATTTGCAACTCGACTCGAGAGGCCTGGCCCTCCGATTCGGATGGCGACTGGTTGTTGTCTCAGTTTCTCTCAGCGTTGCGCGTGGTTCACTGGTTGGCTAGGCGAGTTTCGGATTCGGGTTTGAATGGGGACGTTCATTGGTGGACTGTGGAACTAGACATTTTGGTG
This sequence comes from Schizopora paradoxa, assembly GCA_001020605.1. NCBI lineage: Eukaryota > Fungi > Basidiomycota > Agaricomycetes > Hymenochaetales > Schizoporaceae > Schizopora > Schizopora paradoxa. The sequence goes on from KQ085889.1 coordinate 95,400, forward strand.
TTGGCTGCTTTGACGTGCGCTCCGTCGGGATCGCTGCAGTGCGGAGGTGCGGAGGGCGGTCTGCGGTCTCGATCGCCAGCGTGGTGCGCGTGCGTGGCTAGTGCTGGGCTGCTCTGGCTTGTATGATTGGCCATGCTTTGTTAGTGCATTTCCTTCGCTATCTCCTTCAGTCTCCTTGCTAATTCGATTTTCTTCGATCAATCAGTGCTGTAAATATGTCGTTCCGTGGGTTGGGAGATCGTTGGTCCGGAGTGTTTGTCATGGGAGTGAAAGGCGCGATAGTTGAGGTGTAAAGAGATAGGTATTTGACTCACCGCGAATGGATTGGATTGGTCTTTCTGTTCGTCTGTCTTCTGTCTTCAAGGAGGGAAGGGCAAACGGGCCCGGGAGGACTTCCAGGGCATCGTACAACGTGCAACGACGGCGCCTGACCCCGTCACTGGGACCGCTGCATGTACAAAGGATGATGACTTCACGACTTGTCTCTTACCAACTCGCGATCGTCGCGTCCGGGCTTTGCCACCCGTCTCCCGCATAGCACGCGCACGCGTACTAATTAGCGCGTTAGAATGGAATTCAGGCAATTTCAATTCAATAGGATAGCAAGGGCGGCGCGTCGGTCGGTCGGCGTCACGCGGTACGTATACGCGCGGCAGGGAGGAGCATTTGCAATTGCATTGGCCAGGCGATCCCAGCTCCGTACGGCTTAGCGCTGAAAATCCTCGAGGCTCGAGGGAGTGGAATGAAATGAATCGGTGGCTCTGTAGCCGTAGCACTGCGAATATGAATGGTAGGTCGGGATTGTCGGGATGCGTTGCCGTACATTCCAGCGTTCCATGGCCAGCTGGTCGAAGTTGAGGATGTCAGCAGTCAGCAAGCATTGTAGGGCTTGGGTTAGCACGTACGCGCATACAGTCAGCTCGAGCTTAGCGCAGGGCGGGAGAGTCGGTATTTTCGTGCCGGACTCAGGCTTTGCTGTTGAGGTACGACGAGGAGGGGCGGGGCGTACAAAGAGAAATTATGCTTCAAAGAAAGGGGAAATTATGAGGAGAGAAAAATAGAAAATAGTAGAAAATAGAAAATAGAAAGTAGAATTTCGTGTCTCGTAATCCCCTTCGCCGGCGTCCACCGTTCTTCGTTCTTCGTGACTTTGACGTCGCAGTTGCTTACCAGCGCTTACCTGTCTGCATATCGGTGTTGTCGTGTCGTCGCGAGGAGCCTGAACTTGCAGATTTCGAAACGCGTTTCGAATCCAAGCCTCTCTTTCTTCCTTCCCGCCGTTCGTCGTCGATCCACGACCACGATCCACCACCGTGCACCGCGACTCGGGCAAACACCTCCGCTATCCTATCCGTACGTTTTCTCGTGCAGCCCTTGAGCTAGCCGTCCGACGATCTGCTGCAAATCTCGAAGTTGATTCATCCTCCCTGGACCTCCCATCCCATCCCATCCTAACCGAACCGCTAAACTAATACCATTCCGACCGTCACTCACTGGCAGTGGCACATCGCGTCATCTTTTTTCTCTTTCTCTTTCCAAGCGAGACTGTCACAGTGTCAGAGAGCTCTTTGTCAATTTCCTAATCCTCACCAAATTGCACGCGCGCCCTGATCCTCTGCGGGTGTCGCGTTCGGCGCGTCGGTGCGAGCTGCCGAAATGCTCTGCTGTCCGAGCCATCGGAGAAAGACTCTGAGAGGGTCCGGGTCGCTCCGATCCACAGCGTTCGACGTTTTTGCAAGAGAGATTGATTGCCTTGGGCCTTGGCCTCGAGGATCCGTCCGTCTCACAGAAACTCTCTTTTCGTTACCGTATTGCCTTCCGAATCGTTTCCGGTTTTCAATATATTTTTTTCGCTTCGTTACGGACGGACGTAGGGGGAGAGTGATGAGTCGTTCACCGTGTACAATGTACATATACCGCATACGAGAGTTTTTGCTTCAAGTCATGCTCACACAATATCACACAAGCAGATAGGTTGCAAAGCGCACAGAGGCGCACGGTACTCATTCTATTGATTTCAAGACCGAGAGCGAGAGAATATAACAAATTCTTTCTCTGTGTTCTGTCTATGCGTAGAACAAAATAAAGAAGAAGAAGAAGAGAGAGAGGTGGGGTTTGATGCGATACGAGCGCGCAGTATAAATGCAATGCATGCGAGAAGAAAGGAAGGGAAGGAAAGAAACAAGAGGGAGTGTGTTGTGTTTGGTGTGTTATATATGAAGGCTTGTATGCGATGAAGAAACTTGAAGAGAGAAGGATTTTGGTGGGTACTGAAACAACAACATAAAGTTAGGACGTGTTGGTTGGTTGTACACAAAAGGGAGAAAAGATACAGACGCCTTAGGATGAGGGCGATTTTTAATGAGGAAAATGAAAGGGGAGGTGCGCCTCGAGAATGTGTCGATGAACTGAGGAAGGAAGAGGAAGAGGAAGGATGAACTGAAGAGAAAGATGATTGGAGGTGATGATGGAACAATGAGGAGTGTCCGTGGATGGATGTATGCGCGAAGTTTTGAAAGTGTTGAAGAGTGATGTGGAGGCGCAAGGATATCGGGTGCGTGAAGGAAGGGAACAAAGAAAAGAGGGGATGATACAAAGAAGGGAGAGAGAAGAAGCCAAGACGAAGAAGCAAGGCAAGGCGGAAGGACGAGAGAACTGAGGCTGAGCTGTGTGTTGAGGCCAAGAAGTACGAGAGAAGAGCAAAGGAAGAGCGAAGGAAGAGATCTATGCGGGAGGCGAGTCGTCTAGTTGCGAGTGCATGGAGACTATACAGAGCGAATTGCGAGTGGAGGTATGTGCTGGAGGTATTCATGTCGAGGCTTGAGTAGAGGTGAGGGGTTCCGTGTCGAAAGCAAGGTGGAAAGCGAGAGCGTCGATGTCGTACGTGTCGTCGAGGCGCATACAGTCAAGCAAGCACCCCCCGCTCACACCCTCGCCTTCACCGCCCTCCCCCGTCCCCTCCGCTCCTCTGCACGCAACCTCGCCTCCCTCTCATCCCTCGCCCTCTTCATCATCGCCTTCCTCACCAACCTCAACCCAACGCCCATCTCCTCTTCCTCTCCCTCATCCCCATCCTCGTCCTCACCGTACTCGCCAGCAACGACCTCGCCAACCTCCTCATCCTCCGAGATGTCAGACGAGAACGCAGAGACGCGAGAGCCGTCCTCGTCGTTGCCCGTCCAGTAGCCGTACCCGAAGCCGCAGCCGTACTTGTTTTGGTTGGCGTTCGAGGAGCTGTGGGCGGAGACGAGTTGTTGGTCCTTCGAGCGGGGGATGGCCACCGCGAGCGAGCTCGGTGGGATGAGCGAGGGGAGGCCCTTGCCTTTTCCCTTCGTCTTGCTGCTCGAACCAGCAGAAGGAGTCTGCAAGTCAGCCGCATCCAAATCGTATCCCAGATCCTCGTCATCGAACCCGCGAGCGCGCTGCTGGGTCGTCGTCGTCGTCGTCGTCGTCCGGGTCACAAGCACCTCGGTGTGCGTCCCGTTCCCGCTGCCACTCGTCACGCTCACCTCGCCGCCGCCGTAGCTCGAGCCGGCCTCGAAGACCTCCGATGCGCGCAGGCTTGCGGCGCTGGACGAGTGCAGGAGGGAGCGCACGAGGTCCGAGACGCCGCGTGAGGTGCGCGGGGGCTCGTGCCGGACGGTCGTCTCCGTGGGGAGGTGGGCGCGCTGGGCGGGCGAGGCGGAGGGCGACAAGCTCAGTGCATCCACACCTGCGCTCATCCCTCCCTCTCCGCCGCTGTTGCTCGTCGACAGCAACGAAGGCATGCTCATCGCATGCGTCCTCTTCCCCTGCTGCACGCCCGTCCCCGTCCCCGTCGTCGTCGTAGTCACAACAGGCCTCGACGCACCCGAGATCGTCGTCGTCATCGTGCTGGTGGTGGTGCGCGTGAGGGCGGGCGGGGCAGCGCGCGCACGGGTGTAGGTGCCGTGTGCGACGGAGGGCGGGAGGGCGATGGCGATGGGGACGCGGGTGAGGGCGTCGGCACGGCGGAGGGAGGGGGCGGGGCCGCAGCCGGGCGGGATGGAGGCGGCCCAGGCAGAGATGCCGGCGGGGTCGTTGCCTGGCCAGCGTGTGTTGGAGGGGGAGGTGGTGGTGGCTGAGGTCATGGAGGGATGGGCGGAGGAGGGGGAGGTGGCTCGCTGCCTTGGTTGTTGCTGAGGTTGGTGTTGGTGTTGGTGAGGAGCGGGCATGCGGAGGCGAGGCACGGTGGGGAAGTCCTCTGGGCGTGCGCACGAAGAGGAGGATGAGCGCGAGGAGGAAGCAGAGGCAGAGGAGGAAGAGGAAGAGGGCTCGAGGGACCGCTCGTACTCGTAGCAAGAGCGGGAGCAGTGTGTCGGGGCGGGGGCGTCTGGTCTCCTCTCAGGCTGTTTTTATAATGCGTCGTCAGTGAGCCACGGAGGCGAATTATACAATAAAAAGAGAGAAAAGGGACGTACGAGAGCCTTGCCGCAGATGCACCAGTCAACGTCGATGGTGATGGAGGACGTCGAGTTCATCGTCAATTTATCTCAGTGGTCTGAATTGTCGCCAGCGTGGTGGGTGGTGTCGGATTCGATGTCGTGCAGGGGAATCTCTCTCCAATCGCCGTCGTCGTCGTCCTAATCGTCTTGTAGTGTGGTAGCGTACGGAGGAGGAGGACTCGAGTCAAGAGTCTCGTCCGTCGACGGGGAGGAGGTGAGTTGTGAGGAGAAATCAGCAGCACGCACGCGTCTCTCCTTATATTCACCCTTCCCTTCTCTTCAAAAAAAAACTTTCGCCCAAATCCAGATACAGATACAGCCCCTCCGAAAAAATAAATAAATACAAATAACGTAACACACACCAAGTGCACGGGTACGGTGCACGTCCTCAGTCCTATGTAACCTTGTCCCTGCATCCCTGCATCCCTTCAACAGACAGAACCCTGCAACGATAGATATATATGCACAGTAGTCCAAATCGGAGATAGGATGTCTGAGCGGGGACCCTGCGTAAAGACCCTGTCGAGAACTTTATTCGTCTCTTCGACAGACATTCAGTTCCAAGTTTGTCGACGTAAACCCTAGGAGGTGCATATGCCCGGATATGGGATGGACCCGGGCGTTCCCAGTGCACCGACCGTTCGGCGTTTGGTTTGGGAGGACGGCAGATTGCGACGAAGGAGGGAAGCGGTGCGCGAGTTAGCCGAGCCGTAGCCGATGCTGGGTGAACCGAGGATCGACGTGCCGATCGAGCTTTTTCCCTTCCCCTCTCTCCCTTTCTCTATTCTTTCTCTCGAGCTTTTCTTAGCGCCCATGGGAGTCAAGCCTCTCCCTTCACTTCACTTGAGAGGGTGCGCCGCCGCTGCCTAGTATCCTGTGAATGCGTAGACGAACCCGCCGACGCCGCTCTGTCCGCCCTCGAAAGTGCGTGGTAGGCTTCCGTGCAACTCACTCATCCCAGGCTCTCGACTTCAACGCGAACGCAAACGCTTCCCCGCCACAAAGCTCTCGCCATTCCCCACTACCACACTACATCGACGCCGCCTTCTTTCTTTCTTCTTTCTTTCTTCTTTCTTTCTGTTCTCTCGATTGATATTGTCCACGGAACAGATCGATTTATTGACGGATAAACAGACAGACAGCGAACGACGTCGCGTAATTCGCACTTCGCAGTACTAGTGACATGAGTACAACATCTCTCTCTCACTCGCGTCGCGTCCTCGCAACTCCAACTCATCCATCTCCTTCTCGCGTGTCGTTCGAACCCAAAATAAATTCGTCCTTCAAATTTTTTCGTTGTCGACTGCCAGTGCGTTCTCATTGTTCTATGAACTTCCTGAATGTGAACGTCGAACGAACGATCGCCTGGTTACCACCCACGCCATCGCGAATCCACAGAACCAGAACCAGAATCCACGCTCGCGCATCCTCACTTCATACCAGCACCCGACCTTCCTTCCTGATCCTACCCTTTCAGTGACATCTCGTGCGTGCGCCGCACGCTACGCAACCCACCGACACGAACTGACGAACGAACGCGACGACGCCATCATAAATCATTCACTACTTTATTGCGCATCACTCTTCTCGAGTTCATAGTAATTCCTTCGTGAGTTCGGATTAATATTCCCTCTCTTTCATTTCTCGAATCTGGAAAGCGCATCTCCCAATTCGAAATTCGAAATTCGGAGAAGTCTGGACACTTCATCCGCATCCTTCACTTCATGGACGCCTCAGGACTCCTCAGGAATCTCGCTTCAGGACGCCTCAGCCTCCGCTCCCTCGAGTACGAAGCACCGGTGTCAGTACCTCGATACATACATACCTCCACGAAGACGAACACGAAGAAAGGCAAAAAATTTCAACTCGATCGATCGCACTTTCGTCGCTTGCACACGAACAGTCAAGTAGACTCGGACTCGACTAAACAGCCGCACGGACGTTTCATCCTTCTTCCAGGACTCAAGACTTCTTCTGAATCAACGACCCGAGAATACGAGAATGCGAGAATAGATTGCGACTCGGAATTGGAGAAACAGAAACAACAACACCAACTTGAACAACAACGAGGCGGCGAGAATCCGTACTTGGCTTTGTGCTTTGCTTCTTATTCTTATTCTTATTCTTCTTGTCCTCTGATGCCAACACCCAACACCGTGACTGGCACGACAGCTGCACGTTACGTTACGTATACTAGGCTACCTCAAGCCAAACGACCGTTTCACTCACAGAGGTTCTTGGAGGCCGGGGCCCAAGCGCGAGTAAGAATCTGAGCGTATCCAAGCAAAACAAGGACAAGAGAACGGTAAGAGAACACTGGCACAGACAAAAAAGAGACTCTCAGCCAACGCTCCACGAAGGCTCACGAAATCAAGGATAAACAGAAGCCTTCCCTTCGTCAATATCAATGGTAGGTTCACACTCCTGTTCCTCGTCTATTCACTCTGTCTTTGTACTCCTCTTCAAAAATAGACCATCACTGCCAGTGGTAAATCTGAATGAATAGTGAGTGCAACGCGCGGTGGCTGGCGGCGCACCCCCAATTCTCGTTCCCAGTGCTAATCTCAACGCCCAACTCTCACAGGTGCACTTCTCATTGGTGTGCCGTAACACACACCTTCGAAGCTTGAAAGGGTCTTCGAACGAACGCCAATGTGCCCGCGGTTCACACAAGATAAAGATTCGCTGGGAGGTTCTGGACGGTCTTCTCTAAAACTTTCTTGTGGTGCGTTCGCGTTCGCTGACTTCGTGAACGTGAAGAATATAGAATGATGTTCGTGAATCTATTAGTGAACTTGTCATTTAGTGCGTCGTCTGTGATGCTGGGCTATTAGTACCAGCCGCGACTAGCTCAGGTGTGGTGATGCCTCCGACCGTCCGAGTTCGCGTCGATGATCATGAAGAGTCGCTCCCAGTGGATTCTTCGATTCTATGGCTTGGATGAACGAATGCGAGCTCGGACATGCCTCGAAGGACTCAAGGCCGCGGTCGAGACCGCTGAGCTCCACCGTGACTATCACTCGCAAGACGTAAGTACTTCAGCACGAGCTTTACGTCTACGAAATCTCGAAGAGGTCCCAGTGCTTCCAAGTCCCCAGTCCCCGCTCTGGTAATTACCCTCAACGACTCTGACGGACTGCACCTTCGCCCGACTTACTGGCACGGACTCGGATGGGGTATGTGCACGCGCACGCTCATGTTCATGATCATGTTCACCTTCATGTTCATTTGATGCGCATATATCCAGGTGCAACGCGACGAACGCATATGTACACGCTCCCGTCGATCGGTATAGTAGGTCGGTCCCTCCGCGTCGCTCATGTTTATTAGTATCATGAATTAGAGGCGGACCTCATAATCATAATCACCGAGGTTGCGACCTTCATATATATATACCATGGACATTCGTAAGTTCATATCACCGAGCTCATATCACGGACCCCATACTAATCTCATCTCTCTCGAATTACAGGAATCCGACTCCCGAATCCGTCTCGCAACCCGACTCCGTCCAAGTCTCCTCTTCCTGATCGTCACCGTCAGTGGACTGTCAAAGCTCTGTCACTGGCGCGGTCCTCTCTTCCTCTCCCTCCTACTCGTCGTCCTTGTCCGCCTCCCAATCACCTCGCGAACAACCTCGAAGTTCTTCGTCTCACGGCCAAGGACCAAAGAGCCAGAGGAACCAGAATCATGCTCCAACATTGATCAGATTCATATGCGTGGCGGACGATCAGCATTTGCAGAAGCCGCAGAACACTCGAAGCTACTACGAAGCTTTGGGGAGTCGCCGACTCCCATTGAACGTTAGAATTGGAGGAAGGAGGGAAGGGGGGAAGAAGAAAGTACGCACCTAGGGCGGAGATCATTGGCTTGTATCAGCTGGAGAGCTTGCACTGGCTAGTTAGCTCGAGGTGCGTTCCTTTATTTATGACGATGGGCTATCAGGTTCTCCCTCCAAAGCCATTGATTCAATTGCAATTACCAGCATTCTCCTCACCTTGTATCGCTCACCGCCGTCACGGTCCCCTCGATGCCGCCCCTCCCAAATTACCCACCAACAAGCTCCAAGAAAAAAATAACCATATACTCTCGTCGGGCATGCATGCGCACTGCACGTCGCTGATCCCCATCGTCCCTGCGCCGTCCCTCCCCGACTCCAATAATATTCCCTCAATCTCTTCGTCTTAGATCTCCATGTAGCAGTCTGTAGCAGCTCGTGGACGGTGAGATGTGCTTCGGGCGCCCACGATCGGGGAGAAGCCCTGCGTGTAATACCGTGTCTGCCGTACTAACGTCACGGTCGTCGAACATTCGAGCACTTGATTTCGTAGGTGAGTTGAGTGCCAGTTGTGCGTTGTCAAGGCCTCTCTACTGGCGTTGCAGGTGGTGTTCGTACCTCTTGAAGGATTGCTAGAGTTCGTTCGTAGTCGAGTTTACGGTAGCTTGAATACGAATGACCTCCCCCCTTTTTATTTCTTTCTAAGAGCGAAGGGGGAGTGATGTTCCTAATCATAGTAAGCTCAATAGAGGATAAATAAAATGAAGGAACGTACGCATCCGTACCATGCTATCAATTCTGGCTTGAAGTTTCCCCTTCCCTTGACGTACGCGCGCCTTCGAGCTACGGCACCGAACTGAACTCAGCTTGACAACCTGACAACCCATGAAGCGCCCGTCCAGACCTGCGAATCCTGCATGGCCACCAGGTCCAGATATGCACAAGCGCCCGTCTTTACGAAAGCAAGCAATCCGATCGCCTGCCTCAATTCGCCCACTGAATGCGCATTTATTCAGTAGGTTTTGAGTTGTAGTAGGGAGAAGTAAAGCGGACTTAGCTGTATCCCACCTCCGAGTTCAGACAGGTTCAGACTTGCTCTTTCGAGTCCGGAGTTCAGAGTTCAGGTCCCTGATTTGCGACATACGGCATGCGGGAGGGAAGGAAATAGTAATGTGCTCGGGATTCAGCGAAGCTAGAGGACACATGTATGATTGTATACATAACCCGCTTCTTTCGAAAAACACCTCTGAATACATATGCATGTAGTGCGGTGTAGAGTATCTTGTTAGGATTCGCGTATCAACGTAGTCCCTTGATGAACCCTTTCCGTCCTAACAAAGTATCTTGCTCCCACCTTTGCCCGATGACTCACTCCGCCATCAACCGACGCGCAGCAGACCCCAGCAACCACACGACGCGCCCTAATGAGCCTTTTTAGTAACCCTAACCAAACTTCCGCAAGGCATTTGCCGGCCCGCCCGTTGTCCACGATCGCACAAGCGCGTCGACATTGCACGAAAGGATGGCAATCCTTTACTGAAGTGCAACAGTCCTAGGTATGTCTAGCATAACATCTCATTAGCGTGCTTACTCAATAATCCCAGCGATGCGAACGAATGTCTCGAGGATTCGCGCCGTACAAAGTCATTGGCTCGGCAGGAGAATTGACCACGACCTGTCGATGTTACCGCACAACTCTTGGGCACGAACCTTCAAGATATGTTACTGGGATCGGGACGTCAAGAGCTCAAAGGAGACTAGGTGCGCTATGAGAATACTGACTCATTGCAACTTTTACTGATGATTTACAGGATAAATCTTCGTTTACGAGCCGTGGAAACGAAGGCGGATGACCAGCCTTTGAGCACACGGTCCTTTCTCCTTCGACCCCGACGAATAGTGTGGAAAGCATACGACAATAGTGGTTTGCATAGTTAAGGTGCGTACTAGAGAGCTATTTTATAAAGCAGATATCTAATAAACGCGTTTCTTCCCCTTGTTCTTTGTGCAGCCCGGGATGTGCGCACGGAGTCCATTGCGAGTGAAGAAGCGTTTGCAACCATCGCACTTCTCTGCATTGGACTTCAAGTGCTCAAACTCGCATTCCAACAGCCCCGACCCATTCGCGTCCATCTCCGAAGCAAAGACCTCTAAAACACGAGAAGGTCCAGCCACGACCTCAACTTCGTCCGCATCATCGTCCATCTTTGCAAGCACCAAAGGGTCAATGTCCTCCAAAATATTAAAACTTCCCTCCCTACGACGCTTTTCCAATGTTCCTAAGTGATCAGCTTCAGACCGGCGACGTTTAGCATCTCGAGAGCGTGCGATCATCAGAGGTCTGTCGGACGCGAGCAATCCGTGGAACTTTGGGATAGGTCGACAATAATCTAGTGAGTTGTCAGCCGACATGATCAATGATATGTACATGCCATGTAACTTACGAGATATATCAAGGGAACTGTTGAAAGCAGCCGGGAGGAGTAGTTGCGCATCGGAGGACCTCATGAATCTCGTCTGGTGTTGTTCTGGAGTGTACGTCGTCAGGATACTAAGCCCTTTCCTGCAAAAATAAACTCACCCAGCGTAATAATACCTCCATAATGAGAACGAAAGCCCATCTGGTGAAATGCGTCGTTGAGCTCCACTGTTGAATTGTGAGTTAGTACGCTTGTCTCTGATATCTGATGCAACTCACCAAAATAGCCGCAGCGCGAAGGAACAGTGTTGCAATGTGCAATCGTCGCACCACCCAGATAAGTTGTCACGCGAATGGGACGAGGCGACTCGGAGAAATGTCCACAATAACATTCGATAAGTTCAGATATCCCGCGGCGTTGAAAGAAGCCTAAAAAGCCTCTCGGGAGGACAGCGATGTCCCTTTTCTGGGTGAGCGGGCTGTTCGAACATGCAGTGAGTTGTCTTTGTAAATGAGAATAGAATGTATTTTACTTACTACGGCAGAATAAATATGTCTGTAAGTGACCGAATGTATGCGTGAAACATTGAGTTTGTCTTGACGCGATAGCTGCATTTCGCGAAGTAGGAAGACTCTTCAGGACTGCGCTGGGGCATCATGGTGAGAACAAACAGAAGGAAAGGTTGTCGTTCGAGGGGTTTCAGTCTCATCTGTGGTGGTCTTTATAGCCGTCTGCTCGCATTCATCACCAAGATGTGAAGAGCGAAAATCACAAATGGGGTAAATTTAAGTGAAGCCCTCCTTTCTGGCGAATTAGCGTAGGTCTGTGACGTTCAAGACGGATCCCGGCTCATTTTTTTCATACTATTTGCTCCCAAATTTACAGGTGAAACATGTCACTTATTGGCTATCAGGTTCGAAGAGCTCCCCGAGCGGCGCCGGTACCTGATCACTGACGTGCAGTAACCGAAAAAGTAAGCAGAGATCGAAATTTCAGATCTTTTCTTCATTTTCACCTTCTTTTGCACCAAGTTCCAGGTCGAGATTTCCTCCTGCAATACAAACATATTTATTGTAAGCATGATTGATCTTGTCAAGCGTTGTCATTTGCCTGAATGCTGATATTCCAGAATCTCGCTGTAAAATGTTTTCGAATCAACCGCTTGCTTGCTCGTCTCTCAAACTTCGAACATTGTTCCTCGATTTACTGTGGTTTGTCTTCGTTATCTATTATGTTGACTGACCTGCAGGAAGATGCATTGGCGAGAGCGAAGGAGTTGCTTCAAAATGCGGGCCTTAGATACTGTATTGTTCCGGACCAAGAGGATCCCCAACGTCAGTCGGGCAGCAATGAAGTCTCTCAGCTCCCGTTAGTCCGCAGAAGTTGTCTGGCACCGTACTTCCCGCCCCCAGCGCGAGCCCTTTCATTCGACGAAGTTGCCAACAGGATGAATCAACTTACTCGTAAAACCTCCTTTTGCGCATTCATTGAGCATCCCAAAGGCTCTGTCCTCGAATATCCGGAGACGGGAGCGCACTCTCAAGAAGCCGTCGTCCATCGCATCCCGTTTACGGATTTCGACATTGACGAGTTCAGCAATTCGTCACAGAAGTGGTTCGCCCATCCAAAGGGAAACATTCAGTACTCCCTGGGCGGGAAACACGGGGGCTACACGACAAAGTGTGCAATTGGACTGCCCGAGGACCCTACGCGAGTTGATTGCTGCGTTGTTTCACTGAGTTGTATGTGACCTTTTTAATTGACATTTAATGTTATTGAGTAGTATTGAAATTGTAAATTCAGGCAGGAGTCTCAAAGTATGCGACTTCAGCCCGCAAGATCTACCTTCACATAGTTATTTTTCGGGAGATTGGCGGAGCCACTCCGCAATCGATAGTGGGGCTTCAGGTTTGCAAGCAAGCGAAGTCTCCCATTCTGCGGGACGGGAGGTCTTTGATAGAACAATGTCGTTCTATTGTGCTGTCTCTAGCATTGGCTGCGCGTTTTCCGATGATACGTGGATCCTTCAGCCCCGAGGATCTGGCACTCCGCATTCTGATGTTGACGCGGAGGAGATGCAACATTTCGAAGTCAATGGTCATATATTTGATGATCTTGGCGACGCAAAATGCACTGGAAACATTATTTACGATAGCGACTTCATGGGACATGCTGTGGTTCGGTGCGTAAACTGGTTTTTTTCTTTCAATAGTGGAAATAATTCCTTATTCTATTAGCTGTGAGCATGCATCAGCAAAGAGGCGCGCACATCTCGTGCTCCGTAATCTCGACGGATTCAACCTTCCCTACTTGTCGGCACTATTCTCGGGTGATCTGGAAGATATTGCGCGGTATGAGAACAATGCCTTGCACCATGGCTACGGCCCTCTTGTGCCATGCACATTTACTGCGTCGTCATCACAAAAGAAGCAGTACTGCAGTAAGATCTTCGCCTATCAAATATATATTCTCTTATTTAAACGTCTTTGCAGTTAATTGGCATCGACTGGGAGATCAGCTGGTACGCGGTGAACTACATCGAAGCATAGAATGCCCGGCGCATTTCTACTTCTACTATGCCAAGTCTGCAGAAGACCGAGAACAATTTCCTTTCTATCTGTTGGTCTGTCAAAACCCACATTCTCACCCGCCTCCTCCGCCTACCACAACTCCAAGAGACATTCTTCGACCATTTATATCAATTCTGAAGTCTCTCTCGTGGCGACTAGCGGATGCTACTCCAAGGCGTCTTTTATTAGACCACGGGTTTATGTCTTCGCTGCGCTCACTTGTGGGCTGGACCAAAGCTCAGGACCCTTTTTTGTCAAACCTTCACCCCTCGCTCGGAAATCATAGCCATGTCAACCGGATTATACTGGAGCTTCGAGAAGAAATGTTTCCTCATGGAACCGGCCTTGAAAGTACGTCCGCAAAGCCGTATTTTCAATGTAGAACCTTCCCTTCGCTGACTACTTTTAATTTACATAATTTAGGTCTGATTGCAATGCAGATTGATCACGAAAAGCTACCAGTGGCACAACGGTACATTCGTTTTGCAGGCACAGTTGATTTAGGAAGCGGCGACATGATGCGGATGGTCATTTGCATGACGAGAGACATGTCATTCTGCCTTCTCCTGACAAAACGGGCAACAATAGACACATCGTTCCAGCGTATACATGGCCTTGACGAATTCGAAATTGAGTTCTGGGATAACTTGAGTCAAAAATGTAAGTACTACAATTCGATTTCCAGCGTTCATATTACTCAAACCCCTACTATCAGCTACAGTTGCGGCTAGAGTTTTCACATCGTCGCAAACCGCAAATGCCCATTTTCAAATTTTTACAAATGTATTTCGGATTGCGGAAGGGGACAGCGGCTTGAAACTGAAGCTCCATTACATGCATGGCGAAGGACTTGAGCTTATAACAGCAGATGGCCATCGTGGTCAGGCCTTAGGTATGCTCCTTCATTTCTAGAACTTGACATTTGATTTTACTATGGTGTTTTCGAAGGAATGGGAAAATTTCTCTGCACCATTGCGAGAGGAAACAGAAACCTCTGTTATACAATTCCAGATAAGACCTGGGAACAGTTGACGGAATGGCAACATATAAATCACATTTACCGGTATTGCGAGGTCCATTTCAAGCGAAATATTCTGAAGCTTCGAGGCAAAATCTCCTTCGATGTCGAGCGCGCGATGCTGAGCTTATGCTCCGCACATCCTCTTCGTGATTACAACGCAACTTTGGACACGATAAGGAATGGAGGTCCCGCTGCCATCGGCATGTTCTCCATCTCTGATATTGACTCACAAATACTGACGGTAATGTTTAAAAAGCCTGGCTCGAAGATAAACTATTGTTTGCTCTTGCTGCAATTTATCGACCTGCTAGTTTTATTCCTCTCGAGATTTGGTCAGCGGGACCTTCCACCACCAACGGCAACGAGCAATCTCATCGTAATATCTATCGTGATGGAGTGCAGCTCACTGCATTGGCTGGTGCAATGCGAGGTTACGAGTACGACCGAAGGGCTGTGGAAGCTCGGCAGCTAGCAAAACATAGCGGAATATTTGCTCGAGATATTGTGCCGACACAAGAATACAGGCAATCAAGGTCAATTCACCGAGCAGGTGTGTGCATAAGTGTTAAAAAGAAAGGGGAACATTTCCCGAAATTGACGAATCATAATTTACACAGTGAACGTGAGGAAGAAACAAGTCGATGATGCAGATAGAAAACTCGATGATCTCAACACAAAAATTGCGGACGCCGACACAGCGCTAATGAAAGCAGATGCTGCTATTCAGCGAGCAGCTGTATCTGGCAAAGATACAACAAAACAGCTCACCCGACGAATGAAGTTGCTTCAGAAGAGCTCAAATCTGTACGACACGGCTCAAAAAATGTCGAAATCAGGCTCCGGGGGCGTTAAAGTACGCCGTCCAATGCAGTTCTCAGAAACACACCAACCAGGTGCTGGCACTGCGAGCCGTGGAGTCACAATTCCTCCGCAGGTGTGTTGTCTGTTGATGAAGCTTGAAAACTAAATAATAGCATCGCCAATTCAGCAGACATCAGTCTACGCATCAACAAGCACTAGTACGCACACCTCGATCACTGCTCAATTCTCAAATGCGAGCTTGAACGCTCTGCAAACGCAAATGTGGTTGCCGCCGCCGCCTGTGGATTCCTACAACTATCCGGTTCAGCTCGACAACATGCAAGCTCCTCAGCATAACTTCAATCACTTTCACTCGAGACATCCATCTGGAGACTTCGAGCGCGAAACTGTTGCGGCGGCAGGTTCTTTGGGGTATGTACAGGGGTATCTAAACATGTCTGTGCCGTCGTACAATGAGTTCGAGCACAGATGATGGGATTTGAACTCACTATAAATTTATTGCACGCATGAGCCAGCTTCACTACTTCATAGATTTTAAAGAAAAAGTGTGTTTCATTCCTCCCAGGAGTAGTCGTACAAATGACTATGTGACTTTACATATTGTGGATGCAATTCTGTCATTTGCAGTTTCGCATCGGCTCTGACGGTTCCACAAATAAGACGCAACAGAGCACAGACGGGAGTGACTTGCTCTGCCGTGTCAATGAGGCTTCTTGAAGTTCTGTAAATCGATATGCGAGTAACATCAATAAGCGTAACGTTTCGACAACAGTGTCATTGACGTACCTGCCACTTGTGCTCCATCTCTACAGCTGTGGGTGCAGCGCCAATAGAACCAACTGCAACTCAAAACCTCTGACATGTTGCCTTCGTTTGGGAGGTCGCGAGTCTTCTGCCTCGTCTGCCGTTTGTAGGAACAACGCGAGCACGGAATAGTCGAGAAGAGCCTTTGGGGAATATTTGTAACTGCTCTAAATGTTATCAAGAATGAGAAAAGACTCACCAACGTCGTGCCCATATACAATCCGACGGCCAGCAGCGCTGAGATGACGACGATGACAGGTACGAAAGTACTTTGCGTGCTCGCCGACGGCGAGGAGTCGTTATTGAGCCGGTGAGCGTGCAAGGGGTCCTTGCTTTCCTGTGACATTCCGACATCCCGACTTACCCTCTTTTGGTGCACGGGCTCTTTTGAACTCTTTCGGACCTTTCCGAATCCTAACAAGATACTGTATACTCCATGTAGTGAACACGATCGAAGCAACACTCCACTCGGTGCCTTGCTACCTAATATGAGCCGGCAATAGAAAACGTACCTTAGAACACGCAAGACAGAAAACAGACAAACAAACCCCGCAGTCCCTTCATCGCGCACCTTCTTCGTCGCACTCTTGCTCCTGTGCTCCTCCGACGCCGATCGACGCATCGTAACGTTAACAGCGTAAGTAATTGAGTTCGATTTTGACCCTAAGGGATGGATTGGATATCCGCTGACTGATCTGCATCCGAAGGTCGAACTCCCCCGCATATCCATATTCAGCGTTGCTACGTACACCCCCGCATACCCTCGATGATCGAGCTTATAGAGAACTCAGTCAGAGCCTCTGAACACATGTCGGAGGAGTCTCCACCAAGGCCAAAGGCGTAAGTAAGCCGCAAGCTGCGCAGAGAAAAAACCGTCGCTAGTCAGTGGTTGTTCGACATCAGAGTGCTTTGCAAATCGTTTCGTGGTGAGGTTTACGAGACGAGGGGGAACACATACGCACGTTACGCATTAGAAATGCGAAGTCGGCGGTGCATAGCTCCTCCGTTCGAGCGGAATCCCTGCGTTCGTGATGAGTATGCCGGGGCACATGTACGTGTATTGGCATGAGGTGAGCAGGTCCGCCGCCACCGCCCCACGAAAAACGTTTTACAGCTTCCTCCTCTTCGTCCACGAGATCACAGTCGGAAGTTCTTCATGTTCATGCGCATAAAGGAAGCTCTCCCGCTCGAACCATACGAAAGACCCAGACGAGTCCACCTCCACGCCTACAAATGTAAAAGCGGTCGAAAAACTTGAATAAGGATTATTTGATGAGCAGAGAAAGACGCGAGAGTTCCGCACCTCTTCGAACTTCGATGATGAGCGATGATGTTGGTAATAATCCTTTCGTGATCTTGAACACCGAACATTGATGACCGACGGACGAAAAATCATCATCAGCTTCTCCCCTTCGCGACGCTCGCGTATCCGGCGGCCTGGCTGAAAACGCAGTGCGCCGACGACGATCGACGATCGAGGGTGCCAGCGCTTCAATTTGTTCTGTTGATTTATCATTTGTTTTCGGGCTTCGAGGGTATTCAGCTCATCTGGAATCCGCGGTAAAGCATTAGTCAAGGTCGGCGTCGCCCGAGCACGGTGAGGAGACGGGTGACAGCAGCGAGGAGAATATAATAATTTGAAAGAAAAATTGAAACGAGCCCGCCTGTGCCCACGCATCCGCACCCGCACGTCGGCATCAAGCGCATCACGATCGACGCAACGGCGGTGACTCGGCACGCGTAGCAGACCAGGGCCGTCGTCGGACAACGCTCGACCCTCAGGCCGCAGGGGCGTAACCCTAACGCAAAGGCAGGCAGCCGACTACAATGCATGAGCGGAAGCAAAAAAAAATCACGGAACAACGCGCAACGGGACGGACACGGACATAACGCCCTCATCCGTCTCTCCCTCCGAGAGTGCGAGCGCGAGTGGGCAGCACCGCATGAGACGATCCCGCAGACCCATACCTGTATGTGGTATGTATTTGCAGGGGTCGACGACAGACGACGACGACAACGATCTCGGACGTGGAGGACACGTATGGATCTTTTTGCAAATCTTTCTTCCTTTGATCATGGCGAGGGAGGCGAGCCTGCAGAGTTGATAGCCTTGAGGATGGACGTTCGAGCTCCTGGGTCTGTCGGTTGACGGTAGACAGACGTTTTGCTTGAAGAAGGACGACGACGTCCAGGTCGAGGGCGGTCTGGCTCTCGTATCCTGGCCTGCTTGCTCTTTGCAAGAGAGGGTCTACTTGCATTCGCCTGGTGAGCCACTTCCGCAACGCAACGAGGGGGCACAGAAAAAGAACCTTAAGACGAAAACGTGATCGAATTCCAGACATTCGAAAACAGAAAAACATCCTGTCTGCAAAACAAAAACAAAAAGGACGAGTGAGCAAGCACGTAATCCGTACGCCATTCCCTGTCCGTTAACCTTTGGTAACTTGCAAACCCAATTGCACCCAATTGTTCGCCCCATTGGGTTTCCGCACCGATTCTGGTCTGCGCGAGGACAGCAAGGATGGTGAACGGCCTGCACGCACGAACTTCGTGCACCCTGGCATCTGCGCGTGGCGAGCGTACACGATCGTGATTTCGTGAACAATCGATGAGTGCGGAAGCAATCGTGATCAACGTTGGATGATGGGGGTGGTGAACGCTACACAGAAGTGTTTTTTTCCAATACGAAACCCCAGGACGTGTGGTGGTGCCACTGCGCTGCGGGAGTGTGGGGGTTCTTCTTGCAAAGTGCTCCATTGAGTCGATCGAGAGCGCTCGACCTTTCGACTTAGAAATAGTCCCTTCAAATTTTGGGTGGATCGAGCAACAGGGTATTCGAAAAAAACGACCTGATGATTTGCTTCCGAGCCACGAGGCGACATTCGAATCCAGGAGCAAAGAGCATACGGCATCCACCGTAATTAGGCACCGAGGAAGCGCAGACAAGAGCGAACTCGTTGACTTGAAAATTTCTTGCAAAGGGTTTCGTTCGCTCCAGGACGAGAGGTCTTGCGGGTTTACAGCAGGCTATCTCGGAGCTCGTTCCACGCGGCGCGCCAGCTTTCGAGCACAGATCGCTCCGCTAGCGCGAGCGCCGCCGCCATCTTGCTAATCCTGTGCGTACTTGGGATTGTCTGCGAATCGTGGACGGTGACGCCCGCGCACAATAGGAAGAAGTTTCAGTCAGTATCAGTCGTCACAACAACAAGGATACACAAGAGACAATAGACGGCGGTGCAAAATGAAATATATCAACTCTACAACGAGAAAAGGCAGTCGAGAACAATGAGGCGGAGAACATAGCGAGAACGCCAGTATGAAATGACTTCTGATAGAACTGGCGCAAGAAACTCGACAGGTGTTAGCATCAGTAGAAACACTGGACAAATCTCTTCGAGTTCTTCATCAATCAGTCGCTTCCACCATGGCAGGTCTCCGACAGCGCCTCTCACCATCACGGCGCACGTCGGACAAGCCCATATGATCGCGAACAGAATGCACCTTACAATGAAAAGAATGTGAGGAAGGGAACCGAGTGCAATATCACTTTTGCGTCCCACCGCCAGATTCGGGTTCACACCAAAAGTGGGACGAGGACGCAAATGAAGCACCTCGGAATATGGCAAGAACCCATAGGAAGAAAGATGTGACAGCAAGAAGTTATCCCTGTAAATGAGATTAACGCAGAGAAGAGCCTGAGGGTTAGGACGGACAGAGGGACCCTGTCCTAGTCGACCTTGCAGAGGATCTACCACAGGGCTCCTCCTCCGTCCCCACGTCCTTGTAGAACGTCCCTGCAGACCGCGCAGATACCCAGTTTCTCGATCCCAAGGGCGCGAAGAAAAGTAAAAAGAAGAAAGGGGTCTCGAAATACAAGGCCGGGAGCAAGCAGATGCGGGACGGTACTCACATCCATCATCCTTCCAACTGCCCTCGCGTCCGCCTCAACCCCACCCCTCATCCACCTCACGCGCTCGTCAACCAAAAAGCTGACAACGTGCGCCATGCACGCCGTGAACTCCACCAACGATAGCGATCTTCCCAAACCGAGGTCTGCATCGATGCCCTGTTTCAGGTAAGTTCGTTGCAAGTTCCCTCCTTCACGTTGACAGATGAGTCCTCACCTGGCCATCTCCATCCGCAGCGCGTTCTGACGTACGGGGACCTGTCGCAGCGTTATTAATCGGAGCCGTCTGGCAAATAGGCTTGGAACGAGAAGCGTCTCGTTGTTGAGATGAGTTGCCGCGAGAGGGAATTCCCGACGAATCGTTGTTCCTCGCGCCCTCGTAACTTTGAGGACTTTGCAGACGCCGCAGGACTGCGTGCTCCTCCTCCGAGTCCATACCTGCGTGTCAAACAAAGTGAGTCCATCGAGTGAGCATGCATAGAGCACAACCTGTCTAACCAAAAGACCCTGATGTCGGTACTGCGCCCTCGTCGGGATCCAATCTCGACTCTAAATCCGCTTTATTCAATTGCCCTGAGATGACCGAGCTCGTGCCCGAACCCGACGTCGAACTCTCCGGCATAATCCGTCGGCGCTTCACTGGTCGAGACTCGAAATTTTGCCTGTTTTGTCCAAGTGCCTCCTCAAACGCATTATAGATCGTATGTGGTATGATCTGCGGCGTTGGCATTCTTCCATGCTTGGAGCGGATATTTCCCACTTTATCGTCGTCGTCACCTTTATTCTCATAATCAGGTAAGGCGCGAAACCCAAAGAGTCTGTAAAGAGATGTCGAAGACTTACCGTCATCCCGGCGGCTGGCACAACCCCTCCCGGTGTGGCGTACTTCTGCGTCGTCCTCGATATCGGACTGTGTGAACTCGAGCATATCTTTGGTTTGGCCTACAACATGCGAGCTTCTGGCTTCAGCCGGCTGATTTCCAGGGGCGTACACCGAAAGGCGGCCTGAATCGTCCACGGAAGGTTCAGCGGCGTCGACGTCGCGCAGCAAGGAAGGTTGATGACGATGACGAATAGTCGGACACGAAGCATTCGAAGCAACCACACCATGATTTGACATCGAAGCCATAGAATTCAAAATCGTATCGCGCGTGTCACCCGCGCTCGAAGATTCTCGTGTGGCCAGCTCAGTGTGGATCGATTCATTACGACCAGTCGGAACATCGTCAAAAGAGAGTCGCACTGGACCAGAGCTGACATTCTCTCTGCCAAAATTGGAGTACGTAGGCGTGGATGGCATCTCATCAGAGATGTTAATTGCGCTTCCAAGATTTCCAGGAGGGGGCAATAAAGGATCTTCGCAAGTATCGATATTCCTCAAAGCACCTTCGAGCTCGGATCTCACGACACTGTCGTCTAAAGGAACGAAGTCCATGGCATCACCAGCATCGTCTTCCAAATCAGCAAGGCAATCTCTTCATCAGCTTCGTCATTGAGGCAAAAATAAGAACCTCGGATTCACCTTCAGCAAGTAAACATTCCGTCGAAACCAATGAACTGCCCTCAAATTCGCCATCACGATCTTCTTGGGTAAGATCTTCGTCTATAGTCTCCGCTCTCATTTGCGACCGCGCGATATGCTTGAGAAGTTCGATTTCTTCTTTCAACGACATGCTTGAATGTTGATGAGTTTCATCGCTATCTCTCGATGCTTCAATGTCAACCGCTGCTCGATTGGCCACTGGTCGCGTTAATGAACCATGCGGCTCTTCAAAAGAAGTGCCGCGAAGGTGGGAAAGCGATCCTCGATCTTTCAGAGTTTGAAGAATTAGGAGAGCACAGAATATCCAAAGGTGGTGTGTCATCTTCGCCTCATCATTCAGCAAAAACACGCATCCGCTGCTCTTTTCCGCAAACATTGTTTGCTTCAGACCGAAGGTTTGCAACGCCGGAAAAAAAGTTAAAGCAAAAGGTCAGTAAAGGCCCAGGAACAAAAAAGAGACATTCATCTCGGGTTTCGGTACATACCGATACACGCGTTCCATCTAGCTTATAATCTAGCTTTACTCGAGCTTGTAAAACCTCTCGAGAGGCAAGGCCAGGCTCTTTCGAGGCGACTGTCTCTAAGTCTGTTGTACGATTACTGCCACTACGTGCCACGTCAACATGCAACATATTCCGCTATCCAACCGACGTCAGAACCGGAATCTGAGGATCCCCAGTGTGTAACATCGCCAAACAACAATGAAGACTCACGTTCATGTTCTCAGATAGCCCAGATCCCAGGGCCTCGCTCGAAAGATCGCTCTGTATCTTCTTCACGTTCGCGGCTTCATTTGCGCTTGAGGTTAAGAAACCCAAGGTAGGACCGGGCTCGAAATGGCTCTGCCCACGAGTGACGCCGGCCAGAGAACCATCGGATTGCGATAGAGCTTGAGGTTCTGGGATGCTTCTTTGCGGTACATCGGTCGGGTCGTATACGAGCATGGAGCTTTTCCAGATACCTCCGCTATGAGGCCATGCTGCCACGACTTCGAGAAGACGATCCAAAAAAGCCTGAGTTTCGACGTTGAGGTCACTCTCGCGCGCTTCTGCCCTTCTCTCCTCCACGGTCTCTTTGACAAACGGATCCCCAACAGCGGCACCGTTGGAATTTTCATGAACATTTCGATCAATACCGACACCAAAACCAGTGCAACGGTCGCCAAACGCCTGTTCAATTTCGCCAATATCGGTAATTTCAGAACGACGGACGGCCCCTCCCCCATTGTTCTCGAAGCTCAGCCGTGATATGAGCGAAGGAACTTGAAGACAAAGTGACCGCAGTTCCCAGGCGATAACGTCGTTTTCGTTGCTATCCAAGGTAAATCCGTAATGCGTGAGCAGTTGCGCGTTCGTCAATCGGTCGTTGTAGACGTTGAAGACCTCCGTGTGAGGAGTTATCGCGGCATTTGCAACCATATCGCAGCACTCCGTGTTCTCTTGTGAACCATGATCGAACATGCTCGACGCCGAGCGTTCAGCAGCACTCGGCATTGCCTTCACTTGCACGGCACGGGCATCGTTATCCTCGTCTTCATCGTCGTGTACACATTCGTCAACAGAGCCGCAGACCGGGCACACGTCATGGAAAGCCTACGGTCACACAGAAAGATCAGTATTCCCCTCCTCAACTAAACAGAATCAAAGGATCAACAGCTGGGAAGAAGGGAAGTCAAGCGGGCGAAGATCAGACAAGCTTCGAAAATGTTAAGAAAGGCACAAGTGGGAATAGACGGGGGCACAAGCAACAGACGCGATCTGGGCTTGCACCGGCCGCCCATCGATCCCAGCGTGACATGGGAATGGGGATACGTCGCACCTTGCGCAGGCAGCACGGCGACGGAAGTGGATGCACAACGAACGAAAAAAGGTTTGAACACTTACCTCGAGATGGACATGATTCTGAAGACTATGATTGAATCTGTTACGGAACGGAAACGGGCTTATTAGTTAACGTCACTCTTCTTTATCTGCGGCCGGAGGGCGAAAGGATAGGAATAACACATCACTACTTTGTGATAGGACTTGTAAGGTTCCCATCGCAAAGCAGCCGTGCACGAAAAAATATTTATTTGATGAAGAAAATCGAGTTACTGCCTTCCCTCGTCGCCTCAGTCCTGTACATGGGACGTTGAAGCGCCGAGAAAAGCAACCACTTTTCTTCGTTCTTGAATGAAGAGAAAATGACTTACGCGTCGGCGATTGGGACCATGGCGAGTCCATGAAAATTATCCACGATGAACGCCCGCGACGAGGCCAGTGCAAAAGCATGCATAAAGTCCTCCTCGGACGACCGTTCGCCGAAACCAGCGTTAACCAAAGCCGGAACCGCTGTCGTGGCATAGTAGTTCGAAATTATGTCCTAGGTTTCAGAGCAAGAAGGTCAGTGCCAACGGCCGGACACACAGGAATGAGGGGTAAATGCAGGGGAGAACCCTCCCAAATAATTATGTCGTAAAAAGGAGTACCGAGGAGGCACTTCATTCAGAAGCGTGGAGAACGTCGGCACATATTGAAGAAGACATCTCAACAAGAGGCCAGACTCACCGATACGAGTTTGCTACCGCCTTGAGCTTCATGAAATGCACCCTCAAAACGTTCTCTCTCAACCATGGTGCCCCTGATCCACATCAAAGCCTCCCTATCGTCTTCGCCAGCGCCGTGCCATAATAGCGCGATATTTGTCTTCTCAGGCAAAGAGGATAAGTACCCATGCCATGGAGATCTTGTACCGTTCAACCTAAATGAAGATAAAGTCAGCATGACGGCAACGGAGGTAATGGCAAACGTGAATGAGGGCGAAAGTATATAGTGGATGAAATGAAGAAAGATAATATTGAAGGCAACCCAAATGAAGCATCAACGAAGAAACCCCAATGAAATCGCAACAAACACTTCACCGTAAAGTGCAAGGGCCAATGCACATAACCCATCCGTCCCGTATCTCGCAGTTTCATCCCTCCAAATGTCCGAAAAGATGGAATTTCGGATGGAAAGTATGCTCGATTTCGGAATACAGGCCACTGCAAAGAAGAGTTCGTAAGCACTTTCTTCTTACACCGTCAAGTTAACACGACAATATCGAAGCCACCAACATCGGTGTTGCAAATGTCATCCGGACGCGACAGGATGCATGCAAGTAGCACGGCCGGCGACGCACAACCCCAAATGCAATGGCTCCAGGCCGCCAAGTAGAAATCAACGCGACTACTCACATCGAGTTCCGCATTCGATATACGCGTCTTTCGAGTAGACAGCTATCTGTTCCTCGTCGACCGCGCTGTCACGGGTAGCATCTTCATGGATGACTCTGACCTGAATCGCGTCGTCGATCTTGATCCCACTTTCTTCACAAAACTTGAAAAAGGCTTCAACGCATTGGGCTTTGGACCTGGACATTCAGCAGCGAAGCCACACCGTCAGATGAGATTGATGGGGGACGAGCGAAAGAACAACGTCGTGGATGCAGAATGTCAACCTTGGAGGACGCGTCGCGTCGTAAGCTCACCCTCAGTGGACAAACAATAACAAACATTTCGCGTTCACGGCGATTCTCGCTGAGATTTCTTGCCAGATAAATATCCTTTTGGTCGCGTTACCTTGCGGGATTAAAGTAAGATATCCAGAGTTTTGGAATTGCAACTTGGAGGGAAGGCGGAAAAGTGAAATGATTAGGATAACTATCGCAGTACGCACAAATATATGACATGTACAAGTAGCATATCGCACATTACGAAACCTACGTTGCAGATCCAACTTCATTGTTCCTTCTTCTCTGCGGAGGGCATCGTATCCGAGGCCTTCGCAGACGTCTTCGCAAGTTCTCTCTCTTCTACGCGACGCGCGTATTCTTGACCTCCCTTCGAACGCAAACGACACGAGTCAGGGACGGGATGCAACGAGCAAAATACGCAGCGGAAGGGGCGAAAGGGGGGCAAGGGAAATGGGGGCGAAGGAGAGAAACTCACCTGGAGAAGGAGCATACCTCCGAGCAGCAACATGATAATGACATTCCCTGCGGCCAGAATGCGCATGGCCTCAATCCGGTCCTCCCTGGTGTCCACGCCCTCCAACGGGTTCACGATTGTACGGAGGGATGGGATCGTTACGGAAAGGTACAGCGCTACGGCGAAGATGTATGCAGCTATAAGAGTATTAGCATCGAAACTGGGAACACGAGGAAATGACTGACGAACCTAATGAGCTCCCGTCAAAGAACATAGCACTCTCCGTCCATGTGTGTAGTTTTCCAATGAGTCCTGCTAACCCGACTCCAACCATACTGTGCAGTAACGTCCTGATCGCTGGGGGAGCGTTATAAAACGTGGTATAGAACAGGAATCCATCCTCGATACTCTGGTCCGTGTATGCAGTGAACAGAAGCTTGTGGTCAACTGTGAAGCATACGAACAGAATGCCTGTACAGTTGGGGTGCAAATTTCAGATCAGAACCCCCCAGTAAGAAATTCAAAAGATGAAACGAACCGAGAACGAAGCAGGCGGAAGATAGCACAGCTGCTTGAGTGAACCCCATCGAAATTCTCCCGGGTTTGGATGCGAATCACCTAACTAGCGACAACGGAAAGAAAGTGAGCTATGGTATAAGAAGTAGAAGATATTCACTCACAGATTCGTTGTTTGCGGAGTCTTGAGGAGAACAACGTGAACGTTGAAATCGAGGAGGAGCACGCCGCTGCTGCTGCACGCGTTGACCACAACCGCATGCTCGCTTGACAGGTTGTTTGTCGACCATCACCATTGCTCTCCCTTCTACTCGTCGATCCCATGCAAACCGAGAATTGCTTCAATAGCTTGCTCGTATTCCATCTCTCCATCTCAGGAGCCAAGAATCGAAGCATTGGCACCGACGCGATACTTTGAGATCTTGAAGTCGACGGCAATCTCGCAAACCTGATAATGTGATATGTTTGTAACGACCGAAGCTCGAAACATTCTTTTATAACCGTACAGGAGGCCCAGATGATAATCAAGACACGAGAATCGAAACGTTTCAAAAGGTTCTGTTTAGGAAGATAACTTCAACTGCTCGCCCGTAGAGTCGGCGTAGACTCTCGAAGTCGGATGAGTTTTTTTTTGCATGCGTGTCGCAGCGTCCACAACGTTGTGCATGTCTGCAACCGCATGCTCACTCGACCGTGACAGAGCTCTCTCAGTTGCCCTCATGCAATCGTAAGTAAACAAAGAACTACCACATCAGCTCCGTTGAACTGATATTTTTCATCTGTTTCGTCTCTAAGAAACTGGGCCCCTTGAACAGCGCTCAACTCGAGCAGAAAACCAAACTCGAATTTGCACCGTCGAGAAGACCGAGTTAATCCAATCTATTTCAGATCCTTTTTTTCTATCAGATCGCGCTGTGGGGAAAGAATCAACAGACAAAAGCTCGATATCTTATCCCCTCACGGGTTTCTCTGCCCAGATGCAAGCGCTTCAAGATACTCATTGTACTAGTAGAATCTGGGTAATGCAAACCCTTCTTTTCTCCTCTTCAGAATGCTCATGTCAACCTTTGCAATTGCGCGGAAATGAGGGGAAATACACCTGGAATGCATCTGACAGATTGCTCTATCTCTTTGCGAAGCAATAAGTGCTCTGGGACGGTGAATCGGAATAATTACTTATGGAAGGCCTATGACCCATGCATGTGGTGCGTGTATTATTGCTCCTTGTTCATTAAACAGTTCTATGAATTTCTCTGAGTGTCCTTTTTTCAGTGAGTAGGGGAAGATCCTGCTGGATACCGATGCCACCATGCCTCTGAGGCCTGAGTATGTCGTACGTCCGCCGTTGAATCTTACAGGCATAAGTCGCACGTATACTTTATGTCACCCCCAGGTTGTAGAATGCTTCTCGCCTAACGAATCTTCGCGAAGGCAAAATCATATCCAAGGACGCCAACTCCCGAACAATGCAACCTGCCTGAAACTGGTAAACTCACACATTGTTCGTCGGGGACCACATTGTTCAAGGTAGAGAATTGAACAATTGATTTCGGAGCTTCGATAACAAGTCAATGTACAGAGAAAACGAAATGTCGAAACTCGAGGTTGCCCAGACTAGGGCTCGCAGACGACCAAGCGCGAGTCTATCGAAATTATGGCATCGAACTTCGTTTAGCACCACCGCTTGCGACTGTGCACCATCAGAGCTCGCAAACATGTTTCAAAGCAACCCTGTTCTACTGGTCCACATGCCAGCACAAGAGGTCCCTTGGCCTTCGAATTAGAGTTGCGTGATTGTTCTTCATCTTAATGATCTCATAATGCTTCTCTTATCGAGATTTGCCTTCGAAGGGTCCGCGCAAAGAGTCCGTGCATTTACATATCCGTGACCCGTCGTCCAAAGGAGACGACAGAGAGAAGTAAACGACGGAACTTAGACGAAGATGGAGAATACTCCTGACTGCTACGAGATGTTACTAGAAGGTACGCCGCACTATCTTGTTCTAAATTCATACTGTAATTGCTCTTCAATACGAGCAGAGGTTTCCGATTTGAACGAAATTTTCTCAAGCTACTACCTTCAAGTTACTTGCAAAGTGTTGACAGCAAGTGCGTTCAATCATATGCTACGATCACATACAGTGTAGCTCCTAGGAATACACTCACTTAACGTCCTATGCTTAGATTACTCTCCAATCAGAGCGAAGGTGTTCATCATTATCTACAGTCGCGATCGCCAGAACAAGTTTACCGTATTTGAGAGAATATTTGAAGGGGACGGCTGCACCACATCAGACGCAGCTTTCAAGTGCCGAAATAAGTTTATGGGCTCAAACTGGATATCGGGTCAGCAATAGGATTCGAAGGCTCGAAGGTTCATCCAAGCAACGCATTCAGACGCACAAGCATTCAAAACGAGTACCATTGTGGTGAAAAAAAGTTCGACGCCACCACCGCTGCCATCCTCTATATCCACGGCCTCCCCGTTGTACTTGATGATTGGTTTCCACTGATATTCATCTCTTCACTTTTTTGAAGGCAAAATAGACGATAATTACTGCAATAGACATCTGGATTTCTCGCTCTTAAAGAACGCTGTGGACGCCCAGGAATATCTTCTATCGATCGATCCGCACGACTTCACGTTGGCCTTGGGATTTATTCACGAAAGTGCCTCGAGCTTTACTACTGGGGCAATGACGTTCCCAGAACTAGTCTCGTTTACGAGTTGTTTGGTAAGTGGTCGACCCTTTATTCAAGTCATTTGCTGTTGTTCTTGATTTTCGTTGCTCATTGCACACTTTTGCAGTGTACACCATCCCTTAAGGGATTATTAATTATTTCGGGTTGGTAGCCAATTCGCCAACTGTCCAACTCTGCTAAGCCAACTCTCGTGGTCACGTCAAATCAGCAAGCACTAAAAGATAAAGGTGTGTTTTACGCATACCGAATAATGTGTTGCGTTTCTGTGCTTTGATTTCTTTTCTCAATTGACAGAAGAATGCATGGAGCTGTCAAGCAGGTATACTTTTGTTTGCAGCAAATTCAAATGAATGAAGCGAACAAAACGTTTCCTTTACGGCCATCGTCCGGAGCCTAATCTTGCGCCTCATCCTGCATGAACGAGACGCAGCATATTTGAAGATGTGGGGATGGATTCAAGATATATTCGGGCAGGGTTCAAACGATGCGGCTCTACGAACGGTGCGCCAAAGAATTTACCTCAGGCTTATCGAAAGTCAAAAGTATTAGCTAAAGCATCACCAGCATTTTACTCTTGACATACCCATCGACATTTGCTCGCAAAGTGCTGGCATACAACGTTTTCTATAAAGCCACGATCGAAAGAGTTATCAGAGAAAATCATACAACTCGCCATGATTCCGTATGCGATGACAGGAGACCCCTACGAAGCGCTTGTAAAGAGTATGCCGTCTCGCCGAATCCTGCTTCAAGTATTGACCTCATTTCAAACGTGTTTAGGGATCTGCGACATAAACAGTGCAGGGATTGTTCCAGGCTACCGCCTCAACGTTACTTGCGAGGGGATAAACCGTACGTAAATTATCATCCACACACGTTACAAGCTTCGACGCCAGTTTCCTAATAACTTACTCCTTAGAGGTTAAGGTCTCCGTAACCGCTTTCCGTCGACATCCCGACACGGGCGAATTTAATGTGTTTGACCGGACAATTTGTGATGAGGGTCGCAGCAGATCAGAAGCAGCCTCAAAGTGCAGTCAAAGCTTGAAGCCGTTGCTCTTCAAGCTTCAAGCTGACCCTCCAATAAGCGACGCAGCATGGCGAAAACCAACCAAAGTCTCAGTCCGAAGGAATTAGTATGCAAGTGGCTCCCGACTCAATTTCGATGGCTTTCCGAGCTATGATTTTCCTTAAAGATTTCCTAGCAAACCTTTACAGTAGATATCGTCTAATCTTTGTTCTTCATTGTTGTGTTCTCTGAATTATACATCGTTGCTTTCACGTCCCTTTCGTTACACCAAGCTCAAATAAGATCTGACAAGCGGGTCAAGCATCGAGCTAATACGCTGATTCGCATGACGCGAACAATAAGCTTCCGGTGAGCTTTTCACATTTACGCTATGCTACGCCTGAAGAAAATAGAGCCTCACATAAGGAGATGGGCAGACGTCTACAGTTTGAAGACCTCGCGACGGAACGATTGCTTACGCTGTCCGCTTTGAGGGTGTCCTGGTGAACAGCGGTCCAATTAGTGGGATCTTTCACTCGTAGATTACAAGACTGTATGTCCGTAAGATAAATATGTCATCTACGGAAGGCATCGTCATCAGTAAAGTTCATAAGAAAACAAACCGAAAGAGGCGTACATGAAATAAATATTACGGTACAATGGGCCCAAGTAAAGGAACAACGTAGGGTATCTCCGTGCTTAAATAAACGAATGTGTGATATGAGTTGAGTGCTGGTATTCGAATTGGGAAGCGACAGATAGGTCGAGCTCGAAACCAACCTCTTGTGCATATGCACGAGATTTGGGGAATCGATCGATGAAATTTGGCACGAATTTATGGCCGTATTTCTCCTGACTGACGGGGTCGTAGAAGGGAACGCGGGCGGAGACCTTGCGCATTTGTGGGCAGTATCTACCTGCCAAGAAGTTGCATAGGTTTTGGTCCCATTCCTCCCATTCTGCTGTGGATTCCTCGTATGAGTAGTCGAAATGGACTTCTTCAAGTGTCCGTGGTAGACAATCGAAACAGGTGGGGACGAGGAAGTGTCGGACGGAGATGATGGCGCGCTTCAGAGAGACGCATTTGGTGAATATTCCAGAAAGAGCGCCTTCCGATAGGCCTGATGCGAGGATTGATAGTTCCTCGAGCGACTCAAAGGCGGGCTCCATGGCGCGAATGCAGCCCGCTTCGTTGCTGAAGCATGATGATAAGTCGACAGAAAGACACTTCAGCTTGTAGTGTTCTCCGCGGGGAGTGCATAACCATTTGATGTAGTTGAGCGACATATCACTTGGACTCCCGATCTTCAACGAAAGCTTCTGTAAGGCCGACGTGGGAGGGGTGCATTTTTCCAGGTCTGAAAAAGGAACGGCGGCGCTGTAGGCGGAGCCTAAGCCGGAGTACTGTAAGGAAAGGTGTTGTAAAGATTGCATGTCGCCGATTTTCTTGAGCACCAAGCCAAGGATCTGGCTGATATCTCCAATCTGCACTAGACGCAGTTCTCGAAGGGCGGGAAGACGGGTAAGGCCGTCGGCCATTCGAGACTGTGGGTACTCAAAGATGTCCGTGTTGAGGCAAAGTAGGCGTACGTTCGGGACCCGCATGAGTAAGCGGGCGATGAGCTCCCAAACGTCCTTTCCGTAGCGTTGCATGTATTCTCGAGTTTCGTTGTCGAGGAAGCGGCGACAGCGGAAGACGATGACTTCTCGGGTCCAGCGACCAAACAATGTCCCGTTGAGGGCGTTCTGGAGATGGTCGATTCTGATGTTGGTGAGGATGAGGATGCGCCCGAGTGCCCGCTGAGCAGGCTGCGTCCAAGCTCGACAGACGAGACTCATGCTCCGTAAGTCTCTGTCGAGGACTGCGGTGTTGATGCTCTCCAGCTCCGGCTCGTGCATGTCCCGCTGCGTATGAAGCTTCCGTTCCCTCTCCGCCTCAAACAAGTCCACAATCTCCTCCAACACCGACTGAGGAAGGTTGAAGCGAAATCCGGCGGTACGAGTTGCAAGCGCCACGGTCTTCATCTTGTCTTCATGTTCGGTGACCTTCGCCCATATATCATCTGGCTTCTGCAGCGTGATCTCTGCTGGGTTGAACTGGGGGTGGCGAACGATGGCGAGAACGACAGAAAGGACTGGCGAGGCGAGTCTGTATGCAAGCATGAGACTCGCGAGCATGGCGTCGGTGTGACTGTTGAACGGGATGTATTTCTGCGAGCTCTTGTCGAACGCGCGGAGACCATCGAAAGGCAGCTTCGTCTCCGTCATGATGGGGGTGTTGAACCCGCCCTCGCCAACGTCGAGAGGTTTATAAAGACGGGGAGGATGGAGGACGGACACCGCAAGCGTAATGGGTGCTGACGATTGGCCATCCGCGATGATGTTTGGCAACAACCTCCGCTGCAAACAAGCGCGTCCTCACTTCACATGCGTGTCGGGCTCTTGAGAGAAACGCACACTCTCCAATTTCTCCTCGACATCCCAGACATAATCTATGCCGACGTAAGGCTATAATAACGATGGATGACCTGTATGGAAATGCATGGTCTTCGTCGGATGAACCAGCTCACGAGGAGGACTTGTCCGACGTCAAATTGCCTTCGTCAAAGCCAGCTTTAGCGAGCGAACTCGAAACGTCCTGGGAACCGGCAGGAAGCTTAGCAGCGACAGTCTTATCGAGAAGCGAATCAGATGGGTGGAAAGTGGACGGGGATCATGCTTGGAATGGCACTTCAGCGAAGCCGTCTTTGTGGTCGGGCGACAAAGGCTCGACGACGACGGCAGTCATTCCACATTCAGACGTGTGGGGGCCAGCTGCGGATGAACCTCCTCCTTCGGAATCGCCAGTTGTCGACGATGAGGAACTCTCAGATTCTCAACGCGATGAAGCCCACCCTCCTACCTCACCAATAGTATTACCTCCACAAGAATACGAACTTGAAGCTTCACCCCGCGCACCATCTCCTGACGTTGTGAATATCGATGTTCAGGAACCTATAGCATCTACAACCGTCGCCACTTTCGATGATGAGTTTCAGTGGAATTCACAAGAAAATGGAGCCCCGCCCCGCGTGCCATCTCCCGAAGCTGTTGTTCAGGAAGTTTTGGCATCCACGACTCTCGACTCTTTCGATGACGAGTTTCAGTGGAATTCCCCATCGCCCGCTTTTGAGAATTCGCGTGATGATGTCTGGGAATCCGCTTGGTCGAGCTCGGAACCCCCCGAAGGCTCAAAATCTGAAGCCCCGGTGAAGGATGAGTGGGAGGTAGCAAAGGAACAAGCTTTAAGAAGGGAACGTGCTGTGGTGAATAGTCGACCCCAAGCCTATCCTTTGACCATTTCATTAATGACGATACGTTTTAGCCGCGTGAGGTCATGGCCTCGATAATGGAGCACTTGAACGGGGTCTCCGAAGCTGTCTGGCCTCCGGAGAAACGTGGCGAGGAGGATTCGCAGAAGTTTGGAAATTGGAGAGACGGTATTGCAAGCGTGGAAGGATTGTGAGTACCCTGAAATCATTTCTTCCACTGAGCCATTTTAATTCAATCTTTCGTAGATCGGAGCTGGTCAGAACTGCTCTTCCCGAAGTCGCTTTACAACCTTTACCTCCCTACCCTAAGACTAACACTGCGAAAGCGGTACAGAACAGTATTCGGTTGTCAAGAAACCTCCCCATCGTTCGCCAAAGTCCTTTATCCCACCTCTTCGCAAGCAAAGCATCGACCGCTTGGGAATTATCCGTGAAGAACAAAGTCGACGTTCAGCAAGACGATATTCCAGCTGGTTGGAGGATGGTGGAGCCTGAAGCGAAAGAGACCAGGCCCGTCGTGGCGGAGAAAAAATCTGCAGGAATCCTCTCGTTCTGGAGTCGTCGGACTGCGTCGACTGCTTCCACTTCGTCCGTTTCGGAAGCGAAGCCCACCCAACCACCAGAGAGGGTCGGATCACCCTCTTCGAAGAGATCGTCACAGGCCAGCGTTCCTCCAGACAGAAGAAGCGGCGAGGTCAAACGTGTAAGCCAGTCAGGAAGAGCAACACCGGAACCGTCTACGAACACTGTTAACGCTTTACCATCGTCAGAGTTATCTAACGCTCTTACGCAATCAACGACAATGCCGACAATGTCACCTCCAGCGACTTCCACAGTTGATCCCCCTGCAACACCTCAAGCTCCTTCGGCAGTTTCACGATTCTGGAATAGGTTTTCAAGGACAAAGAGCGAAATTCGCTCAAGCTCGACCAGCCCGCGAAATTCGATCGCGTTGTCTACCAACGAGCTTGACTTCCTGTCGGAGATCGTTCCTAGTGCGCACGATGAGGAAGACGAGGTGGATCTCCTCGGGTCACTGTCAAGTGCGAAAGTCAAGCCAAAAGATGCTGATGTTCCGCCCCCTCCTGCGCTTGCTCCTCCTCCTTTGGCGCCGCCAGCTCGAGTTAACTCCGTGTCGTCGACGGCAGGCCTAGGCCTAGGGATATCACCGCCGAATCCAAAGCTTCAACCAACCGTAACGCCGTCATCTGCCATGGACGATTTGAGTAGTTTATTCGGTTCCATATCTCCTCCACCGTCGGACAACTCTACGCCCATGTCCGATCCAATAAAACCTGTAACACTTCCTCCACGATTACCTCCTCCGATCCTACCTCTATCAAAGCCGCCGTCACCTTCTCCTCTGGCGAATGCTAAACCTAATCACTCCCGCACCTCCTCCAGGTCCGAAAGTTCTCCGGTAATATCGTCACCATTGAGGACAGCATCTCCGGCTGTATTCGTTCAGAGTGCAGCGTCGAACGTCTCCCCGATTGCTGTATCTTCCTCGCGATCCATCTCGCCCGCAATGCAACCGAGCCCGGCGCCAGTAATGAGAGGATTGTCAAGTTCGCCCGTAAAGCCTCTTCCGATGCCGCCTCCAACTGCCTCGTTCAATGCATTTGACGACGATGACGAATTTTCCGCCTTCCACTCTCCATCGCATCCCACTCCCGGCCCATCTCAGACTTCATTCCACAACGCGGAGACCAGCTTCAGCTCATTTTCCGACTCATCTTTCCTATCACATCCAGACGAGTCATCTCAGGATGGCGACGACTCTTTTGGAGACTTTTCCGACTTCATCTCCCCTCCCCCTTCATCGAAGCCCATCCCATCACCGCCCCCGCCATTACCTGTGCCTCCACGATCTCCGTCGCCGCCAAAGGTCCCTCGAAAGAACAGCAAGGCGAATCTGCACATCCGGAAACCGTCCGCGGAAGAACGACGCGCACTCGAGTCCCTCGTTGAGAAGGCTGCTTCTCAAGTCGGTCGTTGGCCCGCGCCTCTTTCTCCTCTGCCGGAGTTGCTGCCGAAGCCTCCTGGTGCGCCGTCGGCCATGGCATCGCACCAGACGGACTTCTTCACCCTTAGCCCTGGTTTACCTGCGTCCCCTGGACTGCTGATGCCTGTCGCTCAGTCGAATGGGGCGTCGCCTTCGCTGACCCCACCTGCCAGCGTTTTCGGGGCAATGCAAGCGACGCTGCCATCAGCTCCGTCTTTTCCACCACCACCGTCGACGTTTGCGCTGAGTCGCCCGCCAAGCGCGGCGGCGAAGTCTGCAACGCCCCCGCCAATCGCTCAGCCACAGAAGAACGTCGCCGTAGGGAAGAGTGGACTGTCTGCACAGGACCTCTCGTTCTTTGAAGGGCTATGATTTCCGTAGTCCAGCGTAGCACTTACCGTTAGCATTATTTTCGTTATCTGTTCGGAATTCTTTTGCATTGTTGTCCATTCTAATGAGCAAACGCCGCATTTCGACATTATGGACATCGTGCATGTACACCCTCGTCTTCGTCGACGCGTCGTCACAGGGTGCGGTGAAGATACGAATAGCTTCGTTTGCATCTCGCCTAGAAATTTATTTCCTAGACAAGAGAATATCTCTCGATGGCGAGGCATTTTTTGTGATAATCCTATGAACGAGGTCAAAGATTGCAATTTCCTCAAGCGCGACGCGACTTTTTGACGCGCCTTCGGATGTTTGAAGTGACGTGTCAACGTGGTCAACGACCACCATCTCCATTCTCGAACACTTGGACTCGAAATTGCGCTCTTTCTTTTCCAGAGCCTTCGTAGTGCATAACGCAGCGCATTTGACACCAAACGAACATGTCGCATTCTCACTCGCATGCACCAGGGCAATCTCATTCTCATGGACCAGCACCTCCGCAACCTGCGCCAGCACCGGGCCAGCAACCACAAATGCAGATCCAGCAGCAGCAGATCCCCCAACCCGACCCTGCAATGCTAGCTGTGATAGAGCAGGACTTCAAGCCCGTGAAGCTCAAACTCGGCGAACCGAAGGAGTCGAAAGCACTCTGCGCGGACCACGGCCTGGAGAAGTGCAACGACTGTGGTCTCGACTTCACGTACATGAACAGCGTCTCCAAGATCTTCTTAGACAACCCCGCGGTGGTGCGCCCGCCCCCTCCTGGTGGAATTCAACTGCAGCGCACGCAAGCGGTGACGAAGCTGAAGGACGAGGGTAATGTATGTACGTTATTCGTGTCCTCTTTCATTTCGCATTTGACCTTTCTCCTTTAATTTTGTCTAGGTATTCTTTAAAAAGGGACAACACCAGAAAGCGATCGAAATGTATACGATGGCTGCCAACATCGCAGCAGAACGATTACCTTGGGAGCCAAATCAACTCATGAAAGAGGAACTGGCGAACATCCTCAGCAACAGGTCCGCATCGTATGGGATACTTGGAGACCACATTTCTGCCCTTGCGGATGCAGATGTCGTTATCCAAGTGAAGCGACCATGGAGTAAAGGATATTTCAGAAAGGCGAGGGCGCTTGTCGAATTGGGGGACGTTGAAGGAGCATTGGAGGAGGTGCAAATGGCATTGCAATATGAGCCAGACAATGCAGTACGTCTCAAGTTTATTTGGTGCTCTGCGCTATTCTAAAACTTCTCGTAGGAGATGCAAAAATTCCTTGGCACCTTGACAAAGAAGGACTTCTAAGGATACGATGAGGTATCGTGCTGAGCTTTACTTTCCTTTAGTTTCATTCGATGCTCATGCGTCGAAGCTCTTTATAGTACTATCACTTTGTTTCTATCCCCTTACTGCAGATACGCTTGAAAAGCACTTTTATTTGCACAACAACTCCACCGGTAATCTGAAAACGAGGCGACATGATTGGTCTTTGCTTCTGGCCGTATTTCTAGACGAAGATACACGGCCCACTCTTCTTTCTGATACGCAGTCAACCCAAGTTCTCAAAAATCGGACATCTACCATTCCGAGCGGCTATGGTGGAGGGTGGTATTCATAGCTAGCGTGCGTTATGATATCTGCGGTCGCTGATTTCTTCAATGCATTGACTGAACATGAGAACGTGGCCCATATCGTGCGTTACCAATTTACTCTGAGATCTTCGACTTCTTGAACTTGACTGACACTTCACAAGTAACAGCGAGTGCTAATCACTCCACTTGCGGAGATGGGCGTGTCAAGCGTGTAAACAGACTAGACTCACGCATCAACCGCGGTTCAAGCACTTGCTTGATAACGAAGTCACAACTCGAATGCCTAGATGCTATCAATAACAGTCCAATTTACGAAGTTCAATGCCTTGGGTACGATCGCGAGCTGTGAACGTACATATGGCTCCGTTCTACAGAATTCACGATCCAGATCTCGATATTGCACGCATTGTGGTGAGTTCCTTGAGCGCAGTCATCGACATTCTCAAACTATTTTCACTTCATCTCAAGCGTGGCGCACGGAGTAGTTGTCATTTATACTATCCAGTGAGCTCCCAGAAGATCATACGTACATCCGCCTGACATTTCGCACACACCTTCCAGTAAGGACATCACGTCTTACTCATCGTGTCGATACAAGCTTTCACGATGTCTGACAATTATAGCTCCTTGAGCATCGGTTTCCTGAGGTTGTGCTTCCAGTACGTCGCTGGTATCTGGACTTTGCTTGTGATGGAGCTGAGGTTATTAGATTCGCTCACATCCGGGCTTGACTTATTTTCGAGCCTCACGGATTTCCGCAAATAGGTTTTGATGAGTGGGTACAGCGAATAGGCCTACAGGTTCCGTACTCAAGAACGAAGCATATTATCGTACGTAAGTCTCGCGATTTGCTATTCATCGGCGAATATATTATACTTTACGCTCGATTACTGATTACGCTCTGCAGGGAAAGAAAAAGGATTCACAATTGATTCGATTGCTTTGTGCGACAATGCAGTTCAGGGAGTCAACGGCGAATGAAAACGCAATGGTTTTCCCCTTCGCATAGTAATCCGCGACGTATGCGTGTGAGAGAACGTGCTTGGCCTTTCAACTTTGCAGAGAAAGATTGTCAAGTTCCTTGATCGATCCGTGTATTTCCAGTGGAATGGCGAAGGAATGGCAGCCAAGTGTCCATGTGTAAAAGGTTGTGAGTTCAGAATTTTGATCGGATTCCCTCATCTGAAATACATAATAACCGAGAAGAAACGTCGCCCCCACCCCAGGTTAGACCCATAAAAGACCGACTTCCTCATCCATCTCTCCTCTCTCTTTCGACGCACAAGTCACTAGCCAACAATGTCTGGTTTCCAAAGTTTCGCGATTGCAGGTCCCGGCAACCTAGGACAGCAGATCGCAAAGTCGTTGCTTTCGTACAACAAGGACAGCTCAACAATTGCGGTCAGGTTCTTGACGCGTGCGGTAGGCATTATGATGACACCCCCGCCGCTTTGACAAATTGCTGACGAAACTTGCCTAGTGGGGACGCAAATCTACCGAGCTCCTCGACCTCGGTGCGACTTACGCGGAGGTCGACTATGACGATCATGAGTCGCTCATTCGTGCGCTATCGGGTTCCGATGTCGTGATATCCACGGTCGGTGCGCCGGGGCTCATCACGCAATTCAAGCTTGCGGACGCCTCCAAGGCGGCGGGTGTCAAGCTCTTCGTGCCGTCCGAGTTCGGTGGTTCGATTGACGGATGCTCTGACCATCCAATCTTTGCAACAAAGAATCAGGTCAAGAAACACCTTCAGGATATAGACTTGCCCTTCGCAGTATTTTATACAGGCCTATTTCCTGATTATGTTTTGAAGTCGTGAGTAATGCCTCCCCCCTCCCTCCTTTATGTGAATATAGTGTGTGTCGTTGCTGATAGAGAAGTAGGACGTTCAAATTCGACTTTAAAGGGAGAAAGGTCTTCTTCGGCGGTTCTGGAGGCGCGCCGATTTCGTGGACATGCCTTCCAGATATTGGAAGATTCGTCCCACACGCCCTCACCACCGTGCCCAAAGAAGAACTGAAATGGCGCATTTTCCGAATCGAGGGTGATCGCCAAGTAAGACTCACTTGCAGAAAATGCCTGAAACTGCTCACGCATAGCTGCTCGACAGTCTTTCAATAGTCTCATTTCTTCATACGAGCAGCGCACGGGTGCAAAGATCAAGGTGACGAAGCGTCCTCGTGCTCAATTAGAAGCCGCCTTGAAGGAAAACCCAACGGACTTCTTGACCTTCCTGTATGTCTATTGGGACATCGGAGGGGCAGCATC
The DNA here is from genome assembly GCA_001020605.1 of Schizopora paradoxa. NCBI lineage: Eukaryota > Fungi > Basidiomycota > Agaricomycetes > Hymenochaetales > Schizoporaceae > Schizopora > Schizopora paradoxa. Next base: position 134,465 of record KQ085889.1, read on the forward strand.
GGGGAAGCCTGAGGAAATTTGTAACGATATTTGGCCCGAGTGGAATCCCCGGAGCGCGGTTGACATCGCGATCGAGGTGAATGCTTGAATGTCCATCTCCAGCAAAGAGGAAAGGCCTATATTTTATATTCATGCTTCCTTGAAATTTCGTCTGAGCTAGACTGCTTGTGATCCAGTATGATCTTGGCGTCGTACTCAGATGCGAATCTTATTGCATTCGTCGAACGGGGAGAAAGGTTGAAAACTGTTGAGACGAGTTTGGCCATGGATCGTCCGTGGCTGTGTTCGGCAAGTCTATTTTCCAGATTTTCATTTGTCGAACCTTCAAACCACCACAACCACCACCACCAGATCAACACTTGTCCGCTCGGATGATAGCTCACATCTGCTTCAAAGAGATACACATGTCTTAACTTTGTCCAAATGATCGATTTGCGTAATCTTTCGATGAGGTGGAACGTCGCTCAAAAATACCCCAAAGAACATCATGCCACAAGTGAGTTATACGTCGTTGCATATAATACGGCGCACTCACGTATATCCAGGAGTTATGTTCGTGAACGGCAAACAGAACAAACATCGCGATTCGTTCTCGAGACTTCAACATTCCGCGTCGGAATCGTGCTCGTATTCCTCATCTTGCCTGCGGAAATGCCATCATTCGCAGAACCTGGTCTTCCGATGACGTGCTCAAAACGCAACGATCAGCGCTTTAGTGGTAGACGAGTCTGAGAGGGGACAAGAAGATGGTAATCGCTGACTGATACATGTGCGTCGCGAGTCAACAGGAGCGATGCCCGTGGCCAAAGTGAGCACGTCCCGCAGCAAGATCTTAGTAATCTCACGTCTTCCTGCAAGTACGACGCAGAAGATCACATCATCGAGAGTCATTCTCTCGTTATAAGGATGATGATGGCGGCAGCATGTGTATGGATGCACAGTCGAAAATGCAGGATATAAGAGAGGGTTTAAGTTCCAGATGGCAAAGCAACAACCCACAGATATCCGAGTCCAAGAATTCAAGAGACCAAGAATGTCTGGATTCAAGAACTTTGGAGTCGCTGGTGCTGGTAACATCGGGAAGGGTATTGTGAAAGCGTTGCTTCATCTCAAGAAGGATGGCGCAGTTACTTCCGTGAAGGTTTTGACGCGCTCGGTAAGCCTGACCCATTCCTTCGAAAGTAAGGGAGACCAACTAACTCATTTTCGCCAGGGTGGAAAGAAATTCAGCGAGCTCGCCGACCTTGGCGCAACGTTTGTCGAAGTCAATTACGACGATCCGACATCTCTCAAGGAGGCCTTAGCTGGAACCGAGGTGGTTATCTCAACTGTTGGTGCGCTGGCTCTCGGTGCCCAGACACAACTTGCAGACGCGTCGAAGGCTGCAGGGGTGCAGCTGTTCGTGCCATCTGAATTCGGCGGACCAACAGAGGGTGGCGTCGACAATGCTCTCTTCGAGGCCAAGTTCTCGCTTCAGAAGCACCTCAAAGAGCAGAACCTTCCATTCGCACTTTTCTTTACAGGTTTGTTCTCCGACTTTATATTCAAACCGTGAGCGAATCTCTCGTGCATATATAACGGCCAGTAATTTGACATAACGTTTTGATGTAGGATCTTTGGGTTCGACTTCAAGAACGGAAAGGTTACAATCGGCGGATCGGGCAATGAGCCAATTTCTTTCACGAGCATCCCGGACATCGGGCGCTTCGTCGCTCACGTCTTGACCACTTTGCCCAGGAAAGACTTGGAATGGCACACGTTCCGTATCGAAGGCGACCGTTTAGTGAGTCTCTCATTGAAACTAATTTCAAGTTCTTTATTTTGACAACGATATATGATAGTCCTTCAACAATTTGATTTCGTTGTACGAGCAGCGCTCAGGTTCAAATATTCAATTGACGAAGCGCTCTCGTGCTGAGCTCCAAGCCGCGGTGAAAGAGAACTCAGCCGACTTTGTGTCGTTCCTGTTCCTTCATTGGGATTTGGGAGGAGGAGTCATCGGTAGACCTGAGGAGATTTCAAATAGGATTTGGCCCGAGTGGAAACCTAAGAGTGTTATTGACATCTTAGTGGAGGAAAATGCGTAACCTATAGTACCAGAGCACTTGATGTTGGAACTGCAAGCTGTATCAATGATTAGAACAATACCACAGACCGGAATTTTTGCTGAACAATCTCTTGGGTTTGAACGATGTCATGGCGTTTTGGAGAAGGTTGGTCCTCTCGTCGTCGATGTGCGAGATAGCGTACAACATCAAGGCTTGAGTAGAGAAGCGGATCGCCTTCCAACTTTACCGTGACGGTGCCGCAATATCTGACCGACTCCTCAAAAACAAATTTCTTCGCGGTCTTTATTATGCTTTATTCTTGACGGACGGCGCGAGAATAATTCGCTTCAGAATTTCAAGCAATTAAGCACGCCGATTAACGTGTGGCTAGTATATGCACGTACGCCAGCACAGTGCGCCTTTCTGGTTCTTGCCGCAGAATCCTGTAGAACCAAGAAAAGGTCAAACAACTGCGATGTCGGACAGAACGCACTCCTTCAATGTGTTGCTAATGAGTTGAAACCTCCTTGTTCATCCCGACTCGGCCTCTTGAGTCCATAGATTTGCGATATGTCAGTATTACAAATGGCGCCATATGCTAACTGCGACGATAGATGATCTAAGCGATCGCGTCGGCATTGTTTTCCGTGCCCGACGCGGACGATCTACGCGGCACGCTGCAAGTGATTGACTGCAGTACTGCAAATCTCCAAGGGTGGCGAATTTCGACAGTGTTGAGCACTGAAGCTTACAAAGAGCGTTGCCTCATCAATAAGAATATCTGAACTTCGAAGGGTATAAAAGGGACTCACCAACTTCAAGTCGTCTGCAACAAACATCCTCAATATATTCAGCCATCGAACTATCACAACAACCTATAATGTCTGCTTTCAAGAATTTCGCAGTCGCAGGGGCTGGTAACCTTGGGCACTTCATCATCACAGAGTTGCTCCAGCTCAAGAAGAACGGCGCCATTTCGACAGTCAAGGTCCTGACCCGTACTGTAAGACTCAAAACACTCACTTTGAGAACAACTGCTGACTTTGTTTATCAGGGCGGAAGCAAGTACCCCGAGCTCGTTGAGCTTGGCGCGACCTTTGTCGAGGTCCAGTACGAGGATCCCGCCTCGCTCAAGAAGGCCTTGGCTGGCACGGAGGTCGTCATTTCTACGATTGGTGGGACGGGCCTTGCTACTCAGGCACAGCTCGCAAACGCATCGAAAGACGCGGGCGTACAGCTCTTTGTCCCCTCTGAGTTCGGTAACCCGACAGATGGAAAGACGGACCACGCAATCTTCTCGACCAAAGATTCGACCAAGAAGCACCTTCGGGAGTTGGGACTTCCCTTCGCTGCCTTCTACACGGGGCCGTTCCCTGACTTCGTACTGAAACCGCAAGTAATTTCGAAATTCGGTGCGACGAATACCTTCTGACTTCGACATTCAGATTTATTGGATTCGACTTCAAGAACGGCAAGGCTGCATTTGGCGGCTCTGGAGACGTTCCTATTTCATGGACGAGCATGCCTGACATCGCACGCTTCGTCTCGCACGTCTTGACGACTCTGCCCAAGAAGGAACTCGAATGGCGCATCTTCCGCATTGAAGGTGATCGTCAGGTATGCTTGTATCTTGAACGAAAGAATGCAGTTACTGACGTCTCAATATTCAGTCCTTCAACAACATCATCGCATCCTATGAGCAGCGCACAGGCACGAAGCTCGAGGTGACGAAGCGTTCTCGCGCCGAGCTCGAAGCTACTTTGAAGGAGAACCCGTCGGACTTCGTGACGTTCCTGCTGTGGGAGTGGGATCTCGGAGGAGGAATCACCGGAAAGCCTGAAGAATTATCCAACAATCTTTGGCCGGAGTGGAACCCGAAGAGTGTAGTGGACGTTGCGATTGAAGGAAGTGCATAAGTAGTACCGCGCGCTCTGTTGTATAAAAAGTGTTTATATTCAATTTCCAGTCCCTATTGCTGTAACGTTGGTGTTCCGGGGGGACGACAGCGAGCCGAAACAGCAGTAGAAAAAATAATCGATAGAATTAATGCGATCACCTGCTTCAAATGCTTCATAGATCAGCTTGAGAGATTTCGTTCGACATGAATCAAAGGTGCCTGACTACAACAAACATTAGCCATAATTCGGGGCGACGTGAGGCTCGTAAAGCACAGCAAATTTTACATCGTGCGCCTGACAGAAAGTGTCAGTTAGAGGAAGTGAAGTACCGTGATTGGAACATTCTATTTCGCCCAGCGCTACTTCAAGTCGTCGTAGTTTCGAGCGATGCGTATGGCAAAAGCGAGATAATCGATCGTCGAAAGGCCAGAGGTCACATTCCATCTGAGTGCCCTTGATTTTGAAGACAGCTTCTTCTAGAGTGCTTGGAAGTGCGTCCAGAACCTCCCGGTCAGGGAGCATCTGGAGCGATAGATGCAGAACCTTTACGTTGTGGAAGTTCCGCAGCAAATTCGCAATACACGGCGAGGTGATGCGTTTGGAATCTCCGACGATGCGAAGGGAACGGATGGATGCGCACACGCCCGAAGGGTCGTTGTAATTGCACTGTCCATGGCAAATACTGCGTAAGTGAGTCGCCGTCAGCTCGTCAACCAACCAACGCATCTCATCGCGGTCGAAGACGAACGAGACGAGGCTCGCCATGAAGCAGCAATTGAAAGATGAAAATAGGGACGTCTTGATGGCCTGCAATTGATCGGAGAGGTTGGCGGACCCCTGAGAAGTGAGGGGTTGGCAATCCGGTTCGGAGTTGGAATCGCCAACTGAAAGACATCTTATGTACGTCATCCTTCGAAGCAACGGGAGCTCGAACGACAGATTGGCGAGCTTTTGGTATAGTTCGGTAGAGTCGGATGTCACGATGATTCCTGTGTTGATGAGGACAAACTCCTCTAGAATTTTGAACCTCGGTAATAGCGAAGGGAGTCGAACGCCGCTCGACCATAAAATGCGCGAATTGACTGTGAAGGACCTGATATTCTCCAGGCGACCAACGACACGCTGGATCAACGACCATACTCCGTCGACGGATTGCCTGTCGCGAAGAGCGACGCACGGTATTTCCAGCAAATCTATTTGCGTTGTCCAAGGTCCGTACAGGGGATTCTCCAACGCCAACGGTAATCGTGGAAGCCGCTTTTCGTCCAGAATCAACACGAATCTCCTTCCCAGAGCGCATCTCGCAGGATGCGTCCATAGCCGACTGACAAGGCAGAGGCTTTTTAGGTCGGCGTCGAAGCGGAAGGCGCGGTCAATCGCGTTGGATGTGGACTGGCTATCTTCGTGCGCGAACGCTGCAACGGCGCGCTCCTTCTCCTGAAGTATTTCGTCGATGACGAGCTGGATTATCTGCTCTGGCAGTGGGAGTGGTGATACTTTGATAGTGGGGTCCAAGCTTGAGGTCGTCTCTGAGGCATTCGCGTTCTTACTCTCCGAAACGTGAGCAGCGTCGACGACACCCATGGAACTCCAGTTGAGCCCAGACTGGAATCTGGAGGGATTGATTGATATCATCTGGAACAAAAGGAATGTTACTGAACCGTGAGTTTGAAAGTGCGAAGGACTCACTTTGTTAACGATCGAGGGCAACTTGAGATGCGAGGTGCGCAGTTGACGTCCACCTTCATGGAGCTAGGGTACTTGTACTCACATTACATGACTCCAGACGATCTAGCGACGACCCGGTCGATGGGCGGGCTCTGGCCTTCTGGGGTTGGGGTGGTTTCAAATCGAAGAGGGTTTTTCCGGCGACGCGTTACGTTACGTTAGGGAAGTTTGAGTTTCATTCGATATGTACGGCATATACTCGTGGACCGAGATAATTTGATGATGTTCCTGTGGTGTAGTAGGGTAGTACCATCGTGTGCATCCGGCAATATAGTGAAGGAACGATGGAGGAAGAAAGATGTTTGTAAGTGGACATTGATGTTCAAGGAAGAGCCGTCCACCCGCACCGCCACTTTCGCGAAGTTCGTCTGGCGATCACTCGTTCGGTTATCCAAAACGTGAGTGACATTGACTTGGGCTAGTGTACAATGAGTGGTGATGCTAATGTACATGTTGTTGAAACTTGCAAGGGGGTTTTTTTTTCGAGAATTTATACTACACTACTTAGAGTTCCCAACGGACTCGAGAGCTTTTGAACACATCTACCATCCCGACAGGAATAGAGCCGGGGTCAACAATCGCGAGACTGCCGAACTTGTTGACCATTTCATTATGGTGTAAACCAATGATCCATTGCCAGTATGGGCTCAACTCATCCCAGCTCTGGGACTTGACCGCATGCGCGCCATCTCCGGAGGGACCTTGGAAGCCGATATCAAGGTTGATCTCGCGACCGTCTTCATAGTCCGAGTCTTCTTCGTCTTCCTCCTCGTCTTCCTCTTCCCCACTGCTGGCGCCAGCACCCCTCGTCGGCGACTTGAACGCATCCAGGCCACGCCCGAGTAGCTTCAAGGAAGCATCGATCTCGGGAGTGCAGCTAATGGGTCGGCGCTTCGGCCTCTGCAGGAGTTGCTCGTATGCTTCCAACCACCACGCCGCGCGCTCCGTCCTCGCCTTAACGAACTCCTCGAAAGTGAAGAAGGGGTCGGTGGGCTGAACCGCAGCGGCCGTACGCTCGTTGTACCTCACTGAGTATGGAGCAGGCTTCGACGACTCCCAAAGATCCTTCGCCTTCAGGTAATGCTGGCGCTCAAGCTTGAACGCTTCTTCGACAATGCGCTTGGGCGAGCGTTTGTAACCCTTGCGCATGACGAAGAGGTCCGCGAAAGGATCCTTGATCTCCAACCCACCCGCCGCGTTCGGCCACAAATACCATCCCGACGGCACCTTCGAAGTGTCCACCCCAAACTTCGAGCGGAGCACCTTCGCAACCTCAGAGATGGCGCTCGACGCACCCACCGCACTCTTATCTTTCGCATCTGGAGGAAACAGCGCGCTCTGGATTCTCCCGAGGGTGCTAATGATGTCGTCGATGTGTGCCTTGCCATACACGAGCGCGGGTTGGCCGCAGTTACGCACGACGAACGCCATGTACTTGTTGTAGGCCTGCGTCCAGCTGAAGACGGAAGTCGTCGCTGCGAGCTGCCTGCGCATCTCCTCAATGTGCGCGTCCACCATCGCTTGGTCGATGATGAACCTGCCCGAGTCGTCCATCCGCAGGAAGCCCCAGCGGATCTCGCCTTCAGGGAGGCCCTTCACTACCTTCCCGCCCTTTCCTTCCCCTTCTCCGATGTGGATCGAGCCGGTCTTCTCCACGTTGAACGTGAGCCCCGCCAGCTTTGCGTACTTGTTCATCTCCGCCCATGCACTGACGCATCGCTTGGTTTCCGCATCCCACAACCAGAAGTCGTCGTGCAGGCGATAGAGGAACAATCCGTCTGCCTTCTGATTGACGCCGAAGTCCATGACGAACATCGACAGTTCGCCAAAGAGGGTGCTAATCATGTACGAGATTGGGACTCCACGCTGACGGACGCGGGGAACGCTAGTCGGGTCATCTTTGAAGTAAACGGGGCAGGCGAGGAAGGTCTTGAAAAAACTGAGCTCTCTTTCCGGGACACCGAAGAACTTAAGGATGGTCAGGATTGTTTGGAATGGCAGAGACGGTCCGAACCACTCGAGGTCTGTGCGGACGACGGTACAGTTCCCGTGGATGGCCTTGTTGATTGTAGCGTCTGCGCATAGGACGTGAAGAAGGGATTGCTTCAGTTCCACAGGTGAGTCGAAACGAGGACCGGGGCTTGAGTCATCTGCCGAAGGCTCATCCGCGTAATTGTCTGCCTGGCTAGCGACCGAAGTAGGAAGCTGGCACATGTAGAAATGATCTTTTTGATACTCCTGGCGTAACGTCTCGATGCTCCTCGTCGAATCTGCACTGCCCAGGAATGCCTCCCGCCGCTCAATGTCAGCGCGTTTGAGTACAGAGGGGGCGGGTTTCCAGGCCCGACTCTCCTTGAGCTCGTTCAACGCGATCCTGAACTCCACAGCCCAACGCACGCCAATGAAATGCAGAAGCAGGCAAGTCAGAATTTCGGTGTCGAGGAAGAAGCGTGTTTTCCCGTTGAGCTGGCGACGAGGCTCGACGCCAACGCCGGACTTTGGCCAAGCCCACGTCTGGAGAGTTGCGAGTTGCATGGTGAGGACACTCGCCAATTCCTGGACAACCGTGTTGTTCTTCATAAACTGCTTCAGCAACCCCTGCTTCTCTTCCGACAGGACATCGGTGCGCAAAACCGACTTGATCGTGTTCGTGACGTCCTCAGGAGTTATCTCCATCCTCCTCAGGCCCTCCGCGAACTTCTTGATGCGCTTTCTCAATTCCTTCAGCGAATCCTCTGCATCTTTGGACGAGAACAGATCCGCAAGGTACGCCTCAAGCGCTGGGACATCGACGGCCTTCTCCTGGAAGATGAGGGTCTCAAGCTTCTCCTTCTGCTCGATCGTCTCCTTCCTGTTCACACTCTCGAATGCCTCGTCAGATACCGCCGTAGCAGAGACATCGCTGGGAGAACCTGGGATCGCCTTGGCTTGAGACGCGTTCAGCCATTCCGTAAGCAAGTTGCCGAAGAGGAGTGCATAGTTGTAACGTGAGCTCTCGTGCTCGAACTCCGCCTCGACGCGTCGAATCCAATCATCCAAGATCGACTTCGGAAAACCTGGATCCCGCCGCGCCTGGTCCAACCACCGTTTCATGTCCCGGCGACTCACATTCGACGACCACTTCCCCGCTGGCCAGTTCTTCATCCCCTGGACGAGAACCGCCAGCCTCTCCGTCGGCTCTCCTGCCTGTGCATTCGCCTCTGAAAGAACCTTCTGCGCGTGGTCGGAAAAGCTGGCATGCCGCTTCTCGAGCTCTTGCAGCTTGACGTTGGTGATGAACTGGAGCGTCTCGTTGAATGCTTCTGTCGACATCGTTCGTGTTCGTGGTTGAGGGTGAAGATGATGAAGGTGAGTGAGACAGGTCTGGCGACAACGAGGTGACGATTGAAAGGATTGGATAAAGTTTGTCGATAAAGAATGGCTGGTTCGAAAGTGAGACAACTTGAATGATGGCAGGCCACGAGCAAGACGGCAGGATTTCGTCACACCCCCGACGACGACCGCGCGCAGCACCCCGCTCATCGCGACGACGGCGACGACGAGGAGAGGATGGGAGAGAACTCAACATCGTAGCGCCTATTTGAAGACTCTCGTTCGCGTCCAGCGCCCAACGAACGCCCATGAGTCAATACAACAGTGGCTGTGCTCAGGTCCGTGGACACACCGCGTCGAACCTGGACGGAACCTTTTCATCGTCGGCATCGATGTCCACGACGACTTCGACAGCAACGACGACGACGAGCAGCGACGTGGCCAGCATCCAGACACGCCCAGAAATGCGACTTCGCACATTCTTCAACGTTTAGCCACGAAACGGCGGAGTCAAGAGTCATCATATTGACCGAGATTCCCCGTTACGATTTCGATCATGTCGGACCGCGCCCAGGGCGGCACGTAATAAAAACGCCGTTTCAACGCAGCTAAGCTGGCGAATTCGAGCTTTGCTTGCCTCACTTTGAACCACCAACATCACTTGTGGTACGTGTATAGCGACTCTTAACGAAAATTTGATAATTGACTTACGAGTCATTTAGGAATTTACTTCAGAATGAATCCAGAATCTTTGGCTCATTCCTTGCGGAAACTGAGCATATCACTTCATGGGTTTAGTGGTATAGAGGACGAGAAATTTCTCGGGATGAAGGGGGACGTCGTGCCCAATGGCGGGGGCGTCAAGACGAAGTCTTCATGTTGCAGTGGTACGGGCACTGGTGTCGAAGAGAAGGACGGACATGTGTCTCCACTCCCATTGCCAGAGCACATCATCCAAATCATCATCGACATCATTCGACAAGAGAAAGAGGTGGAGCTCATGGCATGCGCTGACGAGGACGCAGCATACACGCACAAAGCCATCCAACACGCCAAAAGCTTCGACGGCGACCTCAGGAGCCTCTCCTTAGTCTCCCGACTCTGGACGCAACTTGCGTGGCACGCGCTGGGACGAAAACTCGTGTTGATCATGGACGCAAGGCGGCTCAATGCAGTCTCGCGCGCAGTGGAGAGCCCCCTCTATGGCCCGTGGACGCAGCACGTCGAGATTCTTGAAATGCCATACGCGCCGACTCGCGGCAAGGAGTACGTTGACGACATCTGGAGGAAGGCCCAGCAGGTCATTAGCCGCCTAGAGAATGTCAGGACGCTCACGATAAACTCCAAGATCCTGGCGTTCACCTCTGTCAGGATGCGCGACACGTTGCAGAATTTGAAGAGCTTGGAGGAAATATCGGTCATAAACACAGGCGTTTTGGGCATGATGATTCCTATGTTCGATGTCGATGTGTCTCGACTATTCGACTTCCCTATGCCACTGCTTCAGAGGATGACGTTCCGACGATGCCTGCCCGTTCCCTTAGACTTGACCGGCCATCCGCTCACTTTGGGAGTGCGAGGCGCGTCAGACCTCTCCGTACAACTTAGCGCATTGAAGCCACTCCTTTTCTCACACCTCGAAAGCTGCTTTTCGATTAGTACCTCTTCCTTCATATACGAAGAGGAAACCAACCGTTGGTTGATAGATCAGCTGAATATTTCGAATACCGCCAGCCATTGTGGAGAGGGATGCACGTACGAAGATGCTTTCGGCGTATGTGCCAGAGTCCGATCCCTGCGACTCGTGGCCGGTGCGCGGAACCCCGACCCCTTCTGCACTCTGAAAGTATTGCGCAACTTCACCCAACTGAAAGAAGTGCACCTCGCGACAGTTGACAGCCCGACGCAGGATATCTTCGAAGCGCTTTCGATGAGGCTGGAGACAGCTATCTTCGCGATCGGATCCGTACGGACCATCCGGGAGTGTGGTGCACTCGACGAACTGCTCTTTCAGTTCTGCGACGCTAGGCGGTCCACCCTGCGCCATGTCGTGTTGTCGCTGGGCGAAGGGGAGCCGACTTACTGTACAAATTTATTCACTTCAACGAAGGTGTTTTGCCATAAGAACGGCATAGGATTCAGAGCAATCTGTGACTCTGCGATATTGGCTTTATGTTAGTCAGGCTTATTTTCGACTGCAACGTAGCGTTCCTTTTTAGAGATTCGTAGATAACGTTTTGCAGTATCTAGTCCTTTTATCTTGTTTCAGCGTAACGTATAATCTGTAATTTATGAATCATACATGTATTGCGTTAGATTGTAAATTGTAGTTCGCATAATGCGTAATAATCGAATCGAGACGATTACTTGAAATACTGGCAATGGTCGAGCGTGTGGGATAGGCAATAACGCCATTGAGCATTCCTTTACTTGAATGTATGATACAACTGTACAACAACAACGATACAAAATAAATAGAAATAACCTCCCCTCAAGGCAAGACAGCGAACAGCCAACACGCATCAAACCTCATGCGACTCTACCTGAGATGAACGCTCAGCGTCCATCCCCTGCTTCCCAAGATCTCCAAGAATCCTATCCGCCTCCACGCACTCCTCCGGATCCGAGAAAATTCGCAAAGGGATATGGCTCGGCATGAGCAACCGCGCCTTGTACACGCGCAGCTGCAGGTCGTATCTCTTCCGCTGAGTCGAAGAGAGCGCCTGCACCTCCTGCGGGCGAAGGACGCCTGGCACCTGGATCGCGCCGAGGCGGGCGTCGAATTGCTGTCCAGCTGACAGCGGAGGAGGGGTTTGCGTTGGTGTTGGGGTCTCGGTCATGGCAGGAGATGGCATGGATTTGGTGGAGATTGGAGAGGTGCTTGGCGGGGAGTCGGAGAGCGTACCAATAATCCCGGCGTCGAAGAAAGTGGAAGGTATTTGACCGCTGTTAATTGTGGGCAAAGGATCTGACGGCGAGCGTAGAGTATTGTGTACTTTGCGGTCGTCGATTGGTTTCGAAGAAATATAATCAACACCCGAATCTTCGTAGGCTTTCACGTTTATACTTGACGACCTAGAAGAAGCAGTCTTCCGTCGTGGCTGAAAGGACGGAGGGGGAGCCTGCAGACCCTCGCTTCGATCCGCGACGGAGTTGCAAGGTATAGGTGTAGCAGAGTAATCGGATTGCGTAGGTGTCGCTTGAGACGAAATCGGGTTATTAGACGTCGGGAGCGGGTGCAGCTGCATACTCGGTTGAGGCCTAGAGAGCGACGGCGTCGTAAACCCAAACGACATCGACCGTTTGGGTCCAGAAGGCCGCTTCTGTTTCTGCACCGCGCGCTTGATAGCTTCTCCTGTTGGGTCGTCAATGGGCTTCGTAGTAGGGCCGCTCGCGTCGCGGATGAAGACAGCTAGAATCTGGTGGGGGCGTTCGGACGCAAGTTGCGCGTAGAGCTCGAGGTCTTGCTCTCCCGAATCGCCTACCAGGAAGAAACGAGATGAATCAAATGCATCTAAAACCTCAACCAGGCCAGCGCGTTTTCGAGTCGCGGGTGCGGAAAGTAAGCCGTTGAATAGTGACCTTCCGGCATAAGAACGAAGTTTGATCGATCCTATCGAATGTAAAAATAATTAGGTACGAATGTTTTCTCGGTATCCTGAAATATATTTACCTTGAGGTAGATTAGAGATGCGGATGAAATCGTTGATTACGGGTAGGAGTTGGAATGGACCATTGGACTGTAGATGATTGATATGAGATAAAGTTCGGCCTCATTGTGAACAATTCGACTGACCACATAGTGGAACCGAACCCCTTTTCTCCACATATTAGTGTACCATTCTCCCATTCCCTTGATAACAAGTTCCTCCAAGTGCCGCACGAAGACGTTCCTGAATATTGTTCGTGCACCTCCAAGTATATTAGAAAGTTTGATAGTATCGTCGATATCCGAAATTAATCGAATCTGAGAATGCGTTAGGGGAACTACTAGTGTAGATTGCGTAGTCACGTCTTGTATTGGTGATATACTAGGTTCGAGCGGCGGAGCCGCTAAAGTTGCGTTTGGCGGAGAGACTGTAGGAAGAAGCTCGGCATGGATGTAGAGTTCGTGCTCTTGGTTGGCATCGCCGAAAGCTATGTATAAGGCGCCGGGGTGTATGCAAATTTCCTCCCAAGGAATAGTGATATTTGCCTGAAACGAGCCTTGAGGCGACGTATGTGCGATCACGGAGGCTACAGGTCGTCTCGATGGATCGGGCGACGAGCTACCTGGCGTAGCTCCAGACACAGGAAAGGACGTATACACGGAGAGGCGAACAGGGCGATTTGCAAGTGATCTTGACCAGAAGGGTTGTAGCCTATCCATGAGAGTCATGTGTTGACGCAACACATCATCGAGATTCATCTGGCCGTTGCCATTCGAAGGCGGTGCAAAGTACGCGTTGGGTGAGGATGAGGGTAAGGGACTCGGAGGGTCGGAAACGTCGGAGGATTCGTTACTACATGTATCAGCTTCAGTTTGCATGCGTCGGAGACTGTTTTCGAGTTCAGCGATTTCTGTCTCTTCGGTAATGTCACTCGGAGTAGGTGGAAGGTGTATTCGGGACGTGAATTCATCGCCAACGGAAGGGGTGTTGCTACCAGACGCGTCAGGTAATTTTGGTAACGATGCGAACGCTTCAAGTTTACGGTCAAGTAAAGGCACATAGCGACATCAGACTACGCACCTCTTGCCAAACGCATGAAGGCGCGTTGCGAGCGAGTCGTATATTCAGGAAGAGGGTAGCTCGCGGCGAATCCTGAGACGAACAATTGGAGTGCAAATGCTGAAATAAGAGCTGAGTGAACCTTAGCAGATGTTAGGAAACATTACACTTACCACCCTCAGCTCCCTTCTCTTCGCTAGTGTCATACTTTCGCGTTGCCCAACCCGGGAACAGAGATAGCTTTTCCACAGATGTCGCTGCAGAATACGAGCCTTTTCTACGCAGCTTATCGCCTGCCCATTCCCTCCAAGACTGCTTGGACGAACTCCCTTCCACATATCCTGGATCTCCTGGCTGCAAGACTTTGCGCCCTTCGAAGAGTGTCCTGTAGTCGGTCTTGTTCACGAAGTCCTTGATCGACGCTAAACGCGATGACGACGGCATGGCGCTCCTCCTTCCTGCCAACATATTCGGATTTTCAGCATTCGTCGCCTGGCCATTATACATGGTACATGAGAGTTGAAGACAAGAGACGACGATCCTACCACGCCATCAATTAGAAGAGCAGTGGAGGTGCATTGGCAAGGAGCTTTTCTGCACCGCGTTCTCGCGTCGTTTTACTCGAATGAGGTAATTGGAGGAAAGCCACCGGCTTCGGGTCGGCGACTGTGCCGGGCCGGGCCGTGAGCCGTTAGGATTAGAGTTCCTCCGAATCGAGGCGTGCATCTTTCGACAACAAATAATTCACGGTAAAGGTACGACGGAGGACCAGGGAGAAGGCGTGGAGGTGAGTTCTGTCTGTCAATCCACTTGCCCGTGAGGGTTATCAGTGAAATTTATTCTTGTGGATAGTGTTTACGCCGACAAATGCCATCGGGTTAGCGGAGACCTGGCATCGATAACACAAGGAACGGCGGCCAGCTGGAGCATATATCAGGCGAGCTCTGCACCATGCTGCCCCCCTCGAACGTCCACGACGTCTCAGAAGTGGTACGCGAGCCAGACGACGACGGCGAGCTCAACAGTGACGTTGACGGTGACGAAATGGCAGCCCTCATCCGCTCCGACTCTCTCTCCAAGAGCGACGACAATGTCTCAGTGAAAGACGTACAGGACAATTCAAACTCTGTTCCTCAACGTCCTCCGATCGACTTCAGTTCGCCTTCCGCGCTGTTTCATAGTTCTTGGGCTCGTTTCCTCAGCATCTGGACGCGGAGGTTTGCTCTGTCCCTGCTAGCGGGGCAGGTCGTTTCCTTGTGCATTACCTGCACGAATGTCACGACCACCGAGCTGGTTCAAAGGAACTGGTCATTACCCACCACCCAGACGTTCTTCCTGTGCGTAGTATCGCCGACGGAGTTCGTGCTTTGACTGACCCTGTTTGACAGCTACTTCTCTCTTTTTGTCACCTACACGCCGTACACCATCTATCGTTGTGAGTATTTATAAAATTATCACCGCATTCCCCATATTTGACATTCGCAGACGGCTTCAAAGGATGGGCAACTATGATCGTTCGCGACGGATGGAAGTACTTCATTCTTGCGTCATGCGACGTTGAGGGTAACTTCCTTGTGGTGAAGGTGACTATTCTTCTCACTCCAGGATTCTAATTTGTTCTAACAAATAAAACAGGCGTACCAATACACCACATTACTTTCCTGTATGCTTCTTGATGCGTAAGTCAGTTGACTTGAAGAAAGATGTAACAGATATCTGACTTGAGCTTTCCAGATGGGCCATTCCGGTGTGTATATTCTTTTCGTGGGTATTCATGCGCCCGAAGTATCGCTGGACGCAATTATTGGTATGCGATAAATGTTTGCACTAAAACGTTCCCCCTTGACCTGAGTTGCAGGGAGTTGCAGTCTGCGTAGCTGGGCTTGGGCTTTTGGTGACATCCGACGAGCTCACAGATAAGGATTACCCCGCGATCAGCAAAGTGAAGGGCGATATATTCATGATCGTTGGCGCGTCGCTGTACGGCTTCAGTTCGTATTCATCTTTTTCGATCCCTGCTATCGGTATAATTGATATCTGTATTGTTATTCAGCAAACGCGACGGAAGAGTTCTTCGTCCGTCGTTCACCTCTCTACGAAGTCGTTGGCCAGCTTGGTATGTGGGGGACGATCATCAATGGCATTCAAGCTGCAGGACTCGAGCATAATGACATGAAGACCGCTTCGTGGAATGGCGCGACTAGTAAGTGTTTGAGTGGTATCGACCTGATGAATTACAACTGAAAAAATTTATCAATACCAGTCGGACTCTTGGTCGCATACACTGCAGCCATGTTCATCCTCTACACCGTCGCACCTCTACTCTACAGGCTCGCCTCCTCTGCGTACTACAACCTCTCCCTCCTCTCGTCCGACTTCTACGGTCTACTCTTCGGCCTTTTCTTATTCCACTACAAGCCTTACTGGCTGTACTTCCCCTCCTTCGCAGTCGTACTTGCGGGGCTTGTCGTGTACTTCTGGAGTGCAACGCCAGAAGAACAAGGGAAGCTGGACCCGAAGGCGCCAGCGTATGTCTTGCGAATGCGGGAAGAGAGGAACGACTCGGGGGAGGAGACCGTAGGTGTTCCTTCGCTGGGTAAGGACGATGCTGTATAAAATAGTAGCATCTCTGCCTCGACGTTAGATGACGGCGATGTGTCGATATACGAGAGTAGGGGTGGTAGTAGATAGTAGTAGCCCTGTCATGACTTATGATTTGTATCTTTGGGATGGAATACGGATGTGCCTTTTAAAATCACTGTCTTGCCTCGATATTCTGTACATGAGTCCACGACGTTATCAAAGTTGCATGATGTTCTGCTTGGCAAGTCGACATAAGTATTTCCGATTGTTGGAGAGGAAAGAATTTCCTGTCGCGAGCTGTCGCCTGGATGAAGAGTTCAAACCCAGTTCTGATTTCTAACGCTATCACATCTTCAAGTCGTGAACAACGCGCATGCTAAACGGCATATGGCATATGCTATTTTCCTCGATGTGCATGGCGCATAAGTACGGTACAGAGTGATAAGTAGAATGCGAAAGAAGACCGTTACTTGAGGGGAATGCTATATAAATTGGACGGAATCGTCAGTGGGATTGCAAATTCGAGCGTAAAAAGGGACATACAATCGAGAAGCTGAGCAACGAAAGAAGAACGGGGGGAGGTTAGGTCACATCTCATACAAAGTCGTGTCATAAACGCACAGTTTGTTGCACCAATCTTTATACACAAAATCAATCAATATACCGCACCACGATAAGCGATATGAAGGAACTTACACCAGGCTTTCCGTGGGCAACGGGCTTGTACGACAAGCTGAACTCGCCAAGGTAGTGACCAGTCATTTCGGGCTTGATTTCAACGGGGACGAAGGTCTTTCCGTTGTAGATGCCGATCTGCGAGCCAATCATCTCTGGTACGACGATCATGTCACGGAGATGTGTTTTGACGAGGGCGGGCTTCTCGTTGGGTGGTGCCTCCATCTTCGCCTTGCGAAGCTTCTTGATAAGACCGAGGGGCTTTTTCTTGAGACCACGCTGGAAGCGTCTCCGTGCACGGGCATGGACAATCTCAACGAACTATTTCAAAAAAAGAGCTCGTTAGCTGCAATTGAATTGCCAGCAGAGTATATCACGCACCTCCTCGTTCTGCAAGTCGAGGAGCTTTGAGAGCTCAACACCACGGTATGAGTAGGTCTTGAAGGTCCTGCGCTTCTTGAGGTCGGCGGCGACTTGGGGGTCCGTGATGTCAGCCTACAATGTAGAAACCGTCAAAACGTCCTTTCGAGTGCTATGAAAACGAAATTTTTACCATGTTGCTGGATTTTTGAGGTGGATGAACGACGACGGCGATGGCGAACGATGACCTTCAGGTGTGGGCAACGGGAGATGCCGAAAGCTTCGTTTCAAAACTGTGCAGTTCTTTATTACATAACACTTTCTCGGGTGGCCCTTGGGACACGCCTCGCGAGATCGGCTCTCCTTCAACAATTTCTGCAAGACAGAACCCTCAAGTCATCCTCAGGGATTAAATGTACGTCGTGCTCTTCCTGGTTGCTTTTGCAAGAGTTTTGACTCCGAGTTAATTTTCGCAGTTGATTTGCGGCTGTCTCTTTACGATCTAACAAAACACACCTCAAAAGTACGCTCAACTCTCGCGATTCGTTCTGAAGATGGCAGAAATTTACTTTCATCTGTAGAATGCGTCACATCGCTGCATACCTCCTCCTCCAGATCGGCGGAAACGCCTCCCCTTCCGCTGCAGACATCAAGAAGGTTCTTGGTGCCGTCGGTGTTGAGGCCGATGAGGAGCGCCTCGAGAAGCTCATCTCTGAGCTCGCTGAGAAGGACGTCAACGAGGTCCGTAGCCAGTTGCATTCCTCTCTAAACATAATTGTCTGACACCTCCAATAGCTGATCGCTGAAGGCTCCGCGAAGTTCGCATCTGTTCCCTCTGGTGGTGCTGCCGCTTCGTCTGGCTCTGCTGCTCCCGCTGCTGCAGCCGCAGCCGCCGTCGAAGAGAAGAAGGAGGAGAAGGAAGAGGAGAAGGTCCGTACATCATGTGCTCTTGATACTTCGGACTGCCTAACTTGCTCTTTACAGGAGGAATCCGACGAAGACATGGGCTTCGGTCTCTTCGATTAAACGACCGCTCCCTGCTCGTTCATATACTTCGACTTTGGACGACGATTCGACTTCCGTGTCGAAGAGTATTCTCTCCAATAAGATGTTAGATTACTCTTCACATATAGTGTTACTTATTGTGGTCTTGTACGCATGTCATCCAATTATTCGTAGATCTTAACGAGAGTTTGTCATTGCTGTATATCAAGTGCTTACTGATATTCTTTTTGAACGTGAGTCATCTGCCGCTGTCGACTTGAGGTTTTTCAATGTGTCCGTCGCTTCAGTCTTATTTCTGAGTGTCCTCTGTCCATGGTCAAAAATTTTAATACCATGATCTACGCAATGTCCTAGTAACGGATGCTCGAAGCTACTTCAAGTTCTTACAGATGAGTATAACTCCTGGCATATAAGAATACTACAAATTCTGCTGCTGTTGACCCTCTTTTCCCTTTAGATGATCAAATAGTATAATTAAATTAGAAAGACCAAAGAAACACGAATCTGGTATACACGCCAAAACTAATATTAGTAATTTTAGTGTACATACAGTCCGGAAGGAAGTGAATCACAAACAATCAAGCATCACAGCACCTGCATAAAATTAAATCCCAAAGTGACATCCCCCCTCTTCCCCTGCCATGCATTTCCATACCTGGCATTGGTTCTGGAATACCTGAAATAGGACCTGGGGGAACAGCTGATCCTCCAAATGGGTCCATGCCTGCAGGCGGTGCTGACTGACCTCCAAAATTTAATGGTTGTCCTGGGAGTCCTCCTGAGAGTCCTCCTGGGAGTTCATTCTGCATTGGTGCACTCATTGGCAGGAGTGGCATTCCTGAAGGCTGAGCAGGTGCTTGAGGTGCCATCAAAGGAATTTGTGGTAGTCCTGCAGCTCCTAATGATGAGGTTTGAAATGGCATACTCTGGCTTTGCGCTGCTGACGGGGCCATCAAAGGAATTTGTGGTAATCCTGAAGCTCCAAGTGAATTTTGAAATGGCGAGCTTTGAGGGGCTGCTATTGGCAGCGATGGAAAGGCAGCTGGAGCAGATCCTAAATTATAGCCAGGAAACAAAGAAGGCTGAGGCATTACATTTTGCATTGGCATCATACTTGGTTGACTGGGTCTGTGAACAGATTCATAGGATGGACCAGCTGTAACATATGTTCTTAGATTAGGTGCAGTGCTTGGAAGTTGGGAATATGCTGTCATTGGCATAAAATTTGGTGCAGCAACTGGAAAATGAGCAGGAGCAGCAGGGGCAGGATGGTGGGTATGCTGTTCTGGTGAAAGGGTCAGATTTGCTTTTAAAAAGCACTGGTTCTGTCCTTCAGAATGCAATTTTGTGCATATGAATGACAATATTGAATCAAAGCATCCTTTTCGGCGGAAATGATAATCACAGCTAAGAATTGCATAAGCACATGAATCACAGACAGATTAAGGTTTCTATGACTCACAATGCTATTTCCTCTTCACTGTCAGAACTATTGCCTGGTTTGACAGTTATCCTATGCTTCAGAGGTGTTGTGCAGTTTGATCCATCAGCTTCTTTATAATGACATCTGTACCAAGGCAGGACCACAATCAGTGTATCCATTTTAATCTCCCAGACCTTAGATTTGTCCACCACAGAAGGGTTCACGTCAATACAAGTGGGCTTTCCAGCCATCTTGTAGAATATTTCAGAGCATTTTTCTGCTGTGTAATGTTGTTCACACCTAAATTTAAATGTTGGAAAATTTCATAGCTGCCAGTGAAAAGGAATCACTTACAAAGAAAAATCAAATGATTTTGTCTTGTCAGAATTCTTATTATAAGTAATAATTTGCTTTGCTTGATTTGGACATTTATTCTGGCTTGGGTGATTTGCATAGCAGTAGTAGATGTTCTGAAGCATCTGCACCTTTATTTCACTAGCATCTTTCTTCCAATTGGCTTCATCTTCAGCAACTTGGAATGATATGCAATCCACTTTTCCCTTGCTGTAAAGCTTTGATAAAAGAGGGTGGGCACAATTGCTCATCCCAAAGTGTTTGTCACATCTGAAAAACATCACTCTCGCCTTAGAATGAAATGATGTAGCCCACTTTGATCCACTTACAATTTGAACTCAAGTTCAGGCTCATGCTCACCTTCAGTCTTCTTCCAAGTGACTAGCCTTGTGACTTTGTTCTTGCATGGAGCTTGATTGCAGCTATCCCAAGGTAAGTTCAGATGGAGCTGTGCTACTGACACGACCCATGCAGCTGTTGTTTGAGCAGTCAACATGAGTGAATCAGTTAGAATGTAGTGCTCATGACTTTGAACATCACCTACTTATAATGTCATCAAATACAAAGTTAGATCACTTTGCTAACTTAAAAGCAAACATATGTTTGGCAAACATACTCTCCTGTTGATAGAATACAGATGTGTTACATATCTTGTGACAATAAAACATGACCATTATAGTTGATCTCCAAGGATGTCCTTTATTCCTAGAATTTGCATGAGATGGAGGTTCGTGCAAATATGGGATCACTCACTTCTAATTATGCTCAGGTATGCATCTGATGCTGGGCTATCTGGATACTCATCCAGAAAACTAACTCCATAATCTGCGCTTTTCCCGATCCTAGGATCAAGCGGGACAGTTCCTAAGAGCTCTATTCCCATTTCGTGGGCGAGTCGTTTCGCGCCACCAGTACTTGGCCGAAATATCTGTGATTCCCCCTTGCAAGATGGGCATACGAAGCCGGACATATTTTCAACAACACCAAGAATGCGAACGCCAACCTTTCGGCAGAAATCTATCTCTTTCCGAACGTCTTGTAGAGCGACCTCTTGAGGCGTAGTAATTAGCACTGCGCCGTCAATGCCCGATTCTTTGAGGAATTGTGTGATCGAAAGGTGTTCGTCGGAAGTTCCGGGAGGCGTATCGATGAGAAGGTAATCCAAAGATCCCCAGTCAACATCCTTCAGAAACTGGGAAATGATCCCATTCTTCTTCGGACCCCGCCACATTACCGCGGACGAAGATGAGGGTAGCATAAATCCCACCGACATTGCAGCCAGATTATCCGCAACGTAAACCGGTGACCACCCATTAGAAGAGGCGTGAATCTGCTCGGACGCAATGCCTAGTATTGTTGGGATGGAGGGACCACAGATATCAATGTCCATGATACCTGTCTGTGGATCGCGCGTTAAATAAATGCGCGAATATAACTGTTCGGAAAAGCACGCACATGTAATGCCTCGTCTGCGGCAAAAGCCCAGCCCAACTGAGCACAGAACGTACTCTTTCCAACTCCACCCTTTCCGCTCATGATAAGAACCTTGCGTCGGACGTTCTGCATACGGTTTCGAATGAACGGCAGAGCAGGGTCAGGTCCTTTGGGAACACTCGACGCGCATATTTCCTGGTTAGCACAACCCGCGCAGGCTGCTGCTTTGCCTGCAAGTTCTGAGTCAGTTCCTGGACAGTGTTCTGGTGCATTTTCTGGAACTGTCGAAGGTTCAACGAGAGGAACGGCGACTGCGTTCGACACAGAGATCATGGTGGCATGTTAGTAAGATACTGTAAATCGCAAGAATACACTGGCATGTCGGCAACCTCCGGGGTCCGGATCAGACTGTTGGCACCAGTGTTTGCAGCAACAGCGCATGGACATTGACTTCGACGTTGCCGCCATCGTTGTTTCCCTCATTGTCGCCGTCGACGGCGAACACTCTGGTCATCGTGCATGCTGAGAGGCTGTTCTCAATCCTGGCTTCAATTCGATCCGTCTCGCGATAACGGGAGGCACCGAGGCATCGCACGCGTGTCTTCTAACTCACCCGACGCACACACTCTCCAACTTGCTCGAAATTCAGGCGTTTCCTTCGCGAATGGAGAACAACGATCCGGGAATGTCTTCTGAGCAGAGCAGGAGCCGCTCAGAAGGGATGAAGTACGCCTTCGATGGACAACACGGCGATGTCGCTTGGTCGAACCACGCCCGCCCGCCAAGTCGTCCTCACGTCCCAACCCGTTCCTCCACTCTTGGCTCTCCAGAGGAGATGGCAAGAGTTCACTCCAAGTCCGACTATGACCACTCGCAACACGCCAAAAGCGAAGATCTCAATCATTCTAACCACACCACGACATTTAACTCGAGTCCCGGAGGCAGTCCCATGCCTGCATTCCAATCTCTCAGCCGACCGTTGACGCCAAACGACTCTCGAACCGCTGCCTCATCTTCGAACCACTCTGACCATGGGTCTTCGACTTTGAACGATTCATCACTTTCGATGAAAAGGATGAGCACCGCATCGCTATCGACCGCTCCATCAGCAAACTCGAAGATCCCTGGCACACCTGGCGCGACAGTTTGTGCCGCCTGTTCCTTGCTCCTTGAAGGAGCGTTCGTCCGCGCATTGGGTAATGTTTGGCATCTTCAATGTTTCAAGTGCAAGGCGCGTAACATCAACCTGAGTCTCACGTACCCTCTGACAGCGTAACGTATAGGATTGCGACGCGGTCGTTGCATCGAAGTTCTTTCCAATAGAAGGACCAGATGGCAAGCAGCATCCGCTCTGTGAGCGCGATTACTTCCGACGGCTGAATCTCATATGCGCGAAATGTGGCCAAGCATTACGTGGAAGCTATATAACCGCGTGCAGTGCGTCGTCTAAGTCATCTTAGGACTAAGTCCGTTCCCTGACCAAATTTTAGACAAGAAATATCATGTCGAGCACTTCACATGTTCCGTCTGTCCCACCGTCTTTGGTCCTCAGGATTCATATTATGAGCACGAAAACGACGTCTACTGCCATTTCCATTATTCAACGCGATTTGCCACAAAATGCGCAGGATGTAATAGCGCAATTCTCAAGCAATTCGTGGAGATAAACCGCAATAATCGGGATGAATGCTGGCATCCAGAGTGCTACATGATCAACAAGGTGCGGATTCAGCAACTGCGATCTAACGCTGGATTCACATCCGATCTTCTGGTATAGTTCTGGAATGTTAAAGTTGGCTCAAAGAGACCATCGAGTCCCTCTCTTTCGACTTCGGACGTCAACGAGCCACATTGGGAAGAGGAAGAAGCTCGTGAAACAGCACAATCTTTGAAAGAAAAGCAGGTTCGTATGGAGCAGAATGTTTATCGGATATGGACGTACGTAAACTCGAACTCGCCGTCCTGTCGCTCAACTCAACTCGGTACCTAACCTAGTGTTCTATCGGCTTTCGAAGAATCCAGCGCGGCCTGTATTTCAGACATGCTTCGACAAGTTAGCAACGCGCAATATCTCGAGGCCATCCGAATGGCGGAGAAATTCATACTGCACGTCGAGGTCCTTTTCGCAACAATAGACGACATCGAGACATACTTTTTCCGACTTAACTTAAAAGGTAAGCTCAATTGGTGCTTCGAGAACAACTAAACACTAACTTCAATCAAGGAATGTCACATGTTCGAGAAGCTCGGTTACTATGTCGGAAGACAGTCGACCTTTTCACGCTGTTGTCAAGACCGCAAGACAATAACCAGCGTCGCTCCGGAATGACTCAAGAGCTTCTTGCTCTCGTCACGGGTCTTGCTCACTATCTCAAAATTCTGATCCGAATTGCACTAACTGGAAGCCTTAAACTCGAACGTGATCACGATCTGCGCGAGGCGATGACGAACTTTCTTGATAAACTCCATCTACTCGCTGTTGAAGGCGGAAATCCCGGGGCGCGTCGTGTCATGAAAGGAAACGACCGTCTGAACCGAGGTGGTGCTCCTGGGACGTACGGGGTGACATATGGATTCAAAAGTCTCGCTCCTGAGAATGCAGGTGATTCTCCGTTTGCAGAATCTAGTGACGGCGCGGGTCCTTCTACGGAAAAGTTATCGATAAACCCTCCTTCCGACTTATGCTTCCGATGCGGTTCGACGGTGGAAGAAGACTGTGCGAGATTGGGAACGTACCAAAGGTTACACTCGCACTGTTTGAAGTGTGACACCTGCGGTAAGGCGTCCGCGCCGCCGGCGGTGAAGGATACTTCTGGGAGGGATGCGAATGGGGCAGGCGATGATGCACCGCCGAAAATCTCCAGTGCAAGACGACCTCCTGCCAACGTCGACATTTTCCTCTACGACACAGAAAATGTCAAAGACTCGCCTTACGGCCCCATTCCGATTGTGGTATATTGCATCGACCACCAGCGCGGCACTTGTCGAGGCGGATTCGAGGCTGTTTCGCGGCTAGAACAATATTCCTTCCTACTTAATGTTGCTTTGCGCCGATTGTCATACCTCTTGAAGCGACGCGGTGTTTTGCTCCCAGAGCCAAGTAAGTTTGCTCGTTCAGTTGCTCTTTGCCTCGTATTCATGTTTGCGTCAATAGCGTCGCAACAGCAACCGAGCGCATCCGATGACGCATACCGAGATTCAGGAGAAATCATGCGGATGAAGACTATGCATCTGGATCGTCGTCGATCAGCAACAGTACGGCAGCCCAAACGCTCTACTATCGTTGAGTCTCCCTCGGGGAAGGCCGCCCAGCCTTCCAACATGCTTCAGGCTCAGCAAGCCTCACAGAGAGCAGGCCCTTCCATCGCTCAGCCTCAGGCCCAACCTGCTCAAGCTCAAGCACGATCTCCTCGTCCCCCTGGTGCTCCTCACCCGCCGACTTCCCCCCAACCTCCTCAACAACAAGTGCTATCGAACGTCGCAGGACCAAGTCGGCCTCCTCCGACTGTTGTTTCAATACCAGTCGATGACGTTTCGCAGTCGTTAAGGCCTGCTTTCGCTCGGAACAATACGGGCGTGATGATCGTAGATGATTCTGCGCCGGCGTCACCTTCCGGTGGGGCAGAAGAGCCTCCACTCCAGAGGGCGAATTCGAGCGACGGGATAACTCTCGCAGACATTCCTCAGCTAATCGAGGCCGAGGAAGCACGCAAACAACATCGCGCTCTTCCTCACCGGGGTCCCGTGCCGATGGTCGCCGAGCTCACACCTTTGGACTTCATGATCATTCGACATTGCGCGTTATTCTGGCTAATACGGTCACCAATCAAGAGTGAGATCGATGTCGACGACCTTTTGGAGTTCATCGAGGTGAAGAAGGGTGGCTTCTGGAACAAGTTTTTCAAAGCGAATAAAAAGCAGAAATGTGAGTATTCGCTCTCTTCACTGTCGTTGGGAATGGTAAAATTTAAACATTCGCAAAGCCATAGGGACTGGAACGTTTGGAGTCCCACTAGAAGTCCTCATTGAAAGGGAGGGTGCGGATTCTGACTTGGGTGCTTCGCCTACAACACTACGAGTTCCAAGTTTCATTGACGATGTTGTTTCCGCCATGAAACAGATGGGTGCGTCCAATTCACATTCATTAACATAACAAACGTCTTAAGAGTAATCATTAGACATGTGCGTCGAGGGTATTTTCCGCAAGAATGGAAATATTCGGAGACTTAACGAGTTAACGGATGCCATCGACAAGGATCCATCATCCGTGGACCTGACGCAGGACTACCCAGTACAACTCGCCGCGCTTCTGAAGAAATTCTTGAAGGCCCTTCCCGAGCCATTGATGACTTATAAACTCTATAAGTTGTTCCTGGCCGCTGAGAGTAAGCATATAAATGTAATTGAAAGTTCGAGACTGATCATTGATTACGATTCCTTGCCAGATCTTCAAAATGAGAATGACAAAATGCGGTGCTTGCATCTCGTCATGCTCTTACTGCCGAAGGGAAACCGGGACACCATTGAAGTGCTATTCGTCTTTATGAAGTGGGTAGCGTCCTTCTCGCATGTTGACGAGGAGACAGGGAACCGTATGGATCTCCACAACCTTGCGACCGTCATTAGTCCAAATATCTTCCGCAATATCCCGACGAAAGGCAACGATTCCGTCAGAGTGGAACACTTCGAGGGCATACGCGTCATAAGCACCCTTCTCGAGCACCAGGACGAGTTCTTTATGGTGCCTGAGGATTTCACGTCCCTCTTACGGGATAAGGACTACTTTGCCAATTGCATCGACATGCCGAGCAGGGACTTCCTGAAGAAATGCGAGATGTACTACCGATCCAAACAATCCAATGGTATGAGGTCGCCTAGTGCTCCCATGCAAGGCTCTGCGAGCGCCAACCTGGCGTCGATGGGTCGTGACCGCGAAGGTAGCGAGGCGCGATTGGCTCAACAAAAGTCGGACCCATCGTTACGTGTTCGTGATGGGGGTCGTAGCCCAGGATTCGACCGTGCGTTGGCTGCCCCTCAACCAATGGAACGCGGCGCGACGTCCCCATTGCTTTATGGTGAAGGCACTCCGCAGCGGAACGGCCTCGGTGGCTCCCATCCTAACTCCCGATCTCAAAGCCCTCCCCCCGCACCTCGTCTCCAACACCAGCCATTCTCGCATCCCGTCGGAAATATCCAACCCCAGCCTTCTCCCATGGTCTCCCAATCCTTCGCGCCGTCTGTGTCATCCGGCCAGCTACCTCCCGATAGCGATTGGTCGCAAATGACGCCGGGACTCTCCTCACCGCGCCCGTTCGCACAGGCTTATACCCCGAGGAGTAGTAGTGAATATGACGACGCGATGGCGCTTGCAGGGCCGAATGGTAATTCGCAGAATTCTCAAAGCCGACCTCGGCCATGAGCTCATCATCCGCGGTGCTACTTCTTGACTACCCTCGCCTATCGATTGGTGTCGCCCGACTCTCCTTACTACATGTCCATTTACGTTATATACCGCACTCCCTGCACACAAGACACGGACTCGTCTCCCTCTTGAATCTTGTTTTTATATTGATGATGACGCATTTTCGATATCCATCCAATACCCTAACATATCAATTCCATGCTTTCTGTCTGTCTTTCCTCTTCACACTTCACCTTTTTTCTTGATTTGCACTCGGTCAAGTTAGTTATTTTCCCCTTCATCTTACTACTTACTCTCGTTTACTTTCCTTCCAGCAGCTAGCTATTATCTCAACCTTTGTCTATTCGTTGAGAGGTACATTCCATGGGTAAATGAAGAAAAACAAAGCAGAACATTGATCAGTAAAATATCTGTCTGTATGTGTTGTACGTTAAGATGTAAAAAATGAACTTTTCCCTTGAGCTTGTTAGACGTGTGTGCTTTACGGCTTTACGGCATCGACTGACGGGGACGTGTTCGGTGCCGAAGGAAGTTTCATCTCGGCGAAGCGAAGTCTTCAAGAAGTTCAACGATGTCCTGCGCTCGACATCCACCACAACTTACGAAACTCAAAGCCATGCAGTCCCAAGACAACAATTAGAGGATTTGAGCAAGGTTACGATTCGAACGATGAAGACTCGGACTCGGATGAAGATCGTGGTTGTGACGACCTTCCTCTGGCAGTTCAAGTACAAGTCAGAAATAGTTGAAATCGTTGAGAAGACCTCAAAAGGTTACTTCAGAACGTCCTATCTATCAAAGAAGGTTACAGATGTATGTCGTTGACTCTCTTTCTCGACACAATGGCATTCTGACGACGACGTAGATGGATTCAAGTCACCTTGAGCAGGCTCCGCTCGCTTCATGTTGGGCGAGTCAAGTTGGCATCATAACCGTCGTTGGACGAGTCACCGTCTCGAAACCTCCAGGATAGCCTCCATTACATCTTGAAGCGGATCTCGTGCCTACTAGCAATCGCGCTCAGATAAAATGAGCAGAGGACCACCCGACTTGATCCCAATCTTTTCAACTTGAAGTTCTCATTCACTCTTCTTTAAACTACGCACAACAGGAGCGATAAAATCTAATGCGCCACATCGCTGCCTACCTTTTGCTCCAAATCGGCGGAAACACGAATCCTTCGGCTGAAGACGTCAAGCGAGTCCTTGCTGCCGTTGGCATCGAAGCAGACGAGTCCCGCCTTATCAAACTCATCCAGGAGCTCGAAGGGAAGGACATCAACAAAGTATGTCTCAAATGCAATTTAAATTACGGTTTCAAGCTGCATTTTCTTATCAATTCACCTTCTTCTCTTTTCTCTGGTACGGTCGCGGTCCGTAAGGTCATCGAATCAGGATCCAAAGAGCTCATCGTTCTTGCCGGTGCGCCTTCGAGCGCAGTGGTGAACGGCTCCGAAGCCAAGCAGGCTTTGGAACAGCAACGAAGCGCAGATGAAAAGGATGGTTCTAAGCCGAGTGTCGAAAGAGAGTTGGAGGAAGACGAAGACGAAGACGAAGACGATTTCGTACGTTGCGTTCCATGCCGAGGTTTTTCCGCTTTAACTTATTGACTTGAATGCTTCTTTCTAGGGCCTCGGTGCTGGTATCACAGGATTTCAGTTATTCGATTGATCTGTGGGTTCACGGGACGTCCTATGTAACGAAGGCTTTTCGTACTGCTATATGGCCATTTCCTGTACTGGAACTGGCTGCGAATATTCAGATCCTATTTGGGCGCCGTTGGAAGCGCCAGAAAGATCGCCAGTCTCTCCAGGGAAGCCAATGAATGGATATTTACGGTGAAGGTGAATGGAATCCAAATGCCGAAGCTGGTCAGCAATCAGCATCTGTCGAGAAGGATAACTATAAGAGTACTAGTAAGTCGACTGAGCTTACTGCTAACTTTACATGCTCAAAGCTCATTTCTCTCGCTTTGTTCCATCATGCACGGACGCAGCGCATTGACGACCGTACGCCAAAGCCATGGGTAAAACTTCCCAAGTCGGAGTTGTTTCAAAGATATCGTTCAGATCGTACGGATCGCCATTCCGATGTCGAAAGATCCACTGGATTCCGTCGCTTGAACATTCCGCGTTGCCCCCCTCGGTCAGTCGGTGGTGTCGCCATCAAACTTTTCGAGAGTCCACCCAATCATGAAACGATACAAATTTTGTAGGTGCAAGAACCGGTTGTGCCTCACACGAAGAGCCGGAACTTGTAGCGAATACCTCGTGCCAATGGCGAGCGTTGTCTTCACAGAGGTGACCTGAGAGGTCTTCTGAAACTTCGTTCCTTCCATTGCCGTGCCTTTTGCATCTCGTGCAAGCACTTCTTTCAGAGTCGAAATGGACGGACCTCGAAATGGACGTAAGGTACGACCATGGCGTTCATCAACGGCGAAATTAATGAAAGACCAGCGTGTAGGACTCTAATCAATTGGGAAAGTCGATGACACATTGACGATTATTCGAAGGCCCGACGCTACCACGGCTCTTTAGATTTCGCAGATCACGGCTAAGCAAAGTTTGTTCGGAGCAATACTGTTTCGTCCATGTCGTCCTGGAAATGCAAGCAAAATCTTAGCACCCCTTCCATCAGGTGAAAAACCAAGAACAAGGTCTCCGCGACGACTCAACTCAAATGGCTCGCAAAAATTGGCCATCGTGCGAGACGCCGCTCATTCCAAGTGCCATATGGGACGAGAAACGCGGACGTGGAGTGAGCAATCTTTTTTTTTTCGTCTTCGGGCTATCAATACTCGACACTCTGCCTCGAGACTTCCTCATGTCCCGGGCGGGTTCGCATTCCTGCCTTCGGTTGACGATGAGCCGCCGGCGGGACGTTAAACGCTATTTCCTCCGGCCAATCCTGAGCCGGCGGCCTACGGTTCCGCCAAGGCCACGCTGAGCCAGGTCCGATGCGGCAACCCGGCATCGGTACTTTTCCTCGTACTTACGCCGAAACTACGCGCTTTTAGGTAATAGGGCACGCTTTCGGGAGGCTCACGTGGCTTTTTATGCCGCCAGGGACCCGAAATGTATACCGGAATACCGAAATTTGTCCTATTATGGGCATCCCGCACACGCGCAGATGACGACGAACGAACGCGGCAGTTTATTTATACGACAATTTAGCGTTACTAACAGGCACCGAATCAGACTGCACTGCTCGACGCAATAAATATTAGTATTTGCTCCCGGCAGAGTCGCATTTCCATTCTTCCTCCTCTCCTCCATGTCCGTCCCTTCCTCCCCCGTCTTCCTCCCCATGTCCACCCCGTGATAGTACCATTTTTGACGCTTTTCTGATGTTTAGGCAACGCTTATCTCAAGGCTAATTTCTTCTTCAAAGTCAACTTTAAATCTACAAGATTCTTGAAACCCGCTGGCTCAAGCCCTCGCATCGGGTCATGTCTTCTGCCCCCCATCGAATCCAACAGGACACATCCGCAGAACTAGACCCGAAAATCATAAATGCTGCTAGTTTCAAAGGTCCGAAACGAAAGAGACTCCTAAAGGTGTGTACTACCTAAAATCATGCCAATCTTTCACGCATGATTGACCTTGAACGTTATCGTGACTCGCTCCCCTAGGCTTGTGATGCTTGTCATAAGAGCAAACGGCGATGCGACGGTACAGGTGATTAATTCTGTATCAATTCCTTGTAAATATCTATTCACGAGCTTTCCATTTGTAGCTCCGTGCAGCAATTGGTTCGTGCAAGTTCAGAAGTGAAATCGATACCCGTCCGAGCCATAACATTTGCAACACAGTTATTTTGCTTCCAAAGAATGCACGTACACTGACGGTTCGGGAAGAGCAGTCCCAGCGCCGAACGCGCCGAGGCCGGAGTTGGTGGCAAGCTCGAGCACGAGCGTTGGCCCCTCAGCAGGATTAAACGTGTTCCCACATCAGCTTCAATCACCAGACACAATGCTTTCGGGCCCTCTCACGACCGCCCCCCTCAGATACCCAAATCTGATCGCTACTGCGGGAGCGCATGCTTCCACCTTCCACGTTCAAGTAAGTTGAGAATTTTGCAATCAACGGAAAGTTCACTCCTGGCTATTTTATTCACGTATATTTCGCCGTCGGTTCGCCGGCATTAGACGACCCCCGGCGGCTCACAACAGGACGTTGGCGCACGACCACACCCGCGCAAACGAGCCCGCGAGCAGCAAGATGCGGAAGGTGCATCGCAGAACTACAAGGTCGACTCGACAGAGCAATCCTACGCACATGCACAGTCACGAAGTCATGAAGTTCCGCAAACTACATTATCACACTGGTCCCTCTCTAGTGCCGGCGGCTCGATGTCTAGTCAGCCTGATTTTGACCGATCCGTCATGCGCGAACTTGTTAACTGTACGTCATATCCTCTTTAGCATGGCGCATGACTTACCCGGTGAACTTCCATCTATCTGAAATTTTGACGAACCGGCCAATCTCACCGACGGCCGCGCCTTCGCAATCTTCTGTCGCCGCTTCATTTTCTACAGTATTTTTCGCTCACTGCCACCCTCACCGGCTTATCATTCATTCTCCGACATTCCTCAATGATCTATACCTCGATCGAGTACCTGGCTATCTTCTCAACGCAGTATGTGCACTCGCTGCTCCCTTATCGCGAAACCCGCGGGTTCGCCGTTTGCCAGTTCGCCAGGCGGGCTTACAATTCGCCAAGGCGGCGCATGACGCTATGTTTGACGACCACGAAAAGTTGAAGGTGCCAATTCACCTTCAAACTGCTCAGGCCCTCGCATTGTTACAGTCTTATTTGATATACGAATCAGGGCGCATGGAAGGGGAATTCCAATATTTCAGTAAGTCGGGATACTCGAGGAGACCGCACAGTACCAAGACATTCCTGATGTCGTGATTTTCCTCGCAAGTGTCACTTTTGAACTAATGCCTTTTCAAAGATTTAGCATTTTCAATTCTGGACAACCTGAACATACACTCCCCCGCTCCCCCACCGTCATCTGGAAACGAATCCATATCCTCCTTCCCCATCGACCCAAACCATCCGATACTCACACCGATGCCGTCTCCCGAGCTCTGGATAAATGCCGTGCAGCGGGAATGTGCGCGACGCACATTCTGGTTTATGCACCTTGTCGAGCTGCTCGGTTTCATGTTTGTGCGCCGACGCCCGACTCATAGTCCCCGAGCGCTGCGACGTAACATGACCGCTCTTGACACACATAAATTTGCGGGGACTCAAGCTACGAAAGGCGAAAGTCCACTGCAAAATTCGCAGACGGATGGACTGCGCATTCGCTTGCCTTGTAGTGAGGCGGAGTTTGAGGTATCCGTTTATTCTGCTCTTCCCGGTACGTCTGATACCCGAAGTCGGCGCCCTCGTTCGCGTGAATGTCTAATGAATTCATATGTCTCATGGCATCCAGAATACCTCAATAGCCCTGCACCCAGGTCACGGAACGCTTCAGAATTTGGCCATCTCATCAGGATCACGACGATTTTGGTTGAAATCGAGGAGTGCAATGTCGAAGGTGGGCCTCCCACCCATTTATCCCATATTGGTTTGATCGGTATGAATTCATATTTTCTTTGACAGAGGTTGATGCCGCATCCATTGGTGAATGCGAAGAAAGGTTAAAGGTATGCCGTGTTTCTTGGGGGCTTCGCGGGCTTTTCATTAATCCTACTTCAGGCCTGGGCGACGAGTCTCTCCGAACACCTCCAATACTCAGACGTCAATCTCGAATTCCAGCTATCGTTATGGGAAACGAGCTCCAATACAACGACTTGGTGCTTTTGTTTTATGCACGTCTTGCACGCTTGCTGCATCCTGGCGTTGAATGATGTACGTTGATTCCCATTGTTTCTTTTTTGGTCCTTCATAAAGCACCTCTTTGGTGGGACGTTCCATTCTCGATGACAGATCAGCCGGCGTTTGGGACATGAGCAAAGCCATGAATATGGTAGCGCATTGGACGCAGTGCTAAAAATTATGACTGGAATTGGACCTCGCGCTAGGAATAGCATCATAAGTGCGTCACTTCTCCGATCAATCTTTTTCAGACTAGTCGCTAGATGGAATTGACACTTGCTTTGTCGACGGCAGTGGGTAGCGTCCTCTGGCTGCAACATTGCGGTCCGCATGCACGACCGAACGGTGCAAATGGCAGTCCAGAAGGGGGGACGATACATGCGCACAGGACGTTATCAAAGCCACCGAACGTCCCGGAGCTTCAGTCTAATATTGAAGGATGGTTAAAGGAGTGGGAAGAGATATGGGGTCCTCTGCCGGAGGGCCACATGCAAACGATTCCTGCGCAAGAGAAGCAGGACGAACAGCAGTCTGTGTCAATGGGGTTGTCAGACCGCCAGTGGGCCGTTCCGGAGGTTGTTATCGACCCCCTTTTGCGGAATGAGAGTGAAAGTGAACAGCGAAACTCCGCTGCAAAGGGGGGATCACAGGCACTTTCACTGACGTCCCTTCCGTCTCTCAAGGCGAGCGGTTTGCTTGACGTCGTTCCCCCACCCGAAGACACTGGTTCGTCGGCCGGTAGAACGTCGCCATGGTCTGCAACAGCGTCCTCCGTTTCGCCTCGAATGCCTCTCCGCTCCCCTGCTCTATTACAACATCCCCACCTCACTCCTAACCCATCAGCAAGCCCATCGAGTCCCTTGCCTAGCACCTCGTCATCGCGCAGCTTGGACCCATCATCGATATCTTCTCAGGATCGATCGCGAGGTGCGTTCGTTTAGTTCACTTGGGTCCAAGCAAATATCTGACCAAAACTTTTTCCCTGTTGACAGGTGCAATTGATCCTTATGCTCCTTCGGGTGCACCTCAAATGCATTTCGTCGGCGACGAAGGATCTTCCGACCGAGGATCTGACTATCTCCCCAACAACCGACAGTGGAGCGATGCAAGGACACAACAGCCATCTCTTCGGACACCACCAATCTTAGTCCCTTCTCATAATGACTTAAGAACGCAGTCGCCTCGGCGAAAACGACCTGGTAGCTCTTAATGATTATTCACCATTTGCATGTATCTTCCGTTAATATCAGAGTGACACTCATCGGACGGCTATCACTTGCCAACGAAACTTCGCCTGCCAGTCGCATGCATGGATATTTATCGCCTGACGATGCAGACGATGCAATTGCATAAAAAGTCCGAGAAATACAGGTGTTTGATTTGCGTCTATTTATCAAAGTGCTAAGGAGAAAATATAGATACAAAACGATACTCTTTAACTCAAAGGAGTGTACATGTGCTGCGTGAGCGACGTATATCTACAGGAAAGACAGGAGCTCTTGAAACGATAACAACTTCCAGATACATGTAGAGGGTGGGTATACCTTGCTGTGAGTACGAATTTTGAGAGAAAAAAGGTGTAAACAATGGCTGAATACTTGAATCAGAATAGGATGAACCTCCTCTCCTTCCGTTTTGTCGTAGGCAAGCCATTTCCACTGGGAGTCCCGCTGGCGCTCCCATTTCCGCTAGCTGTGCCACTCCGTCTTCCCCCGTTCCTCGCCTTGTCCTTCTGGCTACGGGCGCTACTACTCCCGCTCCCGTCCCCACCCGTTTTCTGTTCCTCCTCCTCCTTGACAGTACCGAAATCGCGGGGCATTTCGGACGGGGGCGCATCGGCTGCGGTCTCGCGATTGATGATGGCTTGGCCGATGGGCCCCATCGCTGCGAGACCACCCGCCAGGCCCTCCGCGCTCTCGTGGATCGAGACAGTCGACAACGTGCGCAGGAGTTTCCGAGGACCGATGAAGCTCCCGCCTGGGAAATATCCTTCTGCCCCGACAGTGGAGGCCGTGCGTGAGCGAGCAGGTACGATGTACGAGCCACCTGTTGTAGGGAAGGGTATCATGCCGTTCGTACCGGCGGTGCTTGACGCCCCGCTCGAGATGGATGAAGCCATCATAGGCGGCGGAGTGGGCATCCCTTCTCGCATCTGGGGGCCAACGCTGGGCGGGGCATAGTAAGTCATGCCAGGCATATACTCGAAATCCTGGTAGTTGGCTGGTATTCCGGAGAAGCGTCGTGTAGGCGAGACCGACGAGGACGCTGTGTGTTGGAGATCGAATTTTTGTTGGGCGTGTTGGGCGTGTAAAATGCTGGATCGACGTGCGTAAGAAACGACTGGATCATTCACCATGTCTGCTGGTGTAGGCGGTCTCATGGAGTCCTTGCGCTCGATACCCGGCCGTAAAGCTGGCATTTCGCTCGGTGTATGAACAAGAGTTGAGCCCGCAATTATAGTCGCCTCAGACGCCTCTTGCTCATGTCCGATCTTCCCTTCGTCCTTTGGAGGCTCGTCATCCTTCTCAGGAGGCTCTTCGACAGCCGTCTGGGTCGTATCCGTCGATGTCCCACCGACCACAATGTCAGGAAGACCCTCGTCTGATGTCTCTGGCTGCTGCTCCGTCCTGATAACGGATGTGTTCGCACTTTTACTCGGAACAGACCACGAGGGGACGGAGAAATCAAACACGGCTCTGCGCACTTCATGCCGATACTCCTCGATTTCGTTCCAGAGCGCTTCGCGAAATTCCTCGATCGTTGTCAGCTTTTCGATATCGCGCCACTTCTCATAGGGAACAGGGCAGTCGGGTTCGTCCCCTACATCGTGGTACTGAGCGAGCCAGGGATGCTCCAGTGCCTCGGGAACGGTGATACGATCGACGGGATCAAATGCAAGAAGTTTCTCCAGTAAATCGAGCGCTATCGATCATTAATTTCCTCCCATGTGAGATCGTAGCTGGGATATTCACCTAAAGGATCCGCGGAAGGCATGAGCTCCTTGTACGGAACAGGTTTTCGGAAGGCCAGTGATTTAACATATGCCCGTGCCTTATCACTGTGAATGCGGTTCAGAACTTCGTCCGGTGGTGTCCCTGTTGCAACGTCAGGAGAATATGTAAGCTGGATCAGAAGAATTACTTACCAACGATATCCAAGATTTTGTTCAATTGATCAACTTTTACGATATCAACTGAACGTAAGAAACATGAAAGGCGACGAAGGGAAACGGAATGACAGACCATAGCTGTCGACGCATGTTAGGGTGCTGAAAATAAATCAAAGGGGTATCTCCTCACTCTTTTCCTTTGAACAACGGCTTTCCCATGATGAGCTCTGCTAGGATGCACCCGATCGACCAGACGTCAACTGCGGGAGAACATAAGTCACCCTGTGAGGAACCATATGAGTGTGAGACCTACTTGCTGTATTATATCGTCTTAACGACAATATTCGATCAGCACGAAAGGATCATTTGCCAGTGAGAACACTCACCTAAACGCTAGCATGATTTCAGGCGCCCTATACCATCTTGTCGCAACATACTCAGTCATATGCGTCGCCTGATTTTCGTCAGGAACGGCATCGAAACCCCTGGCCAACCCAAAGTCGCATATCTTAAGTTCACAATCGGAGTTGACGAGCAGATTGCCTGGTTTTAAGTCCCTGTGCACAACAGACGCGGAGTGAACGTATTTCATGCCTATAATATAGGTATAAGCCAACGCCATTGATGAATAGCGAACGATCCAAATCACCTCGTAAGATTTGGTATAAGAAATATTGAACGTGTTCGTTAGTCAAGGGTTGCCCAGATTTTATGATTTGTTGTAAATCAGCTGGCGGTCAAATTGTGAGTACGTCTGCCATCCATTGGTTCGACATCTGAACGGACCTTCCATTGGCTACGAGAGTGATCGACATTATATTTAGCACTAATACCAATTACGACAGGAATTACGAACCTCAAGAAACAAGTAACTGTCTGGATTTCAGTACGGTAGAACACGAACATTTCAAATAGGACTGGGCACGCACACTTCATTGAAGTCCTTAGATATCGCGTCTACATCAATTAGCCCCGTAATATTCTCGTGGTTTGCGAAATGGCGGAGTAGCGTAATTTCTCGCAAACAGCGCTTCGAGAACGATGCCTTTTCGAAGACACGGTTCACTTGCTTGATCGCAACGGTCTCTCCAGAGATTTCATCCGCTGCAGAACTAAACAGCGCTCAGAACGTGTCATTTGGAAGAGAGTTACGGCCACGCTCACATTACAGTCCCGTAAGCTCCTGAACCCATATCGCGGATCATCTTCCACCTCTTCTCTACGTGGAACACCTTATCGAACGACGAGAATAACGAATGATAGCCGCTGCAAATGAAGTGAAGAGAACGTTCAGAGCGCGAGGCGAGAGCGAGATGACGAAATGGATCCTCACCGTCGTCGCAAGTTGTCCTCAGAGACGGGGTTGGATGGACGCCGTGTCCTCGACCGTCCTCTGTCGATATTCCATGATTCAGGAGTGCCTTT
Source organism: Schizopora paradoxa (assembly GCA_001020605.1). Taxonomy (NCBI): domain Eukaryota; kingdom Fungi; phylum Basidiomycota; class Agaricomycetes; order Hymenochaetales; family Schizoporaceae; genus Schizopora; species Schizopora paradoxa. The sequence continues at coordinate 171,781 of KQ085889.1, forward strand.
GTCGACGGAACTCGACTCCTTGTCTCTCGAGCTCGAGCGGCGTCTCCCTGCACTCCGTCTGCGCGAACCCTCTGGCGATCGTCTCCGTGCCCTCGAAGACACGCGCGCATTTCTGTCATCGTCCGTCGGTGACATGAGTTATCGGACGATGGAAAGGCCTATGCGCTATCGAAACCGTTGGGTTTGAAGAAGCCTGACGCCTGGCGGGCTAAGAAAAGGCAACTTGAAGTGACTCCGACGCTGACACCTCTGGGACGATGGGGGGTAGTTCCCAACCTGAAGATTGTGGTGAAAAGGACAGATAATGCTCGAGGTTGCAGGGACAATCGTTGTCGACGTTGCGCAAAGGAAGGCAGAGGTTTAATGTGATGCTTGGAGGGTACATGTAATAGACGTGCGCGAAGCTTCCGGGTCGTGTCCGGCAGTGCTTTCCGAGATTTATCTCAATTCAATATTCAGTTCGCCGACCTGATTGGCGCGTTTAATTTATTGCGTGCTTTCATTGCTCAAGACGAGAGGAAGAGTAGAACCACAGTTAATTACATGAAAAGCCCTCAAAGTTTTGTGGAATGAGGCATCAAAGCATGGTAACAAAAGCATATATAATGTTAATCAAATGAGGGACGAAGGGGAAATGAAATACACGCCAATGAGACGCATGTACACTATGCCGTAGATGTCGGGACTGCTTGAGGCTGTTGAGGCACCGGGCTTGGACTGGGACTCTCCCCTTGGTCCCCATCCGCATCGCCAAAGAGGTCGAGGAAACCCGCCGGACGGGCTTTGTTGCCCGCCTTCTTCATCACAAAATCCCTTAGTCCGGACTTGAGATCCGGCTGCTTGTCCACCAGCTCTCGCAACTGATCTTTGGGTAACTGCAAGAGCGCACCAAAACTCGCTGGCGCGATGACCTTTGCACATCGCATGAAGCCTTCCCATAACGGAGGGTTCGTCCAGATTTTCTTGGTAATCAAGCGAGACAGCAGCGTCGTGGACACGAAGCCAACCAACGATTTGTACGTCCTGACAGCCTGGATGACCTGCGCAAACAAAAGTAAGTGGCAATGAATTGCCAAGAATGTCGAAACTTACTGTACGAAGGAAGAGGACAGGCAGAGTGTTTTTGTCGACGATTTGATTCATCACTACTGCAAGAATCTCCGAGCGGAAGACATCAGTCATTGAGAAGCAGATTCCAATCGCTGTACGAAAGATAGTCAACCTCCATTGTATGAATAAAACTACGATGAAATGGAAAATGCGAACCTTCGATGGTACTCTTTAGGCCAATCTTCATCTCAGAATCGTGCAACAACACCATGAGTTCAGCCGGGGTAAGAAGTTCACTTTGCCGAACACGCGGAAGGTTCGAGGTGACGCTTCCAAACGTCTGCGGTGGAGTCGTGACGACAGACTCAAATACGCTCTTGACGAGTTGCTTCGCATTGACGTCGCCATCGAGCATGGACACGATCTTTGGAAGATGTCGGATGATGTCTGCCTTGTCCATTTCGGCGATGATAGGGATGAGGAAACGGGCGTCCAGATCGCGCTCTGCGATAAGGCCTTTTACGAGGGTTACGATCGGAGCAGTTGGGCGAGAATTGTCGGTGAAAATGGTGAGGATACGGAGAGCAAGACTTTCCGAGCCAGGAGGGAAGCTTCTCATTACGGAAAGTAAATGAGAGTGATTTGGACCCAGCGAACGAATAAGTGCTGTGATAAGGTCCTGGATCGCCTCCTGTACCGACTCATCCATCTGTCCATAGGCGTCAAAAATGCTGTTGACCGTGTTAATACCTAGTTCAAAGAGTGGAAGTTCGATTGCTTACTCGTCGAGGAATTCTGGCGACTTCGCACTCAACGAAAAGAGAAGTTCTACGTGCTGGAGCACCACTTTCTTGTCTGCAGGTAAGTCGATGGTCTCTGGAAGGTATTTGGTCTGCACATCTTCTTCCTGAGGCATTTCACCGTCTTCCATCCCATCAACCTCCTTAACGGGTGTTTCGGTCGGAGGCGACTTCTTTCGCAGCCGACGGATTAGTCGTAACGCAAATGATCGCACCATGTCGGCCATGGGTTGGGAGTCAGGCAACCACTTCTTTACTGTTATGATTGCAGCCCCACGAGTTATCTTTTCTGTGGATGAAGTCGACTGAGAAGACAAGGAATAGTACCAGTTTCAGACTACGCACCTGGATGTGTGGTTAATTCCAACAGAATTTTTATGGATTGCATTCGAAGGGGGATTCGGGTGGAGACGAATTCACGTAATGTATTAAATCCCACTGGCATGCTGTTTTGGGACAAGAGTTAGCTTTTAATGAATGGCAGATGAACTAAGACTAACCGGTCGGGGTCAGCACAAATTTCTCGCAATGTGTCCAAGATGTCTGCTGGTACATGGGGAGCATCGAGAAGAAATCTGGAAAGAGTTCGATCCTTTGCATCGATGAGGTTTTCGTAAGTGTTGACTATTTTTTGAAGCCAGATATCGTAGTTGCTCAGCTGTATTATTTTACCGCTTAGAATCAGAGTCGTTCCAAACATAGAAATAGTACTCAACGTTATCTGGAATTGACTCCGTTCGTTTGCGATCGTTGAACCATTCCTCGTTCATCCAAATCAGCGCGAGTTGAACTCTGCCGTTTATTTCAATATTTGCTCGAAAATATTCTAAAATGTCATCTCACCTTGCTGGGAAATCTGTCATGACGTAATTGAACAGCGTTTCCCGAACTCTCTCGAGGTCTGCGGACTCCTTCACCTCGGTCTGCTGTTCGTCTGTCGGGTCATGTGGGTCAGATCGAGTGATCATCCGGACAAGGAGTATCATCCAGAGATCCTGCGGTGAGCTTCCACGCGCCGAGCTCCGACTAAGATCGTTCATAGCCATAAGACCCCCATGTGAATTCCATATTCGTTTCATCGACGTCTTCACAAGAGACCCTCTTTCCTCGTCTGATATCTGTTTCGGGGGAGGCATCTTGAAGTCGGCCAATTTCAGCGCTTCTTCCACGTCGAATAGCTCTACCCCGTCCGGCAAGTCCGAAGGAACCTCCTCGGCCGCTGGCACTGCAACTTTCTCTTGTTCAAAGTCCATGTCGTCGTCCTCATCAATGTCCATTTGGAGAGGATCTTGTGGTTCGGCTTTGACCTCGGCTTCATCCGTAGGTCTTGAGGGCTTCTCGGGCTTCTCAGACGTTGAAGTACTCGCCACAGGTGCAGGAGGCGCTGGCGTTAAACCGCTTGCTTGACGATATGCCTGGAGATCCGTTAAACCAAACCATAATAGATCTGGTTGTTACTTACACTGATGGCCTTTGCAAGGGCATCTTCACTTGTTACTTGCAGATTTGAGATGATGATATCCGTAATGAGGGTTACTGGTAACGCGGAGAAGTCGAAATTTGCGAGTAATGTAGAGAGGCCAACGTCATGCTCCGTCTTCTGTCGTTTGGCTTCACTCGCCCCGTCGCGAAGGGCACCGACAGCCCTCTTGCGGTTTATTTCAGCCTCCACGGCGGCTTTGCGATTTCGCTCATTCACTGCAGCTTGTTCCATACGGGCGGCTTGCTGTGTCAGAGCGTCATTGATGAGTTGCGAAAACGGCGCTGCTTGAGGAGTCCGCAACAGATGCGTCATCAATATTCGAACCGCCTTCTCAACGCTCCTCACAGTCGATGCTGGAAAGTGAGATATTGAACCAGGAGACCAACTCGACAACGCGTTGACGATGAGGGGTGTTTGCGAGGGTCGTTGCTTGGCGAGGACACTCCAGCTGTTCACCACCGCTGCCATCATATCTGGATTTCTGTAACAACGTGAAATCAATGTTCAAGGACATATTGGAATACTGGAGAGCTACGTACGTGCTCGTGTAAAATATTGTCACCACACCTTCGACGAGTTTTGTCCCTTCAGCTTCCAACGCACCTACGGGTATGAATGGATGGTCTGGAGGACAGAATGATAGATTGGGATCGTTCGGTTTTTGTAACTAAAGAATACTGTCAACGATACGGTACTCCTGTGAACTTCTTGCTTACCCTTGGGTCCGAAACTCCGCGCGTCTGGACTAGAATAACTCTCTGCATGAATTTCAACGCAGCGAGTCTCAATCCAGCATGAGCAGTCGGAGACCAGACCATCTCGAGTATTTTGGCTTTGCAGGTCACCAAAGTATCCCATGTGGAACGTGCGTTCCTATTCATACATCTTCGCGGCCACTTCAGAGTAAAGTTCGGCATTGAAAATGAGCGACTCACAGAAACCGAAAGAGTAAAGGGTACACCGATCCAAAGCATTGTATAGTGGCCTTGACGGTCAGTGGACTCGAATCGTTGAGCAATTGTGCCAGGACATCTAACGACGACGACGCAACTAAAAGAAACTCAGTGACGTATCATGCACTCATAATCATCGAATACGCACGCTCAGTGCGCTTTTCAACAGGCAGATTTGCTCTGCTTAGACCATAATGAAGCAGGTCAAGTGTCCAAGACTTCAGAAGTGAGTCTGAAGCTCCAGAAATTGAGCGCACAAGACTCTGGCAAAGTATTGGAATGGGGCTGGGGTTGGTCTCGAGTTGTTCGCGAAGTGACGCGAGAAGCTCCGCTTGCTCTTTTGAATCAGCAGGTACAGCATACGCAGCCTGCAAAGACTGCAATGGATCCATGGTAGACGAAGCTATAGCATCTACTCGTCAAAATTGTGGAGAAGTAGGTGGATTTTGTTCAAGCTGCACGTCGTCCCTCCTCTGGCCAGCGACGGCGGACGCGACTTGCCTTTTCTGGACGACGCTCGACTTGGGGCGCGTTCGCCGACTTCGGAGAAGCCTTGTCGCGAACGACGGTTTGCAAGGCCATGGTATGTTTCTCTGACGCTTAGAACTACATTTTTCAATCCAAATCGATGTCTTTCAGTCACAACAAAGTCAAGGCATCCAAACCCTCCTTGAGGCGGAGAAGGAGGGCGCGAAGATCGTCCAGAAGGCCCGCGACTGTACGTTACTGCTGCGCCACATTATTCTCTCAATTGACACGTATCTCAAGATCGGGTTCAGAAACTAAAGGAAGCAAGGTCTCAGGCGGAACAAGAGATCAAGGAATATAAGGCCTCGAAGGATCAGGAATTCCAGAAGTTTGAGCAATCGGTGCGTCACTCACCCCATGCTGGGGCAATCACTGACATGAGAAACAGAGAGCTGGAACGACTCAAACATCACAAGTCGCGATAGACAAGGAGACAGAGGAGAAGTTGAAGAACATTGATACTGCATTCCAGAAGAATAAGGACAAGGTGTTGAAGATGATTTCGGATCGCGTCATGCTAGTCAACGTCGAATTACACCGAAACCTCAAGAAAGTGGAGAGCTGAATGTTAACGTCTTATGAGCCTGCAGAAGCACTACCAATGTATAATACTCAATCGCTCCCCTAAATTGGATTCTACGATTCAAGCGTATATTCGCTTCTGAGTCGTTGCAAATCGAGCGCGACGCGCCTCGGGAGTCGCGCACGCGCTTGGACGTTGCCCATCTACATGCTGCTCGCTGTCCTCACTAACAACAATGTCGTGCGTACATGCTACCGGTGAAGAAGCTACGATCATTCATTCGCAATCTAGTGAAGAATTCGATGACCCTTGGGCGGATGCACCTACACGGAACTCTCGACAAGTCGAAGATGTGTACGAACTCAACGACGAGTCCGACGTCGAAACGCTGATGAGGCAACCAATGAAAGCTGCGTCTGCTATCGACAGCGCAACTATAGGTACGTAGTTGTCTCTGAGACTTGTGCAATGTGCTCATCTAAAATGGGATTCCATAGACTGGTTGCAGGAGGATGCATTCGAAAGGTCGCGTCAACAACGTCTCCACTCGATTCATGGCGTGCAGGGACTCCTTGCCCAATTATTCGATACATGGCGCATTTGGTTCATCACCGTCATGACAGGTGTGGGCGTAGGCGTAATAGGAGCCTGGCTGGATGTACTTGTGCGCTGGCTGAGTGACCTTCGGGAAGGGCGTTGTGAGTATGGAATCTTTTACAACCAAGTTGCATGTTGCAGCGGACTGGACCGTGAGTTTCCTCACGTTTATCTCTCCGAAATATCTGATCCTACTCTGTCTGTGCGGTCAGCCGGCGAAGACTGTACGCAATGGTTTTCATGGAGCAAGTGGTTTGGCATCGAGGCAATTTTCGTCCAATCTCTACTTCAGGCTTCAATATACAACATCCTCGCCGTACGTTTTGAACAAATAACCTCACTCAGCCCATTGAATCATCTTTCTCAGATCATATTCTCCAGCAGTGCTGCTGTTCTTGTCGTCGTCTACGCGCCCTTGCAAGTTGACTGTCTTCATTTCGCAACCTTCTATCTAACAAGTTAATCACAGTGCATTTCATACGGGCAGTAAGTGATCCCTTCCGGCGTGATCCTTGTGTATCAATGCCTGACAACGTGTTGCAGTTCCCGAGATCAAAGCGGTGCGTCCAGCTGACTATATACTCTAAATAATTGCCGATATAATCCCCTCAAAAGATTTTGAGTGGTTATGTTTTCGACGAATTCCTTGGGCCATGGATCCTTCTGATCAAATCTTTGGGTCTTGCTCTGGCTGTTTCTTCAGGCTTATCATTGGGCAAAGAGGTAATTCTTATTGTGCTTGAAGTTGGGGTTCCCATTTATGTCATAACCAAGGGACCCCTCGTCCACGTCTCATGCTGCATGGCACTATTTATCGCTAGACTATTCCGCAACCATCGCCCGAATGAAAGTAAGCAATACTCCACTCTTCGTGTTCTTCGCACTCAGTATCGTCGCAGCGCAGAAGAGAAGGATTTTGGCAGCGGCAGCAGCTGCAGGTATCAGCGTTGCTTTTGGGAGCCCATTGGGCGGTGTCTTGTTTGGCTTAGAAGGTGCGTCATTGGCCTTCAACAAACTTGACGGGTCGGTCATTTATCGTAATTATGTTGGTAGAGCTGGAACATTTCGCAAACGACTCGGACATCATTTGGAGAGCCTTCGTTACCTCCGTGATTGCAGCTGTTTCCCTCCAATACATTGACCCTTTTGGTACTTCCAAGCTCGTGCTTTTCCAAGTCACCAATGGCGACGAGACCTGGCGCGCGTTCGAATTGGTCCCATGGTTCTTTTTAAGCGTCATCGGCGTACGTCTACGTCCTATCCATCAATTATATATTGTAATAACAAATGGGCAGGGAGTCCTCGGATCACTGCTTATAAAACTCAATGTAGCAGCTGCAGTGTATCGCCATAGAAGTATACTCCGAGACTATCCTGTTCTTGAGGTCATAGGTGCAACGGCTATTACGGGGTGCATAAGCTATCTGGTATGACACTTATGTTCGTGGCATCAGCCTGAGTTATTTTAACAATTGTTTGCAGGTCGTGTTCCTTAGGTGAGAAGGGTGTTTGAGATTGAGAGCTTTGTTCATGTGCGATGTCTAGAGTACAGACCTCCGAGCTGGTCGCTAATTTATTCCTGGAATGCGATCCCGCAAAGGGGGACTACCACGGTCTATGCAAGTATGTCTTATATTTACTTTCAAGTATATTCTACTGATCACCTCGAAGCCCAACTGCCTCTGTCGAAAATGTGTTCTTACTTATTTTGACGGCGCTCGTAAAGATTGGTCTGACTGCATGGACATTTGGGATGATGGTCTGTCTTTTCAAATTGGTCATCCTACTGAACTAAACGGTGCAAATAAACCCAATAGATCCCCGCTGGTATTTTCTTGCCTACGATTGCCATTGGTGCGTGTATAGGTCGCGCCGTCGGGTTAATGGTGTAAGTTGAATGCCAATTGGATACGCACGCATTTATTTATGTATCCCTATAAAGCCAGGGCTTGCATCGTTCATACCCGGCTTTGTGGATCTTCTCGGCGTGTCCACCAGACCCTTCAGTAAGATGTGTTTCTCCCGGATTCTACGCGGTTATAGGTGCCTCAGCGATGTTGGGCGGCGTGACTCGAATGACTAGTGCGTGTTTTCTCTTTTTTAAGCAAATATATCTTATATTGTCCTCAGTCTCCTTGGTAGTCATCATGTTCGAGGTGCGTTGACTGCTTGCTCGTATATTCGTTCTCATTCATCGCAAAAACAATAGTTGACTGGGGCGCTGTCGCACGTATTACCCATCATGATTTCCGTCATGGTCGCCAAATGGGTCGGCGATGCGTTTGGGAAAGAAGGAATTTATCCGAGTTGGATCGCTCTACGAAATTACCCATGGATTCCAAGCAACGAGTATCGCGACGGTGGTGAGACTGCGTCGAGCATCCTAGTACCTTTCAAGAATCTGGTGACTCTCGAAGCCGAGGGTCTAACGATACCGCAACTAAGTATGTTGATTCCTTATACTTCTACTCAAATACCTACCACATTAACCTTTGTTGCAGAACAATTGCTTAAGAGTCATGATTATCACGGGTATCCAGTTGTTACTCGTGAGAAGGAATTGATTGGATACGTTACCCGAGCGAGTATCAAAACAATTATCTGTCAGTGCAACCCACTATCTATAATATTCTGCTTTCCACTAAATGCCTCTGTTCCAGCGGCATACTCTTCTCAGGACAGTGAACGTGTTTACGGTTTCGTGAGGCGCAATGAGGGTCCCAGTAATAATTCTACGAACTTGGATCAATATTTGGAGGAGGCTGCAATCCAGCTAAAACGAGAGGTACCTCTCGAACTCGTCGTAAACACCTTTCAGAAAATGGTGAGTTTTTTGCTGATTTGATTCAGAACGAATGCTCATATTCCGCAGAATATTCGATACATATTCTTCACTCGTCACGGTCGACTGGAAGGTTTGGTAACGAAAACAGACATAGTTCGTCTACTGAGATCGCATATACCCAATGCTGGTGATTTGGAACGAGAGAAATCTATGTATCAGTCACGGTGAAATGAATGTTACTTTTTGATTTTTTTGGATCTCGTAGAGATTTGTGCTGCTGCGCGGCTCTGGCAAGGAGGACCCTGAGTTTGACCGTGAGAACGTCGCGACCATCCACGTTTCGCTGTGCGTGGCCGCTCAACGCGTCTCCGTCCCCTTTTCATCGCGTTCTCAAAGCGCGCTGCACTCCCTTCCTCTCCTATAAAATGTCGCTAGACCTTGAAGACGACGTGTTCGGAAACGGAGGCTCCAATTTTCTTTCGCCTTCGCCCAACAAACATTCGCGGAAATCGCCGTCTAAGCTGAAGGGGATGAAGGCCCAGCGATCGAGCTCGTCGTTACGGCCTGGATCGAACTTTGGGTCATCCTTGGAGGATGAAGGAGGAGACGGGATGCATTCGCTCGCACACGAACTTGCAGCGGCTTTAATGCCAGGACCAAGTGCAGGACAGATGCTTGCAGACGAATTGGGTTTGGAATTCGACGAGGGTGCGGAGGGGATCGACGAACAGCCCGCGAGAGAGGCCGAAGGCGACGACGATACATTGGCACAACAGCTGAATGGACATGCTCCTGAAATCGACATCCCTACCTTCGAAGTCGATTCGCCATCTGACGAATTGGCTCGTCACTTTGGGTCCATGGATTCACCCGTTCCAAGCTCGCGAGGGCCACCCCCAAGGTCACCTCCCGCCCAGGATCCCCTAGACGTTCTCTCACGAGATATAGAATCCACCGAAACATTGCTTTCGAGCTTACGACGCTTAGACATAGATGTCGCGACTGCGACTACCCAACCATCCCTGGAAAAGGTCGCGTCTGACATCATTCGGCACATTAACGAGACGGTACGGGATAGAGAGGGTCAGGTTAGGGAGTTGATGGATTATGAACGAGAGTTCCGGAAGATATCAGGCGAAGTGGGTGGTGACGATGTCTTGAGCCGATTGGATGAGCTGCACGAAGTGGATGGTTTATTGGATTCGTCATCGTCACTTGACGCGTCGCAGTCGTCGATAAAGACCGTAGAAGCTAATCGACCCAACGGTCCCGCCCTCACCCGACAAACGACGTCGGACTGGGAAATAAATCCAGACCACAATCACCTTGGAGACGACGACGCGTTCTCCGAGATCGAGCCAGAATCGCCATCTCCGATAAAAGATGTTTTCGCGACACCCTCCATTACTGGACCCCCCTCAGCGGCGACTGCCATTCCATTATTCACCAGCATGCGCTCTGTAAACACATCCCTTGCCGCCTCCCTAAATATCCTCTCTGAACAGGCACAAATGAACGGTGCCGCGAACTCCGATGCAGGACGTAAAATTAGGGCACTGAAGAACAAACTTGGGGGTTGGCGGGCGGAATGGGATAGTGCAGAGAGGAGTCGCGTTCGAATCGAACGATGGGAATCTGGTCTATCAGACGACGACCCATCCACCCCGCCGTTGTCTTCACCACCGCACAAGTCGATAACCTCAAAGCGGATAGACGGAAGGACTATCGTTGCGGAGCAACTTGAGGCATTCAAGATCGTCCTAGCGGATGCAGGAATGAAGACGCAGGCCATCATGGCTCGCTCTTAATCTCACTAGAAATCTACTTTCATCCTCAATTCCATGATTGAACCTTGCATACTTACGGATTTCTTAGACGGATATCAACAGAGTGACTCCCCTTTCGACTACTGTACATTGATGTCGTTGCTATTTCAATCTTTCGTTTATCATATCACACTCATATATACCCTTGTGTTTTTATACAAATTGCGATTGATAATTGCTTTGGGGTATCATTACCCATCAACCTTTGTACAAAAACCAAGCACCCCTGCAATGAAAATTAAACTGTGTTTGCTTCCGAATTGTCTTTGATCTGCTTACCTTGCGTTGATTGCTTCCTTGCGAACAGAGCGCTTAGGATCGTCCAAGGCCCTACCAAGTTCTCGCAGAACAAATGGCTTCTGTGGGTGTAGGATATCATATCGTACCGCTTGCGGAAGGCCTCCAAGGAGTTTCAAAGCTGATACTCGTAAGCTCTGCAATTTTCCGGTGAGATTACACACTAGACTTGAAGAACATGGCACGTACAACAGACGTAACGTCCTTTGGAAGAGCGTTCTGAAGAGCGACCGTGGTCAATGTATGTGCGTGCTCGGCGATAACTCCTTGGATATCTGATTGTTCGGCAGAGGCGGTCTCCGCTACCGTCGACAGTGTATCAAAGATGCTCGCACGGATTTGTGCATCGGGCAAATCGAGTCCTCGGATTAAGTGTGTCATGAGCTATAGGTTATAAGTCAGTCGTTCAAACCTTCAGTTGTCACTTGGGGAATCGAACCTTCGTCATTTCGCTCACATACACGGACTTCGGAAGGGACGAGATGAGGAAAGACATTGCCACTAAGGAGGCTCGTCTTTGAGGATCGCCTTATAACACACGCGTCAGTGAGGAACGAAACAATGTTAGCTAAGTGCATTACCTGCGGGGCCCTTTGTCAGGTCGAGGAGCTTGGGGAGAATGGCTTGGAAATATCTCTGAGCATACAGAATCTGCAACAAATTGGAGGTCAGGCAAGACATTTTAATTCGATGCATTTTTTACCTTGACGACAACATGGTTCTTCTTGTCCAACACGCCGCCTTCGAGGGCGACAGCACGACCGATTGCTCGGGCAGCATCCCATGCAACGTCATCATCCGAGAACAGTTGCATTAGTGGTGCAACGAAGCGCACTGCTGTTTCATGATTGCGTGCCACCAATGATTTCAGTATCTATATGACTAGGTTAGAATCGTCCGGATGTTGGTTTCGATACGCACCCAATGCCAGCTTTCTATCGCATTTTGTCGCCTAGTTGCCGCCTGCTCTTTAGGTTCGATCTCTGTGGTCCAGAACTCTCCAAGCTGATATTCGACGAATGGCGACAATTCTTTGGAAATTTCAAATATTAGCGGGAGAGCTGATTTGCATAGATGGGAAAGTATCGCATCACCTTCTACGTTCTTATTGAGAGTGGCAGCGATGATATGATGAGCGGCTTCTCTTTGGGTGTGGTTTGAGATTTCAAGACTCCACGACTGAACTTTCTTTAAGAAGTTTATAGAATCTGGGCTTGAGATAAAAACCTGACAGTAGGATTAGCATGAAGGTGAATGCTTTTGTTTGGAAACGTACACCCTTGCGGAATCCGATCACCGGTGCTGCAAATAATATCGCTAAATTTTGCTTTTCAGGAGACGCTCGCACCTATGAATAAACCTGTTCAACAATCTTCGGAACGAGAGAAGTTAAGATGATCAATGCTCACGTCGAAAGCTTCTAGCTGCACAGCTTCTGGCAACTTCTGAAATCCAGAAGCTACTTGCTTGGGTTCGTCATTGAAGTACGCGGCTTGAAGTCCTGTCGACAATTTCTCTTGCTCGCTAAGTGAAGAAAGAATGAGCATTCAAGGAACGAGGAGAATAGAAACAGAATACTTACGCAAACGATAAGGACCGGGTGACTATTGAGATGACTTTCGCTGCGACACTGATTAATCGAGGGTTGTCCGTTGTGAAGGTCCCAATTTCGGGCGTCAGACAAAGAAAAAAGAATAAATTAAAGAGCTTTGGCACGAGTCGCTCGGCGTATTTCGGGATGTCGGTATGCTTTCCGTTCTCTTTCGTCTGGAGAACTGCGGCCAGTGTTGCAAGGATGCAATAAGCATATGCAGCTATCGGTTCTCGATCATCGTTTGAGTCGATGTTCAACGTTGCCGGGGAACAGATAAGATCCAATTTAGTCGTAAGGCGGACGACGAGGGTCTCGAATAACGGAGGTGTGGTGCATAGTTTCTCAAGCCATTGAAGGATTTGCCAATATCCCAGTCTCTCAGAAACAGCACTTCTGTCAGGAGCAGAATCGGGCAAGGATGAGAAGAGGGTCGGCAATGTGATCTCTTCCACAATCTTCGAGTTGTCCTTGGCGATAGTGATAAGAAGATCCAATGTGTCGTCACTGTGCCTTCGGTGAAATTTTTAAGACGTATGCAAGTCGCAGTACTCACCACGAAACTTCAGAATTTTGCGCAGATGCCTGCAAGACTTCGGTGATTGTATGGACGATGAACGTCATCTCCTCTTCGGCAATGACACCTTTTATCCCAATGAGCTTTCTTAACCCTTCGATGGTGGCTTCTCTGCTATCATCGGACTTGAAGCCAGCGACGAAAACTCCTAAAATGTCGTCCTTGTACCCCTGAAGCTGTTTCTGGATGTCTGCGTCTTCAGCAAATAGTACCTGGTTGCTTTCCACAGCTGCGATCACAACACAGAGCAGCGTCAGAATTTGAGGCCGATTGGGAATCTCTTCGCGCTTTCTGAACAACGATACTAAGAGAGGCACTACCCGGTTCAAAACGTATTGCGTCACGGAGGCTACAAAAAAGTCAGTATTTTGCAAGTCTCTTTCTCTCTTTATAATAAAATGTAAATTCTCCATACATGTGGATCCGATCAGAGATGCGACGACCTTGCTTGCAGGTATCGCTTGACTTTTCTCTGGTTCGTTGAGCAACTCTACGCATTCCGAAAGTATATCCGAAACCAAGCCCTTCGGTTCTGAGGCGTTACTGAGTGTCTCGTCTGGAACCTCGTATAGAGTCTTCACGAGGACTCGCAAAGAGGCCAGAGCTTTCTCCTCAATTTCCGGATTCACTGGTTGGAATATCTAGCATGGTCAAGTTAAATCACTGTCCGGTATCGCGCGGAAATAATAAAGGTGTACTTCTAACTTCATAGCGTTCCAAAGCTTTTTCGCAAAGGCTTGCGTCTCCGCTGGACCATATATCGGAAGGCATAAAGCGATCGAATCCAGGATATCGCCCTAGATTACTCAATCAGAATGTTGCCACTTATTGGCATTGAAAAATTGACCTTTGTTAGGGGAGAGCCTGCGTACAACTTTTCGAGGAAAAGTGGGAAGGCAAGCCTCCCAAAGGACGCTGAAGCGCACAGACAAGATCTGCAATTGAAAATCTTTACCATTACGTCCTTCGAGTAATTAGAGGACGACCCACTGTAGTGCATTTCTGAGGTCGTCGGGAGTGATACCGTACGGATCATCTTTCGGAGGCCTGAAAGTGATTGGAAAGTAACAGAAGATAATGTTGAACATTTCCTGCGCATCCTTAGTCCGCTTGCCTTGGACAAGAAGCGAATAAGACTTACTTCTATGTGTTTAGAAATGTCGAATTCAATGCACAAAACTCGATCGATGGCGAAGGCAAGCATTAGATTGCGGGGGTCCTTTTCGCCGTCGACGATGCTCACGTATCCTTCCAAAAACTGTTCGCCCATGCCCTGCAATACTTCCATATTATTGAGAAAGAGATAAAAGATAAGGCAGATTTCAATTTACCCGAGCGATGACGGGCGATCATTGAATCGAGGATCTTAAAGGCGATATATCTCGCGGATTGAGCAAGCTCCTTCATGTTTACGTGAGTCGTCAACCTGTAAATGCGTCATTAATTTTGTCGACTCGTGGGTGATGTACATACGCATTGAAGATCAGGGTAACATCCTGGGAGGTGATCGTCGGGAGACTTATTAGAGGAATAATTCCTTTCAAAGCTGGGACGTTTGTTGCAGTGTCTTCTAACTTGTTCGTGTAGAAAACGGCGAGCATATGCGCTTTCAAAAGGGAGCTCGGCGTCAGTCGAACTCTGACGTTTCAGTGCGTATTCTCCGCTCACTAGCTTGCTTGTTAACGCATGAAGGAGGTATATCTTCCAGTACCTTGGAGAGGAACTCAACGCCTGCGAATGTGGATTGATCAGGGTTTCGTAGCACCTAAGTCATGACACTCACCTTTCGTTCGAAGATTGTCATCCTCGGATGGTAGATATTCTCCAAGTGCCTTCACGACGTCCAACAGAGATGCCTTTCCAGTCGATAAATCTAACGTCCGTCATTCCTATGCGATGTGATGTCTGAGACCCGTCGATCTGTACCTGCAACTGTCTGCTTCACTTCTTCGTCTCGCTCCGAGGCCATCCACGTTCGAACCAACCGCACGGTGGATTCCATTCTTCCAAAGCTGCGTTGTGTAGTATCTCGACGCGTTACCGATGCTTGTGTGATGTGTTTTGCATTGACAACTTGAAAGTGCTGCACGATGGTGGAAGCAGAAGAAGTGATCGTTCATTGGAAAACGCGAACGCGCATGGACCACCATCTCCTCCTCGTCGAATATTGCCCTCCGTCTTCAACCACCACCATATGCCGAGTGCTTATTGGCTTGCACCGCGAAATGCAGCACGAAACATAGCATTCAGATCACTGAGCTTGGCGTCTTCGAGTCTCCGTCAATCGTGTTCGCGTCGCGTGTATTCGTCGTCGTCAAAAGGCAAGGACAGGATCGACTACAACGCTAACGCGTTTTTCTCGAACTCGGACAATGGGGCGGAAAAGGAGAATTACAAGATAGTGACTGCCAACGAGTTGGAGAGCTTCCGCGAGCCTCCAAAATGCGTGAAGATGCTCGTTCGTGACTTCATCGAGGACTCGCTCTACAACCCGCATTATGGTTACTTCCCCAAGCAAGCCACCATATTCTCCAACTCAGACACGATGGTGGACTTTAGCCAGATACGGAATGGCAATCAGTTCCAAGAGCTGGTAGCGGAGAGATACGCTGGGTATGGCATGGATAAGGCGGGACCTGGAAGACAGATTTTCCACACCCCTACCGAATTATTCCGCGTGCGTATGGATATCGTACATTCTTCTGGTTAACACAGTATTGATGTGTTCCTAGCCGTACTATGGTCAAGCGATAGCGCAATGCCTAGTCTCAGAATATCTCCTCAAATACTTTCCCTACGAAGACTTTAATGTCTACGAGATTGGAGCTGGGAACGGCACTTTGGCAACGGACATTCTGTCTTTCATCCAGGAGCGTTATCCCGAAGTGTATGATCGGACACATTACACGATCATCGAAATCAGTCAAAGCCTCGTGAAACAGCAGCTCAAGAGACTTCAGGAACATTCGTGCGCGAAAGTCGTGCATAAGAGTGTCTTCCGTTGGGACGTGCGCGAACCCGCTCCTTGTTTTATGGTCGCAATGGAAGTCGTAGTAAGTAAAGATTCTTCTCGTGCGCTCCGTAGAGGTGCTAAGATTGAACAGGACAATTTCGCGCATGACATTGTTCGATACAATATGAAGACTCTCGAACCATTCCAAACATACGTCTGCATCGACAACTCCGGGGATTTCTCTCTGGATTATACGAAAATCACGGACCCTCTGATCTCTTCGTTCCTCTCGCTCCGTCATAATTTGTCGCATCCTCTACCTTTACCGACCATTCTGCAACGATTTCCGCGATTGAGGCAGTTATATGGAAACATGCCATTCGTGTCCAATCTGTCTCCTCCAGAATATGTGCCCACGCGGCTCCTGTCGCTGTTGTACACTCTTCGCTCTCAATTTCCCCTCCACCGACTGCTCTTGACAGACTTCTCTAGTCTTCCCGACGCCGTTCCGGGATACAATGCGCCAGTTGTACAGACCCGATTCCAAAATACGATGGTCGCATGTTCATCAATCCTCGTCAAACAGGGATTCTTCGACATATTCTTCCCGACAGACTTCGAACGTCTACGAGACATGTATGAGAATGTCCTATCGCAGCCTCCTTCGTTCGTAGGGAATGCATCGCACACACTTCCCCTGCCGCCTCCTCGTCCCACTCCATTGTGGCACAGTGTCTCTCCTCTTGCACTAGGATCTGAATTCTTCTCCTCCACCCCAGGAAATCGAAGATCTCCTTTGGATGGCACTTTGTCTTCCAGTGGTCTTCCGGTTGGCCAACGCAGGTCCGGAGTTTTCAGCCATGAAGAGTTTATGCAGACGTACGCTGACCTTGATCGGACACGACTCGGCAATGGGGAAAACCCATTGCTGGATTACTATAAAAATGTTAAATTCTTGTTTTAATTCCAATACCATCACATATGTGACTCTTTAGTCCACATCTTCGTTGCGTGAATGTATGTCGGATTTTCTCGAATTACTGGTAACGTTTTGCCAAACGTAACAAGCCATCACGCGAACATGATGATGTTGAGCTGCGCGCGTTCGCCGACCAAAACGTTCATGTTGCCGCGACCACTCTTCATCCTTCGCAACGCCCATTACACGCTCTGACGATTCATGTCACTTATCTGCTGGAAATTCTGAGGACGACGAAGATCGAAAACTGTGGATGGCGACTATGAAGCTCATGTGGAGGCAGCAGTGGAGACCGCGACCGCTCAACTCGTTCTTGGGTTTTGTGGACCTCAAACTTGGAGTTACGATTGCTCTACTTTTCGCGGTGCGTATGAAGAGCACTCATATCTGGTCTCTCTCCTAACGAACGAATGGATAGGTGCTTAACAAAGTCGCTGGAATTTATGGAATCATTGCGCTGTTCAATGGTGCTGGGGGCTCATTTGCGCAGGTCAGCATGTACGTTTACTCGGTGCTGATGCTCGTCGCACTGTGGTGGGGGTTGAAGGCCGTCTCAGAGGTTCTTTTCGTTCTTCTTGTAGCTTTCATCGTTTTCTCAGACTTCTCGCAGGAACATCCAAAGCGCACATTATATTTCGCTCATTTGTTCTTCGTCGATCACGTCCTTTCAACTGCGTGGGTTGCCGTTTTCGCCGTCGCCTGGTGGGTGTACACACCGCACGACGGGCGTCAACAGTCGCATTCTCCAGCGCAGCAACATATCATTGATGTTGCTGGTGGAGGCCACAATTTGACCGAATCCCAACGAGCTGAAGCTGCGATGAGTATATGGAGGAAAGAGAAGGGAACAGCTGCGTCCATTGTCGTATTGGGATGGTTTGCGAAGGTAAGCTCTCTGTTTCGACAATCGCATCGGTTCTCTTAAGATTTTTGCCAGATTTATTTCGCTATACTTCTGTACTCATACGCAATGCACCTACGGAGAGGTTCATACAGATCGCTGCCACGCTCGAACCCCATGCTTTCCAATGACCCGGATTACATTGCCTTGGATGGCGTACCAGAAGATATACTTAACGGAGCCTTGGACGATGAAGAGGCTCTTCCTGCTGATGAATACTACGGTGCAGGCGGCTCACAGGCGGCTCGTCGTCCTCGAACACCAGGAACCAGCGGATCTATAAGCTCCTTCGCAGATTTCATCAGCGCACCAGGAGGTCGTGGGCGACGAGGTACAGGCTCCCGTCCCGGATCTGCGAGCTTTCGAAACTCCGAGTTCGCTTTTCCAAAGCCCTCGCGATCGATAAGTAGCAAAGTTGCGGAGGAGGCTGACGAGGTGCTCTTCGATTCGGATGAACATTCGAAATACGCCGGTGCGTCGACGGAGGAGAGTGTCAGCGTAAGCTCGGCAGATGTGAGGGACGAAGGTTCTAGACGAGATCGGTGACCGAGGTTGTAGTGCGTCTTGCTTTTTCCCCTTTGGTTTTCCGTTGTGCACATACCCCAATATTCACTTAATTTCGAATGCTTCGGGCCTTTCCATGTGAGATGCTATGTGAAGACTGATACATCTTATCTCGGCGCGCCCCTCACCACGAAGCCGAACACCAAAAACGTTATAAAAGTACATGGACCAATGACTATTCTGGATGAAAGAGAAGAGGTATGGAAGGCGGAAATACTCAGCGGCGCATCGTTGATGAAAGATTTGCTCCCGACAGATTCCCTCATTTTCATCCCTCGTTTGTGTTTCTCGTTTCTGATTTTCGTTCAAGGTCGGGATCAGAGTAGACGCCATAAACACTTTGAATTGGAAGGGGAATTTCAAATACCGTGGCCAAGTATGCTCTTACTTTAGATCTCATCAAGAGCTCAGCCTCGAGGTCCATATCTTCCTTCGAAGTCGGAGAGAATTAGGCTCTTTTGCCCCTTCGAACCAGACGATGCTGATAATCTGTTATATCCACAGGCCAGATCAAATTGTATTTGTCCCCCGGGATCACTGTGCGAACTGCTGCTCCTCTTTCTCGGGCGGTTCGCATGTGTATCTGCAATGACGATCGAGGATATCCGGATTGTCTGGGGTCTTCTTCTTGGAATTGGATGTCATTGTGAACGTGTATTCAGATGGAAAATGATCGTTAAGGTGATCGTCGCAGGATGCAGTTTTCGAGCGCAATTGGGATGCCAAAGCGTACTTAATATCCCTCATTGTCGGCGCACTATGGAACAGCACAGAACCGCCTACGTTCAATACTTCGACGTCCACAATGGTGAACCGCTTCGCGCCCTTGGCCGCTCTTGCAGCAATCATTGCGTTGATAGTATTGTTATATCGTAGGTTACAAAAAGACGCTCACGGGAAAAAACCTCCGGGTCCTCCTCCGACGTTTCTTGTAGGTCATACTTTTCAAATACCAACGACCAGGCCATGGTTCTACTTTCAGCGACTAGGGGATTTGTATGGTATGCCCCTTCAAGTTATCTCTGGAGTTCTCAGAATATTGCATCACTAACGAGACAAATTTAGGCCCTATGATTCATTTGTCATTGGGGGGTGACGATGTTTTGGTACTGAACGATGCAAAAGACGCGAATGAGCTCGTGAGTCTTATGAATGATTGTCGCACCATCAATCGTCGTTCCTAACGCTATTTATCCACAGCTGAACCATCGCTCGAGCAATTATTCATCCCGAAAACCCCTCGTCTATGCTGGCAGGTACCAATCCCAGGAGAAGCGCCTGGTCCTGCTTCGCTATGGCGAAGAAATGAGGAAGCAACGAGCGGCTTTTCATCACATTATGCAAGCACCTGGTGAGATCTCTTCGTTGTGAACGCTAGAACTCGTCGAAGCTCACTGTTTGAAGCGTTAAAATTGTACCAAGCCGCGCAAGAGCGCGAGTCGATCCGCCTCCTTCAAAATGTGCTCGTTATGCCATCCGAAACCCAGTTACACGCAAAGCTCTACGCGGCGTCGCTCGTCTACACCCTTGCGTACGGAAAGGATCTGAATAAGGAGGGCCTCAAAGAGTTGTTCGCAATTCTGGACGTCGTGGAAGGTTTCATCCGTGATTGTATGCCTGGCGCTCATCTCGTGGACACATTCCCAACGCTTGACCTCTTGCCGGACTTCATGTCGCCGTGGAGGAAGGAGGCACGGAAAAAGCACGAGTATGAGATGAATGTACGTCGACTGCTAAATCTTATTGTGTGGCAAAATCAACTCGAAAACCTCCAAGCTTTATGGTCGACTCTTCTTGGAGGTCACGAAGAAATACGAAATTTCCGGGGGCACGACGTCTGAATGCTTCTCCTCTCGCCTATGGGAGGAAAGGAAAAATCATTCTCTGGACTTTAAATCGATGACATACAGTACGTGGACTGTAAAATACCCGTTAAATCATGCTATACTAATAACGCATATTTTAGTTGTCGGCACTGTCCTGGAGGCGGGGACAGACTCAACAGCAGCTTCGCTCATTTGGTTTATCATGGCCGTCATCTTACATCCCGAAGCACTTGAAAAAGCGCAGAAAGAACTGGATAGTGTAGTTGGTGCCGACGGTTCGACAATCCCTGGCTTCGCGAACATGGACGAACTACCATACTGTTTTGCTCTCGTTAAGGAAGTCTTTCGGTATGCATCCAAATTTCCCTCTCCAGCCACGAACTGACATAGTATTGTCAATCATTGAAAGATGGAATCCTCCGGCTCCAATTGGGTTCCACCATCTTTCCGACGAAGATGACACGTACAATGAATACATGATCAAGGGAAAAACAATAGTTATCCCCAACATCTATGCCATGCACAGGAATGAGGCCGAGTTTCCGGAAGCTTCTAAATTCAAGCCCGAACGATTTTTGAAGGACCTCGTTCATCCCTTGACCCCCGCCGCGATTGCGGAAGGTCACTATGCGTTTGGCTTCGGACGAAGGTGATTATCGTATCTCTGTGGCATCCAGTGAACACTGACTAATTTAGTAACCTGCAGAATCTGCCCTGGAAAGGTTTTTGGTGCTCAAGCGTTGTGGATAGCCATAGTCAGATTGATCTGGGCTTTCAACTTCACACATGCTCTCGACAAGAATGGAAACACTATACCGATTGACGTTGAAGGCTCAACGTCTGGGATAATATCGTAAGCGAACATTGTGTATTGCTAGCTAATTCTAATCTGACGATCTTGACAAAAAGTAAACCCGAACCGTTCGCGTTCAAGGCTATTCCACGGACTCCAACACATGCGCAGACGATTAAAAAAGAGTGGAGCGAAGCTTGGATACTTTAAATTCCAGGTAAAATAACAACACCGATTGCTCTATTTTCTTAAGTGGGGCAGTCACTGCGAGGACATTCGAATCGTTTACTATGTATTGCTCGAACTCGTTTGCAGTAATCTATCGTCCTAGACACATTTCATATGTGATTCTGAAAGATTGAATGCATATATGCGCATAACCGCGCTTTCCTTAGCATCGGACGTTGAATAGGACTTGGGATCAAAGTCGCTGTGTGGCTGTCGAGATTTATCGAAGTGTGCATGAGCAAATGAATATGGGACTGCTCTGAGTTGAGCGATAAATGACACTGTAATTAGGCCAACGGGTTGACAGACGTAACGGTTCAAGTTCAGGTGCAAGTCAGAAACAAACTGTCTCGACAGTTACATGTAAATCTTATGCAGTACTTCGAACAAGTATACGACGGCGCTCGAACCCCTGAGATGTAGTAACCTACTCTTCAAATTGACCCAGGACCTCTACAACTTGCATTTCAAATCGGCACCGCACAAATGGTGGATGGGAGCGCGCCCGAGCCCTCATGCTGGACCACACTGTCTATCTTCCACCCTGCAGATGCGAAAACCTCATCGAACTGCTTGATAGTGCGTTCTTGGCCATTTATGCAAAGTAACATCTGTTGGCAAGAAAATTAGATTTAAAAAAACTATGGAGGATGTCCCGAGGAGAATTAGACTTACCATGACGCCAGCGCCGAAGGCGAAGTTGCTTGGAGTGGCAATAGTGACGGGAGGTGGATACTTTGATTCGACCAGACCAGTGAACTGCTGCACACCTTCCTTGTCTTTTGGGATCGAGCATGTGTATGGGACGATGCGGTCCATAATCACCAGACGCGTATTTGGGCCCGCCGCTTCACGAAGGTGGTGGAGCATCGTTTTGACGTAGTCGTCCGCCCAGTCGTGCGTGATGTACCTCATGAGGAAAACGTCGGGGTTCTTGATCGGATTGGGTGTAAGGAAGTCGTGTGCTATACGGAGAGTGATGAATATTCTGTCCATGCTTTGTGAGAATGAAACCCACCTTGAAAGGTCACTTGTCCAGTTCGCTTCAATTCTTTCCAGCGCTGGAACCTATGTAAACACTTGGACAGTCGAAAGAAATATTTCAAGTTACCTTCTTGCCATCCTCTATCGTATCAAGCCTATCTTGAACAACAATATGAAGTTTTGGAAAGGCTTCGGAAAGTTGAGCAGATACTGTGCCCACTCCGCCGCCTACGTCAACGACCACAGCCCCGTCTCTGAGTTTTCCCCAGTCGTACCCTGAGACAATGGTAAGGATCTTTTGAACAGAATACTATCAAACTTGAATCTCACTTACCGATGACCGCAAGTTCAGGTGGCTCCAATTTCTGCAAGCCTTCCATTGTGACGCCGAACCGATACAAACGAGCCTTTTGGTCAGGTTGCTCCATAAATTCCCAGTACGACTTTTGTGTATTGAACGCTTTGCTAAAGCCAGTGTCCTTCGGATCTCCAGAAAATGCGAGAGTGGGGTCCGTCATAACTTCAAAGAGGCTTGCCGCGCCTTTCAGTCCCTCGTCTCCGCTGGTGCGAAAGAATAACCGTTAGCACCCTATTCATGAACCGAATTAAAATACGCACTAATGGGCAGCGGTCGCTGCCAAGGTTGATTGGGGATTATCGTACATGGTCATCGGGCTGAAATATGGCAATCATTTTAGCTTGGTCGAGTAGAAAAGTTAGACAACTATATACATACTCGCTCTGCAATTCAGCAACAGGCTTTCCTTTGTCAAGCATCGACGAAAATCTGTTGTTCGTATAGGTATCCGGAGCCGTCTCTCGGAAAATCCAGCGACCAGCCAAGCAGCGAAGGATAGTCCCTGGTCACAAT
Source organism: Schizopora paradoxa (assembly GCA_001020605.1). Classification (NCBI taxonomy): domain Eukaryota; kingdom Fungi; phylum Basidiomycota; class Agaricomycetes; order Hymenochaetales; family Schizoporaceae; genus Schizopora; species Schizopora paradoxa. The sequence goes on from KQ085889.1 coordinate 194,890, forward strand.
TAGGATTAATTACAAACCGCACTTTGATACATACTGAGTTTCTGAGGGTCCACGTTGCACTTCTTTGCAATTTCGTCGACGTACATCCCCTAGAATATTAGATAAATGTTAATTGTTCTCATTTTGATTGCACGAAAACTCCGTACCTGAGGCCCGGCTTCCCTCAGGATCTCCGTTACGTGTAGCTCAATTACACATCGCAACGAAACAGAGGTTAGGAACTGGAACATGGGAATTAGCCCATAGAATGAGTTAAATTCAGTCGTCTTACCGATAGTCCGTCCAGTAGGATGGTGAGCTGAGGTGTACGAATAGTCTGCACAAGTTGCAAGGCGGCTCGACATGCAATATCGGCTGTAGCCAACAATTGAGGGTCATTATTGGTGACGTCGGATTCAGGAGTATAAGGATCATCCAATGATGGCACATGTGCCCCTCTCTTTTCCAACGCAGCATCTAGAATATCGCAGTTTTTCAAAATGATTTCCGCGAGAGACCTGAGAGTGAAGGTCATATTTGGATTGATGGGTGCCGAAGAGATTTTAGGAGTTGTCATCTTACTCTTGAGTCGAGAGGGATCGGAATATAGTATACTATATATAGTCTAGCAAGCTTTACACATCTTACATCTTCGCTGAAGAGAAGATGATACTGAATAAGAGGAGTGATCATATTAAAGAGATGCAGGTACGAACTTCAAGTCGTGGGCATCATCATGAAATGCCAATGAAACGCTCGCGCAGCCTGAAGCAAAGTTCCGCGGGCAGTTCAATAACATCAATGCGCGATTTCTCTCCCATCCCTGCGATGATTTGGTTGATAATGTATCATTTGCAAAGTGCGAGAGTGGATGGTATACAAGAGGTAATGAGCGGTGAAATCTTTTCGATGCGCGAGAGGAAGATGCCGGAGGCGTGTGAATAATCTCAGGGTCATACCACAAGCCAATGAGATCGCTCAGAACGAACTTCAATTTCAAATTCGAACACGCCAGTCGACTTCAAAGCTTCACGTCAACCTCACCGCTTGCAATTTCACTTGAATGCTCTCAGTATCAGTTTCGCAAAACTCTCATGAGACTTTGCGATCATGGTTCCAAGAAGAGGCGTGAACCTGAATCTGAGGACTCATCTGAAAGATGATGGAGGACGTCGAAAGCCTTGAACAAGAGGAAATCCGAGTCGTTTGTAAGCTATCGCTGTTTCTAATCTCATTGAATATCGTTCCTTTGATACCTTTTCTATACTAGCATCCCAACACTCTTGCCATCCGGAGAACTGTCATACAACAATTCTTTCTCCGAGTCTATGTCTTCAAGCACCCCTCCGTATTCTCCTCGTGTCGCTATCGTCACGGGGGCAGCTCAGGGCATTGGCTTGGACATCGCATTGCAACTCGCCAAGGATGGCATAGATGTCGCAGTAAATGATCTCCCAGACAAGTTGTCCCAGATAAACGAAGTTGTAAGAACCATTCGGGATATGGGAAGGAAGGCCATCGCTTTACCGGCGGACGTTACATCGGAAGAACAAGTGGAGAAAATGGTGGAAACGACTGCCCTTGAGCTGGGGAGTGTTGATATAGTGCGTTATGGCCTTGCATATTATTTACAGCTATCCTAACTTACACCGCAAGATGATTGCAAACGCGGGCATCGGAAAGCCAACCAGCTTCCTCGAAAGTACGTCTCTTTTTGTGGGGAATAGCCTCGCATCTAACTCATTCTGAACCCCAGCCACGGCCATAGACTTCGACTCCATTACCGCCGTCAACTTTCGAGGTGTATTCTTCTGCTACCAGTATGCCGCGAAACAAATGATTAGAGAAGGTCATGGTGGTAGGATCATTGGTAATAGTTGCATGACTTCGATATCACAAGGAAGCTTATTTAATTCATTTAACGACCCAGGTGCGTCGTCCGCCGCAGGAAAGGAAGGTACTTCCGTCGACTCTTAGCTGGCTTTTCCCTTCGACTGATCCCTCGATTGGCAGGCGGTTTAAACATGTCGGTGTACTCCGGAACGAAATTCGCTATTCGAGGCATAACACATGTGGCAGGTTCGTAACCAGTAGCAAATCCACCTCGCCATAACGAGCCCATTTATTTGCATTATAGCGAAGGAACTTGCTGTCCATGGAATTTTAGGTGAGTCATGTAGAAAAACAAACTTTCGTCGTTTGATCATGTTCCGAGCAGTGAACGCTTACGCGCCCGGGCTCATCCTCACACAGCTCTGTCCGTGTTCTATAATGTACTGATGCCTTTATCTACTAACCGTCAAACCACGGCACATTGCATTCAGTTGACGAATCGACTGTGCAAGGTACATTGGAAGAGAAATTGACAGAAATCAGACAGGTTTGACATGCCCAGAGTCAGCAGCACCAATCATACTTAACTTCATTTTAGGTCTTGGGCTTACATCCTAATACACCTGCTGCCGGTCCGGAGGTAGTTTCGAACCTCATTTCATTCCTATGCAAGCCAGAAACGAAGTTCATTACTGGTGTGTTGTTTACTGCAGTCTGCTGCTAACGCCTATCTGATTTGGTCGCGTTTTCTTTGGTTCGTTAGGTCAAACGATCAGCGTCGACGGAGGAGTTCGGTTCAGCTAATCCTATTCATTGGTTCTAACATACGGTGGAAGACGGCTCGGTGAGCGCCTTTAGCGCAAGCCCGAATGTACTAGCGACCTGAAAACCGGCGATTCGTTTCACCGAAAACGAGTTCCTGCGTTGATATGCATCATTTCAAATTATCCGCGCGTGCGGTGCTATTCTCCTGGAGGAAAATGAATTGGGAATGATGAGTTATATTCAGCTCGACTTCCTTGAACGCACGGTTGGTGTCGAATCCAATCCTCGCTGTGGTTGACGATACTTCCGAGGCCTCGACTATGAATTTGAAAATCACTTGCTATCTCCCGATTCTCCGTATGCATTGGACCGCCTCGACTGAGAGACGGAATGCGCGATCAGGTGAATTTTAAAGATGTTCGAGGTGTGCGCCGGTGCCAATCCAGAGTCCCAGCCGATCGGTACGTCAGTGCGCATTTACAGATCGTGTCCGGGTGCAGATCTTACCTGTGCTGATGCATTCCCCCAGAGACTGTTGGCTGTTACCTGCGTACGACGTCAACGATACTATTCTAGTACTGGCATCTCACAAAGCAGCGAAATCGAAGGGCTGGATAGGGAGGATTGACACGCAACCTGTTTTCTGCGAAATTCTGTAAAATCAACCTGGGCCCTTCAGCGGTTGTACGACGAAACGGACTCTCCAATACCGAAGAGACGCTGTTGGCGTGACTTGTCACGGTGAGCAGCAGCTATCTCTCACTACAATACTGACGATATTGACTTTTCCCTGTCGAACTCGAGCCTGGTAGAAAGGTTACTTACCTGGCAAACGCCGGTCGACCTCAGGCTTTCGACCCGGATACACTGGAATATGATTCAATATCTGATACGTTGCATTGCCTCGTGCTTTGCCCCTTGCGATGGTCGAGATGATCTCAAGGCGGTTCATTGGAATTTGCGCAAGTCGGGTCTCAAAACACCTCAGGCCCATTTCAACACGAAGGCAAAACTGTCTTTCACTTCAGCGCGGAGTCGATATGGACCAAATCGTGGGTGTAATCACCCAAGTATGCTCGAAATGTCAGTTCCCTTCCAATTGTCTTTGAAACGATCGGAATCATACGATTTGGATGTGGACACGAAGCGCATTTGGCCATCTTGCTGAATGGAGCCTTGTTTGCCCTCACAGCCAAGCGGAGGAAACGCTGGTCCTGACGAGCAAAAATACAATCCAAGGTATAAAATATCTCTTTCAACTCAACCAAAATCTGACTGGTAAGCGTAATGGACCAAATCCCGACCGCTGTGCTTGCGCCCATCCTCGTCGAGGCGGTAAAACAAGGGTACGTGCATATGAATTGACTGTATGCGCCTCACTCTTACGTTGACGAACGCGAACAACAGAACAGGAACGAAGGTCGGTCTGATGTTTCCCTTGATGATGTTCTTTAGCCTAACAGAATAAATCGGCAGTATGCCTTTATGGCTTGCTTCACCCTGCTTCTGTACGACAACTTATTGACGCTGGCGGATGAGGTACGCGTTCCTTTGTGATGCCCGATGCACGGCTGAACATTGATTTCCAGGTTGAGCTTATATGGAAGAGGAAGTTCAGTGCAAGTGCGTCGATCGTTGACGATAACTTCAGTGGAGACCTTTGATAGTAAATCATTCTATTCAGTCTCGTTTGTGTTCTTCGTGGTATGCTGCACACCCTTGTTTTCGCACTTTTTGTCAGACCATTCTGAATTCGCTCTGAACTAGAATCGCTACTATTCTCTGGCGGCTCTCGCGATCGGATGTCTAGGCATGTAGTTTCCATTATCGTACTACTTTGATTCTATACTAATGTGTGTCTTTCAGAGGACTTGTCACCCGCATTCACAGCTACAGTATGTAATCTTGATTGTTAGCGCGCATACATATTGATTGATATCTATCTTGCAGATGTTTGTGATATTCCTCGGTAGAATGCTTGACTTCTCACAGTCCATTAGCTGTCAGAAAATGATACTGTATCAGCCCCTGGCGATTGCAATCCCCCTCACATTCTTCCCTAACTTCGTCATCGCGCTTCGGTGAGTTTAATCCATGCTTCTTTGTGTTCCCTACAAATCGACTCCAAAATTCTTAGGGTATATGCGCTGTACGGGAGGAACAAACATCTCGCTGCGTTGCTGATTACATATCTATTGGGAGAGTTCGGCGTTGCCTTATGGGTTTACCTGACTCCCTCGATGTACTGTGAGTCTCAACAGTTGTCTCAATATGATCACTCGAGATAATAGGTGACCCATAGCTGTGCAACTTCCGGGACCAGCCATCATCACAAACAGTTCCCCCGTGCACGGTTCGTAAACATTTCGGTGACCTTGGGCACTATCGTTGACGTGCAACTTCATCTAGTCTGCTTGGCGCATAGCTCCGTCAGCTTGTAAGAGCTTTTTCGTTTGTGCAACGCACTCGAAGCGTATAAATTTACCGATTGCTACGCGTTCGCAGGACTAATCTCGAGGCGGCTGCGTTCCAGTTCGCGCAAACAGCTTATGACTCGTTCTGCCTCGTTCTTGTCCTGTACAAATCAGTCAAGGCATTCATGAACCAAAGGTCATTCGATGGACTACATACCATCATCGCTACGCATGGGGTCGCCTACTACATGTGCCCTTCGAGTTTTATTCTCATTGTCCACGTTCTGAATGGATTGCTAGGGTTGTTTTCACTTCGAATATCTCCTGGGCCCTCCTGGTCCTCGTCGCTACGGTATGTCTCCTTTTATTTGCATACCGTGGTGGAAGTGACATAATTTCTGCAGACGGGGTTGAAGTATTCGATGGCCAGGTGAGGGCTGTTCATCTTACTTCAAACTTCATTGAAGTTAACGACTTACTAATTATTCGTTTCAAGTCCAACGCTCACGTACGTCTTCCGCCTAAAACTCTCAGACCAATATTTGATCACGAAACAACAGGCTAGCACCGTTGGCAGCGAACAAATTAACCCTTTCGCTGCGCAGCTATGGAAAGCCCGGCGTAACTTCGGGTTCCAAAATGCCAATAACGCCGGCAGGGAAACCGCCGTCTGGCACGGATGACACTCTCATTGGGCGTCACAGTCCCCTGAAACGACGTGGAAGCTGGATTGGCACAAGTACCTTTGAAGTTCCAACAATGATCAACGATTCCATGGAGCTCAAGTCGATTTATACTGACTTCTCTGGAACTTCCAGTGAAACAGAGTAACCCCAAATGCCAGCGGGTGTCGGTTCGACATTGACGTTGGGAAGATCTTGTATCGTGCCAGTCTTATCTACCTCACGTTAGTACATGTGTTGTAATGGCCAGCTTTTTTCTCCTTGCGACCTCTCCACTGGACCACAGATCATATGTCGATCAAAACGCTAAAGGCTAAATTTGTCGATCAGGCACGCAGTGTACTGTACAGCCACAAAATATGTGAAAATCGCATGAATTTCTCTACAAATTGCCTGCAGCATTATTCACCAGAGCAAGTTGCACAAGAAGATGTCCAAGGTGTACTGTATGCTATGCATGTACAGAAATGGCCGTTGATCTCGTTCTTCAACAGCTTGAGATCAATTCCTTGACCACTTCCTTTGTTCGTAAAGGATCCTGGTCAGTACTAGTGTTGAGATAACTCGATTCAGCTGAGATCACTTCAGATAGCATGGTGCAATCTCGTCATGCACTAGACCTGCGGACGTGATCATAGGATCTCCCACAAGCGTGGTATCTGATACTAAGACATCATGCACCGTTTTAGACTGATACATTGTCATCGAGATTGACACGCAATTTCAAATGTTAGAGATGAAAGCTGCGAGTCTCCTGGAATACGATGAGACGAATGAGACGTAAGGGGCTCACTAGATTTGGATATATCAGCATACTTGGCGAAGTCCTTGTTACTTAAATACCGTCCACATCTGCGCATGGGGAGAATCTAGACACCGTTCATCAGGCAAATACACATGATATATCTAGTTCCTTGACAGTCTGCGCAGCGTCAGAGTCCGGCGATTGACTATTTTATACTACCTCGTCTGATCGGCTTCATTCGATCATATCTTCGTGGGCACGGTTATTCCCCATCTCGCATTGCGCATCCCATGTGAATAAGAGTTATTGATTGTCCATCTCATACTTCGATCGTGAAAGTCGATTTGCGTAGGATTGGCTGAAAATCTGATTGTTCTCGGAGTTCGTCAATGTTCCTCGGACTAAATCCGTCGAATTGTGAAGGTGCACGAATGACCATTCTAGCTTCCGTTTTTGAGGCGTAGTCCTATTTCATAAGATCATTCCAGTTGTATCACACTTCCGATTTTACATCTTTACGATCCATTGCACCGTGGAGTGAGGATTCTGGTGGGATATCAACGTTGTGTCAGAGCGTGTGCCAATAAGTGGAAGGACAGACGTATAAAAGAGACGCACGGTTCCTCATCGATGACCACATCCGAAACGCAAACCTCCTATCTACTTCAAAACCCAACATTCTTACCTATGTCCGGCTTCAAGAATTTCGCACTTGCGGGAGCAGGCAATCTCGGCCAGCACGTCGTAAAGGCGTTACTCCAGCTCAAGAAAAACGGCACCGTCAACGTCGTCAAAGTATTGACTCGCAGTGTAAGCTATTATTTTTGTTGAAGGTTCTGAGAAAAATGGATATTTATTAAATTTAGAGCGCTAACTTACCTACTGAACTCTCTGACCTCGGCGCGTCGTTCGTCGAGGTCAATTACGAAGACCCAGAGTCTCTGAAGAATGCGCTGATGGGCATTGACGTGGTCATCTCCACCCTCGGAGCCCCTGCGCTCACCACTCAGACACAACTCGCAGACGCGTCCTCCGCAGCGGGCGTGAAGCTTTTTGTACCTTCCGAGTTCGGAGGTAAGATGGACGGCAACATGGGTCATCCAGTCTTTGCGACCAAGAACACCCTGAGGCAGCACCTTCGCGACAAAGGCTTGCCTTTCACAATCTTCTGCACCGGTCTGTTCCCAGACTTCGTCTTGAAATCGTGAGTATTCCCAAATCACTGTGATGAACGCGGACTCGGAACGCAAGACTGTTAATCTAACGGTTTCAGATCCTTCGCGTTCGACTTCATCAACAAGAAGGTTGCCTTCGGCGGTTCAGGGGATGAGCCCATCTCTTGGACGAGCATGCCGGACGTTGCACGTTACGTGGCACATGTCCTGACCGCCCTCCCTAAGGACGAGCTGGAATGGCGCACTTTCCGAATTGAAGGCGATCGCCATGTACGAATTCCCCTCTCCAACCATTCAAATAAACTGATGAGATTGTGTGTTTTTAGTCTTTCAACAGCCTCATCTCTGAATACGAAAAGCGCACCGGTGCAACGATCAAGGTTTCGAAGCGATCTCGCGCCGAGCTTGAGGCCGCGTTGAAGGAGAACCCGTATGACTTCGTGTCCTTCCTCTTCCTCGACTGGGACCTTGGAGGAGGCGCCTGCGGGACGCCCGACGAGGTGACCAAAGGTGTTTGGCCCGAGTGGGATCCCAGGAAAGCACTTGATATCGCGATTGAAGGCGCCGTATAGAATACATACTGGACACACTAGATTGCCTAAGTAATGTGGTACTTAGTAATGGTATAGTAGAATCGAAGGCGCACTCTCTGCATTTTTGCAGTCGCGATGAATCGGGAGTCTCCAGATGGAATCAGCGGCGAAACGAGCGATACCAGAGTCTTTTCTCAGGCTTGGGAACGTCATTTCATTACTCCCATATGTGAGTATCCGGAGCTTCGACTCAGATTTTGAGATCGCCGACGAAGGGGCGAAACTTGAAGTTGCACATCTGGATGTAGCGAGCTGGAGGGGCCATCGAGCACCGCCGGGCTCCAGTTCGTGTTGATCGACTAGACAATTTCAAAAGACAGCAACAATTTTCACTCCGGGGATGTTGGCGGCAGTCGTGAATGGATATAGAGAGAGGGGGAGGAAGGAGAGAGATAGGGCAGTGCAAGTACCGCAATCTCACTGGCTGGAGGTCGAAAACTCTCCTGCCCTTTTCGGAGAAATTTCCCATCCGCAAAACGCGCGTCCACGAGGCGCGATTGTTTTGTGCTCCGACAAATTTGAGAACAAGGAACGAGCAGAGTCAAATTCTTGGATCACTAGTACTTCTGGCACAATATTCAATACCCATGGGACATCCAAGGTCGGGGAAATGATGATGGTCTGGCAACGTTGTCAAAGATGCAAACGAACTGGTGAGTCCGAGTACAAGTCCCATCGAGTTCCATGAGCGCACCTAGCAGCTGTCATTCTCACTGCGATTTTTGACAGTTGAACCCTCCCTCGAAAAGTCAGCCATCACAAAAGTCCCCTATATCCCGCCAAGTATCAATCCGCGGATAAACACCCTCCTTCGTTATATCGATGAAATGGGCTAGCGACAATCGGCTTTGAGAAAGAAAGCCTAAGAAGCATGTCGGCGACGGCGCTTGCAATTGCGCTCGGACAGCTTCGGTACAAGGACATACTTCTCATCGCGTTCCACAATCACGATTCGAAGAAGAGGCGCGAACTTGGATCCGAGGCTCACCGTCGATGTGATCGAGGAGAGAGCTCCGTTGCTTCGCCCTTTCATTTTGTTGTCCCAATTATCGAGGTGTGCACCTGCATCGTGTAAGTCCTCCGTAATTAAATTGACGTCGGGCGCGAATCTGATCTATGCTCTTCCCCCCGACCCCCTACGTGGCTTGTTTATCTCAGGCTCTTCCAGTTCGAAGTCGTTTGCTTCTCATGTCAGAAGTGATACGAATTGACCCGTGGGCGTAATAGCGCAACTATACCCAAAAATAAGCCTGATAATGAAGTTTCGGGCCTACCGGAGCCCTTCGAATGACTTACGATGAGCTACATGCGAAACGGATACAGACATGAAGCACTTTGGCAGATTGCCATTTCGTCGAGCGCCTTTTTGATTTGACCCCACGGTCCAACCAAGATAGAGGGCTCGGAGGGAAGGAGAATAAAAATACTCTTGGAGGTATAAAATGTCCCTTCAAGGGTCGGATAGGAATCGATTAGCAGCGCAATGGACCAACTTCCTAACTCCGTACTTGGGCCGATCCTCGTTCAGGCCGTACAACAAGGGTAAGTGTCATCCTTCTGGCGAATTGCTGCCTTTCCTCATTTCGCAACAATAGGACAGGAACCAAGGTATACCGTTACCTTGAATAACCTTTTTTCTCGCTGACAGTGTGATACACCAGTATGCCTTCATGGCCGGCTTTACACTCTTTCTATACGACCACTTGCTGACGCTGAATGATGAGGTGCGTGCCATCTCGCTATGCTCGATATTAAACTAAATTTTAATTACAAGATTGAGCTCATATGGAAGAAAAAGTTCAGCGCGAGTGCGTCACAATCAAATTTTCGCAATCATTACTGTGCAGTTTCTGACGAAATAACATTTTAGTCACCTTCATATTTCTGGTGGTAAGTGATGCACTGAACCCCTTCTAAATTTCAGACTGAGGGCAACTTAACAAATGAAGAATCGGTACTACTCTTTAGCGGCACTTGCGATCGGGAGTCTTGGTACGGAAACGAACAGTCTTGAGCATAAATGTAACGCTAATTTCCCTGCTTTTCTCAGAGGACTTGTCTCCTGGATTCACGGCTAAAGTCAGTTAGCGTTACGCCTTTCCATATTGTCGGTCTTGACGCCTGCATTTTAGATGTCTGTACTGATTCCTAGCGGATTGCTTGGATACTCGGTGACGCCACGTTTCACAGCTGTCAAACCATGATTCTGTACCAACCTCTCGCAATCGCTGTCCCCCTTACATTCTTCCCCAATTTCGTCATCGCGCTTCGGTGAGTCCGATCTTCTACTTCACTCGTTCAGCACGATCCGTATTCAATAATTCCAGGGTCTATGCATTGTACGGGAGGAACAAATACCTCGCCGCATTGCTTGGCACATATCTATTGGGAGAGTTCGGTGTTGCCCTATGGGTTTACCTGACTCCCTCGATGTACTGTGAGCATCACCGTGCTTTCTATACCAAACAACTCGTAATGACAAACAATCTATAGCCGTGCAACTTCCAGGACCAGCAGATATCACCAATAGTTCTCCAGTGCATGGTTTGTGATATTGACTGTATGCGCAGACGCTGTTTCTGACGTACAGCTTGATCTAGTATGCTTGGCGCATAGCTCCACTAGATTGTAACGATACTCGACATATACACTTTACTCATAAACTGACTTACCATCACGTTGTCCTCAGGACGAATCTCGAAGCGGCCGCATTCCAGTTTGCGCAAACGGCTTACGACTCGTTCTGTCTGGTCCTTGTATTGAACAAGTCAATCAGAGCCTTCATGAACCAGAGATCATTCGATGGGCTTCATACCATTATCGCTACGCATGGAGTGGCATATTACATGTACGTTCTAGTAATCTTTACCTTGAGTGAGTATCTGAAAGGCAACTAGGGTCGTCTTTACATCGAATATCTCCTGGGCTCTTATGGTTCTTATTGCAACAGTAAGTTTCTTGAATGACCATACCCTTCTGCTATTAAATTGTTCGTCTGTAGACGGGGTTAAAGTACTCGATGGCTATGTGAGGATTGCTCATCGTGCTTCGTTTTCATTGAAACTGACTTTATCACGATTTCCGATCGCCAGTCCAACGCTCACGTACGTCACTTATAGGGCTTACAACGTATCGCAATCTCACGACGATCAAAAGACTGGCTCCCATGGCTGCAAACAAACTAACCCTTTCGCTGCGCAGCTACGGAACGACCGCGGATGCTACAACTCGCAAAGCGTCAACATTACGGATCGGGAAGGTCGCGTTTGAAAGCGACGATCATACACTCACCAACGGACGACGCAGACCTTTGAGGCGACGCGGAAGCTGGCTCGGCACGAGCACCTTCGAGGTCTTCACCGGGATCGACAATTCTGTGGAGATGAAGTCGGTCAGCACGGGTACTACGGACTCCACTGGGGCTTCTAGCACACTCGATTCATATGGTCAAGCCAGCGCTGCATGAGGTAGCGAAATGGTGATTCAGATGTCTAAACTTGAAGATGTTGAAATGGGTCCTTTCATCTGTAATCGTATTTCGCGTTGGCATACACATATGTAACTTTATGACTGAACGCACCGGCAAACTTGTAAAATTGAGGAAATATCAAATTCATTCATACCTCTGCTTCCTATTTCGATTTCATTTCAAATGCAAACAAGCGATCCGTATTTGAAATCTGCCAAATGGCTCTCTAAAGACTAATTTTGACGATCGGGCACAGCCTCAACTTCGACATACGAAAATGACAGAAATACATTCGGAGATCGTCGTCCGTCTATTTTGAGTACCGAGCGTACAGATTTTCTACAATGCCACCCTGTTTATTAGATTTCTTGGGATGTGAACACGAACAGAGCGTCTCCCACAAGCGTGGTGTCCAAGAGGTTACCGACACTTTACAGAAGGCCGTAGTACCAGTATAGACTGATACATAACCTTTATTCTTGGCTTATAGGCGGAAGGGGTAGAGTAGGGGGTTGCACATCCCCCAGTGGACGTTTTGACGATAGGAGCGCCGAACGTTAAATATATTTATAGAGATCATCGCACTCACATTCCTGCATGACCTTCACTATCTGCACCCGCGAGGAATAGAAGGGATCTAGACAGGAATCATCAATCATCAGTCGAACGTTATCGATTACGTTCCTAGGTACAATGCATCGGGTCAGTGCAGTCGTCCAGCGACCGACAGATTCATGGTATTTGGTCTCACCCGCGTTCTCCGATCATTTAATCGCGGGAGCTGCCTTGCTGCGATGTGTCGCTGTGCTTTTCGTCCGCGGGTAGAAGCCTCGTTTGTGAGTGAAAGTTATTTGCGCATCTCAAGATGTGGTCCAGTGCTATTGAGATTGCGTCGCGTGACCAGAATGAATTCAAACCCTCGAAAAAGGATGGATCGGCTTGTCTGAAGTAGCATTGGCTGGTTAAGCAGGTAAGGCGGTAGGAAACCACAACGTTGAACAATACGAACGACTTACGCTGGCAATTGGACCTTTGGCGAAGATGCACATGATATTCACTCGACCAAACTAGCTCACGGGGCGGCGCACGCTTTCATCCGAAAGTTGATACCATCGGCCTTATAAAAAAATACCAGAGACAAACGTGTCGGTTTCGGCAGCGCTGGAAACGCTTTCTAGTTCGTCCCTTTCGAGGCGCCGTTCTCTTTCACTTACGAAGACCAGTACTGTTCCAATCGAAATCATGCTTCCGAGTTCACATCTTTTCGACGTCTTGCACCGCGGAACTTAGGCTTGAAGTCACATGAATTCTCCATCAGCGCGATGTCAAAGCGTGTGTCGATAATTGCGATTGAAGGCATACCAGAGGTTCTGCAGCGCCCCGATTATGAAGGAACAGAGGATCTGGAAGTATTGGGTTGCATAAGGAAAATAGTCCAGAACCCGGAGTGGCGAACCTATATTCGTATCGACAATCCCACTATCTGAAGGCCCTTTTCAAGGATAGCGTCGTGATGAATCCGGAGTGCAAAGTCCAGTAACAGGGAAACGTGATGTCCAAGCGAGATCGATCCAGCTCGTAAACGCTTCCTCCGCGGCGAGCGCAAAGCACTTCGAACTGCGGTAAGGCCGTTAAGTACGCGTGGAATTCTGCACTCACAGCTTTCGATTAGTGGACGCGATTTGACCAGGAGCGACATCCCCCGCCATCCCAGTAAGATACCTCGGAAGATGAGCATCGAACTCTTAAAGATCCAGGTATTTGCGACTGTGCAATAAATGCAGGAGTGAGATTCTGAGTGCCCTTGTGGAGAGCTAGGCATGCTGCCAGCGCAATGTCGTTTCACAGAAACCGAGCAATGGCACGGAACGATGAGATCCACGTACATGAGTTGCGGCGGCAGAGCCTCCTATGTTTTCGTTCGCGTGTTTTTCTCTCCAGGATCAAGTTGAATGGCCCAGCACGTCTTCCCTGTAACATCTAAGATTCAATCTCTTGAGAGACGTTCTGTCGTGGTTGAGCCTCGGAATACGGGTTTCCACAACTTTCCAGGTGAAAGGTGAACATTCGATTGTGTCCTGGGCGAGATAGCGTCAACAACTCGAACAGTATGAGTACATACTTGAAACAGATGATCATTAATATTCAGAATCCGCATTTGTTCGGCTTGCGCTGCGCTCATCATGATCACGGTCGTCTTTGAAGTCGTCCGGTGTCCAGAGGAGAACGCGCGGCGAAAAGCGGTCGGTAAGTATTTGGGCCCGTCTAAGCTGTCTAAGCCCATTGCCTTCAACGTCGAGCGACGAGCTATCTTGATCCTTCCCCGTTGTGAACAAGACCTCATTGTTGGGTACTGGGGGCAGAGACATGGACGTGTGTGTGAGCTTGTGTCATCGCGAGAGGACGGCGTGGACGCGGCGACGTAGCTCGTGGCTCTCGCGTCCTCCTTGACGGAAACCACGACGGCGGCCACTCATGCACTCGTACAGCTAGACGACATCTGCTCTACATATACCCATCTGTCTCGCAAACTCTGGTCGGCACCGTCGCGGCGATGAGCTCCATTTCGCTGACAGCGGTTACCCGTGGTCCATTTGGCCCATCACGGCGATCTAGATATCTCTCACAACGAAACGAACAACCCAAATTTATATCGCTCTAACCATGCAGTGTGATACACCAGCGTGGAAGGCTATAAAAACCGTTCGGTGGTCAGCACGCCCAAATCCCCACCAGGAGGTTATCCCACAAAGGTGTCATCGGACTACCCAGGATGAGCATGCGAGTTGGAATCATCGGTGCTGGAGCGGCGGGCCTCATTACCGCGAAAACACTCCTGGAGGACGGCTTCCAGGTCCAAATACTCACGAGGGACAGCTCGGTTGGAGGGGTGTGGGCGAGGCAGCGAATATATCCAAGTCTCCATCTGAACAAGTGAGACCACTTTTTTCTCGGAAATTACTATGAAGTTATTGATATTCTCGTCTGTTTCAGTGTATACGGGGAATTCAGGTTCTCGAGTCTGCCGATGCCTGCTCCCAAAGATGCTGGGGACGGCGGTAGATTGAACGGCGGCATAATGCGGGACTATTTTGAGAGCTTCGCCGCAAGATTCCTCAAGGAATGTATTCAATTCGAGGTTGAGGTTATCAATATTCATCGCAATGCTTCTGGAAAATGGGAGGTGTCATTGCGCGATATGAAGACGAGCGGAGAAGAGACGATCGTTTTTGACAAGATCGTGCTCTGCACAGGAGTACGTCCCAATTATGCAGGAAGCAGTTAACGATTCCCTCTGACGCTTTCCTTAAGGGCTGTAGCAGCCCGCATATACCCGAATCGCTTTCCCCTTCGGCAGCTCGTCAGGCTGGTTTCAAGGGAGATGTCTTTCACACATCCGATTTCCTATCCCATATGGAAAAGCTCGACGCACCTGACAAGTCGAATGAAGAGATAGTGGTCGTCGGCGGTGGTAAATCAGCGCAAGAGTATGTCTGTTTTTTTTTCCTTGACAAGAGTGTTTTATCGAGCTAACATTGATTATTAGCTTCATCGGATATGCTGTCGGCAAAGGACATAATGTCACGATGATCTTCACAAAAGCTGACAGTTTCCTTGCTGCGCCTTTTACACTCCCTGGATTCATTCGCAAAAGCAGGTTTGATCTCCTCTTTCGTTTTCTTTTATGACAGACCACCTTATATGTATCACAGATTTTTAGCTGTTCTGTCCCCTCATATCCGTTTGGAGACCAGATTGGAGTAAGATATCTTTTATTTACATCTTCGCGGAGTCATTTCTGACTCTTCACGAAGGAAATTCATGCACAAAACAAGCATCGGCTCAACCCTAACGCACGCTTTCTGGAATTTCTTGACATGGAGTTCGGTTCGTTCGTCGTCATTTCAATCCTGGTTTCTTTCCAACCCATTTCTTGTCCCCATAGTTTGATACATTCAAGATCCCGCCTTCGTCTCCCTTCCGTAACTCCTTCTCGAACTTTTGGGAAATCCGAACGAACGACGAAGGATCTCGATCACTGTCTGGCTTTTTCGACTACCTCAAGCAAGGAAAGATCAACGTCATAGCACCAGCTCGGGCGTCGCGTTTTGCGGAGGATGGATCGGGATTGATCCTTGAAGACGGGAGCAAGGTCAAGGCCGGGACCGTGGTTCTAGCGACTGGCTATAAGTCGTCTTGGGATAACCTATTCGATGGTGCTTTGCGTTTATATCAAACACTGATTTTTACTGACACAGTGCCACGTTCACAGAGGAAACCAGACAGTCACTTGGACTGAGTCGCCAACCCGTCGCGTCTCAACCAGAGACTTGGGACTACGTTACTCTTGCGAACCCTCCAGTCGTGCGGAGTGCCGAGGAACCAAAGGCGGCAGCTTCGATCTACCGAGGCATCGTACCCGCTCAGAATCTTCTAAGAAAGGACTTCGCAATCAATGGCTCCATCGTAAGAATCATTCTCTGTATACATTATACAACGTCTGAGAATACCGCGTAGTTCACTGTGAACAACGGGTACACTTTCGAGGTCGTCTCCCATTGGATTTCTTCCTACTTCCTCGAAGATCGGTTTCTTCAACTACCTTCCTCCGTCGAAGATGCCCTAGTTGAAACGCAAATAAACGCCGCGTGGTTGAGAAAACGTTTCCCGGGTACTTTCTCGTGGGTCAACGAGAGTTATAGTTCTAATGTCGCGTTCTTCAAGTAAGCATCGTTGAATTTGCCGGCAGTCTGCAACTCCTGATGAATTCTCCCCCCTTTCAGCTACCCTCAATTATGCGACGAACTCTTAGCGGACATGGGTCTGCGCACTATGCGTAGTGGTGGAAACATGCTGACGTGGGCGTTCAAGCCGATCGACCTCAATGAGATCAAGGATTTGCGCGAAGAAAGGCTTTCGAAACGCTCGGAGGTGGATTGAGTCCAGTCGAGTCGTCTCGTTGAATCCAGTAAATTATAGTTCAATGGTTTTTCGTCTAGTTTCCAAGTAGGTTCGCCCTTCGCGCTGAAGAAGGAGTGGCGGCGCTTAGTGCGACATCCGAGCCATCGACATCTATACGGATGCGAGTGTTCACTCCTGATTTCAAGAGATGTCTGGCAATGAAAGCTTAACATTGTCAACCAGGGGGAAATCGAAGGAAAGCTCGTACAACTTCGTGTGATTGATAATCCCCCGTCAATCCCAACAAAGTGTCAGACGTCACAATCGAAGGTCCGTCGATTCCTTGTGGTGACGAGGAGGAAAGGTGTGTAGTGATCACAGGAGCAAAGTTGCACCCTACAACCTTATGAGTTATCAACGAAATGCATGATGTGTGATTTGCGAATTGTCAAATGGATTCGATCGCAAAGTAGACGTGTTATGGGATTGGTGTTTCTCGGACAGCTTCGGGGACTTGTTGTGGAGGCCCCGTCTCCATATGCGTGATGAAGCGCGACTCTCCGTTTGAAGTTGTATTTTCCAGCCTAGCTCTTCGCCGACGAGCGATGGGGTTTAGGATAAGAGCCAGCAGGACGACCACAGCATCCAAAACCTGTAGCGAACACGTAAGAAGTGCACAGAGTACGATATCCCTAAACAATAACACGTACTACAACCAGACTGTATGCTACCCCTGCTAGCACATCGAATTTTGATTTGAAGACGAGGGATAGTGCCGAGAATACGCCTCCGAGCAAATCGACAGTCATGAAGGGTATTGAAATGCCCTTGACTTCTCCCAGGCGATAGATTTCGAGGTATTGAGGTCTATAACGCATGAACATCAGAAGGTATCAAACTGATAAGCAGCTTATATGGCACGTACAGAAGTCCGGCTGAAAGGACGACGGAAGTGGCGACACCGAAAAATGTAACGGGCGCGTGATTTCCTTTATTCACTGCAGACTGTACGAGACACGTACTGAGGTTCGACAGTAGAGAAAGCCCATCGAACAAACTCACTTTCACTGCGAACACCATACCCGCCTCGAACCCCGCGAAGATCGCCAGCGATAATGCGAGACAAGCCAATGCATATCGGAGTGGCTTGCGCATATCGTAGTAGATGCACTAGTCATCCGTGGACGATAGAAAAAATATTGAACATCCGTTAAAAAAAGTTAACCAAATTGCACACCTGAGACCAAGAGACGAACGCCAAAGTTCCAAATATCTGCGGCTGTACGATCAACGGAACATTGAGATCTTGAGTGACATTGTACACGGCAAGGAATACAGCGGCAACGCCCCACAGAAACCTGCATGCTTTTATTCAGTCTCAAGGATAAAACACGCTCAGCACTCGTCAAGGTTGAAAGAAACGTACATGAGCCACGGCGAAAGACCCTCCGTCGCTTTCTCTCTCCAACTTTTCCAAATTTGAGGAAGGATCTGAATCGTCCAGCAAATTGTTCCTGTAACCCATTAAACAGTCTCATATCTCGAAGATAAGAGGAGTTCTGCTCACCTATCGTGCCCAGGACGTTTTCTGCCGCCGGATTGGATCGCATTCTTCAGGGTGGAAGGCAAGGACAACCGACAACGGGTGAAACCGCTTCGTCAGCGCTTTGTAGATGAGCACATTTTGCGAGCAAATTCACGTGGTAGCCTGATCATATTTTGAACAACAAAGCTTTCGAATGATGGAGCCTTCTGTCATTGAAGCTCAACCCGCTAACTTGCAGTTTACTTTGAGGGCGATCAGAGTCGCGGCTGTGGAGAAAGTTGCAGTCGCGGACAAGTCGACATCCCTTGTGGCTACGAGAGACGAGCAAGAGGGAAAGAGCACAAAACGGACTACATTATGCTAGTAATCGCACATCCGCCATTGTATACAGTTCATAAATAAAACGTTCTATGAAATCGTCCGTGAAGATGTAAAATATAAGATAGCCAAGCGACAAGATCAAAGAGAGTGGATGCCTATCTACAGTATATACAATGAATCGTGACCAAGATTATCGTCTGTCAGTCAAACTGTCGTGTCATTATGCGATGGCATTCTACAAAACCTCATGCCATGACAGGCACTGGAGGAACAGGGTACCTATTATGTCTAAGAGAACCCCCTCCGTGCGAGAAGGTCGCCCGGCGGCCTGGTCGAGGATAGGAAGTAGGAGGTGCGGGAGCCGTGCCGTCTAACGATGTAATTGGGGGTGGTGATATAGGTGGTGAGTCATGCGATAGTGGAGGTGAGGGGTATGAATCGGTTGGAGACTGGGCAGCGCGCTTCACGATATCTATCGACTGTTTCGAGAGCGGTGCAGTAGAGATATGGAGATTTGGGTTGTTCGGATGATTGAAGTGATGTTGTGGTATCCGGGGAGATGGGAGCGAATTTTCCCTCTTGTGTTGTGGAACAAACGGATTTCCCAGAGTATTAGTTGGAGAGGCGTAGTTAGCTCTCTCGAACGCCGAAGACTTCGACGACTCAGGTTCAGCATTATCTTCGTTCTCAGATAATGCCGGAGAATTGAACTCCGATCCGTGCATGGCTCGTAGCTCTTCCCGAGTGCTCGGAAGAACCAGATCCCGAGCAGCTTCCACCCGACGCATCTTCTTTTCGCCTTTCTCAACATCGGCTTTTGCGTTGTTGTACATCCAAAGGCCGAGGAATGTCATGCAAATACCAGCGCCTTGAATAGGATGGACGGATTGGTTGAACCAAACAATGGCAATGCAAATGACCGCAACGCGCTTGAACAGCGACGCTATGGAGTAGGTGACGGGGGATGTTGAAGCGAGGATGACGAAGGCGATAATGTTTTGGCCAAAGTTGACTGTACCATTAAGGAGGAAATAGTATAGGACGCTGTGTGGAGATGAATGGCCCTTGGTCGGATGCGAGACGTGGTTCGATGCTGACATTAATGCGGGTAGGTCGGAGAATATCCAAATTGGCGTCATCACCAAGAATGCCATGCTTGACGAGTAGAACAGCAAGTTGAGCTTGTCCAGCTTCTGCGCCGAATTCTGCGGGACTCCCTTGGCGTTCGACGGCATAATCTTCTTGAAGAAGATGTTAGAAGACACGAAGACGACGGCAGAACCGAACGCGCATAGAAGTCCGAGCGCATTCGAAGCGGACATATCGAAGGAGCATGCGAGCATCACCCCGACTGTAAGCGGCATTAGTGAGATATACGTCTTAGGCGAGTACTTGACGCCGAAGAGGAGGGCATAAGCAGCAACCGTGAACAAGGGTGACAGTGCCTATCGTCGAGAATGAGCTGCGACGTTCTCTCGATAAGTTTGCGGATGAGCTCACCTTGATCGTATGCACGGTGCTAACGGGAATCCGTGAAATCGCCATGCTAGAAAACATATGCCCCCCAACTTGAAACAAACCCATAGGAAGCGTTTTCTCCAGAATCGCTTTCGTTGGTCTCCGCAAGCGGGTGAAACGGATAGCTGGACTTGAGAAGAGGAGGCAAAACATCGCAACGAACGCGAACTGAACGTAAGTCAAGGTGATGGGATACCTGAACTGGTTCAGGATCGCCTTCCCCGAGTTCGACGACATCGCCGACGACATGTACCAGAGGGAGCAGAGCCAGCAGAACGTCAACATGGACGTCGGAGCGTTGGAAGATGGCGAGGTGAGCGTGCGCCTTCGAGGACCCTCGAAGAGACGGAAGTTCTGCCACAGTGATGATAAGGTGAACGACGACGACGTTGATGTTGAAGTTGACCTCCAAAACTTGTCCTCGCCCGGCGACGGCACAAAACGAGCCAGCCAGCTAGACCCGTTGGCTGTCCGTCCATCCAAAAGCCCTAGTCCTGCAGAACGTCCTCCTCGTCCTCGGTCATCCCATCGACCTCCACCACCGATGGCGACTCCGTGACGGTCGAGGTTTGGGGCGCCATGCACTGCGAGTCTATGCCTCGTCGAGCTGAATAGAGTGTCCATCGCGAAAGCGACGGTGTTGGTACAGTCTGGAGGAGCAGCGGGATCTCTGACGGCGAAACCTGCGCGTTGTGGGACAAAGACAACGAAAAACTCAGTCAAAACATATTCCGGACAACAAACAGGCCTAGGCACTGAAACTCCGCCACTCCTTATATGGCAACTTGATCACATCGTCGTGGTGATCGACGTCAATGATCTGATCATGATTCTTCCGCCCAACACGCACTTCTTGTTGAGGATAAGGAAATCCCAATGTGAGGAAGAAAACACAATATTGAAGTCACTTTTACCAAACTTTATTATGCGGAAATCATTGGCAATAGATATTAGAAATACTTGTTAGAGTTTACGCTTACATAGTCTGTTTGTACCTATTTGTACGTTTTTGCTGTCCACGTCGTTCGTCGTCGTTCGTCTCGAATGCCATCGTTTTCCACCGTCATCTACAATACTTTTAACTCTGATTTAATTAATAATAAGGGTTCTGTGTTGCACATTTGGTTTATCCTTTGCATTTTATATCAGACTTCTTTGTAGTGCTCATAGTCCATTTCTGCCTCCAGTATTATACTTATAAGGCAATCAATGTAACTAATTAGATAAAAAAATCATGCATCTTGGTCCAACACTATTAGCCCTCAGCTCTAAGAGGTCACTCAAGCTCTATGATGTAACATACAAATATTGGGTGACTTTCCGCCGAGTTTTTGAATTTCTGAATATTGTCATAACTCATATTCACAGTGCCATCCAGACCCCAGACTACCTAGAGAACCAACCCGTCATACTGTCCATCCTTTTGAGTTATTGAGTTATTGGAGAGGAATTCACACCATTGATGAGAGGATTGTAATGTTGCAGTCTGTGCAAATTTTGAAGATTTTAGCTATCAGTCTGGATGTTTGTCTGAGAGTGTTCTCAGATTACCTTTCCCAATGAGTTCCCCATCATTGGATGCTTTTGACATAATTTACTACTTATAACAAGTTTTTGTGTTTTGAAGACATTGCATTCCTTCAGAAAGGCTACAGAAAGTCACCCATTTTTTAGAAAGTTTACATGGCTATAAAATATTATAGCTGAAAAGTATCATTTAACATTATTGGTAGTGTTCTCTGGCAATATTCTCACATGAAGTACCAGCATCCACCAACAAGACCCATTTTAGTTCATGGTAATTTGTCAGTTTTTGTCTAGGATATAAAAGGATAAATAATTCTCTTGAGACCTACTGGATATTGTAATGTTTTGACTGAAGGCTTGCTATATCATGACTAAGACCACATAGTATTTTCATTGAAACACAAGAAGCACCACCTAAATTGGGTATATATATATATATATCTCAGGGCTCAATGGGTCCAAATTTACCCTCTGTAATTTAAGCATATAGGGCTCTCTGGAGACCTCCAATAGCCTTTGTGACCTGTGACCTAGACTTTCTGAATGCAAGTTTGCAACCCTTAGGCTTGTAACCTAGATGGGATATTTGGTCAATATGGGCCAGTAATATGGTTTAATTATAAATAACTATTGGGCTTTTGTTCAAACACTGCTCC
Organism: Schizopora paradoxa; assembly: GCA_001020605.1. Taxonomy (NCBI): domain Eukaryota; kingdom Fungi; phylum Basidiomycota; class Agaricomycetes; order Hymenochaetales; family Schizoporaceae; genus Schizopora; species Schizopora paradoxa. The sequence goes on from KQ085889.1 coordinate 217,016, forward strand.
TATGTCTTATGGTACCTGTACATAATTACTCTTCTTCTTCAGGTTGATCATTGTCAGATGTAAATGATTGAGCTTGCACTTGATACAACTTGTTGTATTCTCCATCCTTTGCTACAAGCTCATCATGAGTGCCACTTTCAACAAGGCAACCATCCTTGAGCACACTATATGATCACAATCAATCAACTGGCACTGACTGAGGTATTAATGATATAATACCCACAGAATTAAATCTGCATATTTTGTGAGATGGCCAAACCGATGTGTTATGAAGACAACAGTCTTCTTTCCACGTTGAGCCCTAAGCCTCTCAAAGAATGCCATCTCTCCCTCAGCATCAAGAGCAGATGTTGGTTCATCTGCTGCAATAAATCTGATATCTCCTTTCTTGAGCCTCATGAAAGTCCTTGAGCTTTATCATGTTGTTTTAGAAATTTAAAGCACCCAGAAGACAATAATTGTGTGCTTACGCTGCAAGCCGTTGGCTCTCCCCTCCGCTAACATCTGTGTGCTTCTCATTTTCTTTTATCATGGCATTCAACTCTTCATTCTCTTCCCCCTCAATATTGAGGGATGATAAACGCACAGGTGAAAGAACTGTATTCACCCCTTTGGGCAGCTTCTTGATGAAAGCATCTGCACCACCCTCTTCAAGTGCTTCATGAATCTCTTCATCTGTCACTGTATCATATTGATCAGGGCAGCCAAGTGCAACATTGACACCAAGGCTCAATGGATAACTGAAATGCTTTTGTCTCAAAATAGCCATTGCAGAGCGGACATCATTTGCTCTGTAAGACTTGATGGGAAGGCCATCAATGAGGATTTCCCCTTCTGTGGTATCATAGATTCGGTTGAATAGATTGATTGCAGTAGACTTCCCACTACCATTTGTCCCAACAATTGCCACCATTTGTCCAGACTTGATCTTGAAAGAGATGTCTTTCAAAACCAACCTGTCTGTATCTGGATACTTGAAGTTGACATTACTATAAACAAACTTAGAGGCATGAAATCCACAATAAAAGATATCTGCACACCAGAATTCAAGTTCCATGCCAGTTGATTTTGTCTCCCATTTGTCATCAATTCTTGGATAAGATAAATGCCCATCTTCCATAACATTCTTGATATCCCTTTGAGCATATATGTCTTTGATATATACTAGTTTTTCAGATATACGTTTGAGATCATAAGCTAAATCTCCAACTGAAGCTTCTATTGATGAAGCACACTCCCTCAAGGTTGCAAATGCACTAAATGTTATTTCCTTGGAATCAAAAAGAGCCTTAGTTGCAATATAAAACTACAAAATGCTGATTAGAAGTTTGCTATCTGCATATTTGGAGTCCTCACTTACAAGAAAATAGTCATCTGAAAGTCTTTCCAAAATTTGAGAGCAAACACTTCTGTTATGATACCACTGATATGAAGCATGCTGTATTGATGTGTCACCTAGGGCATCTCTGCTTTTCTTGAATTCTATAAATATTATCAATCAGCCAAATATCAAAGCACATGATGATGGTAAAATACCATTGCTTATATAGCTCTGGACTCCATCACTTATGCGGTCCTCTTGAAACAAAGATGAGAGAGCAAACCTATGCATAGATGCTAGAGTCTCATATGCCTTGTTGGCACAGAAAGTTGCATGAGCTAGGATTTCATTCAGTTGAAAATAGTTAGGAGCTAATGTGAAGTGAATGATTCTTACTTTTGGACCAAAGACCATCAAAGTTGAAGATACTGTAAAGTGCTTGAAAGATGGCAATTAAAAGGAACAATGGTGTGGTTGCTTGCTTTTGCACAAGCTTGTAGATAATTGCTAGTTGCGAGAGTGTTGTGAGAGTGTTGCTCAAAATGTCTGCAATGGAGTAATATGCGTCCCAAACTATCTCATTACTAAGTTCTGTATTTTTCATCTTGCTCTGAACATTAGGATCTTTTTTAGATGATCAAATGTCAAAGAAGTTTAAAGTTTAAATATGCAAACCCAATCACCTTCTGCAGTCCTTGTATCAAGTGCCAAAGAAACTAATTTTGCATGAATAGATAATTCTATATCAAGGGTTGAGAGAAAGCTTACTATTCATAGTCTTTTCTGTGAAGAATAAATTGACACGTTGCCTAAGAGTGTCCTCATTTCTATTGCTTTATAAAAAATGAATTCAAATCAAAACCACAGCTTACTCTGGACAGAGTACTTACAGGGACTTGGTAAGATGTTCCAGAAATATTACAGCAAGAACACGCATCAAAAGAATAGAGGCCAATCTTGGCTTTTGTAAGGGGTTTCCCTCCATCATATCAGAGATCTTGGGAATGAATCACTTTCTATTCTGTTCTTGTATTGTATGTTAATGAAAGGCATACCTCATTCCAAATATGAGAGTCAATATACATGGTTATAGTCCTTCTGAAATTCTTGACAAACATGGAAAAGACATGGAGCACAAAAAGTTGTGGTGCAAGATGGTAAATCTCCCCAAGGAATAAGGCTAGAAGCTTATATGTTGACTTAAGATGTTTGAGATGTTCTTCAGTGCAAAAGGTTAAATTTGGACTAAATAGACTCCACTTTGGGTTGACTGGCAAAACAACATTCCAAACACCAAGATGGACAGTCTGAAGCTGAGCCTTTGCCTTTGTGTCTTGTTTACATTTTTCTTGCTCTTTCTCACAGTGCTTTTCATTGTCTGCTGGAGATTCCATTTTGATGGGGACTATGGGAGATTCTTTTCTGATAGAACCAATGGAATTCCTATGGGTTCTTATATGACCCACATTGCCAATGTTGAGCTGTGATACTGAAATATCAAGTAATGGTATCTAATGATGATACCATGAGCAAAGGACTTTTTGCAAACAGATGTCTGCTTTGTGAGGAAGGTCATGATAAGCATTTCTGTTGATGAGGTAATTATTGGATGAGGAAGTATGATGGATTTGCATATTATGTGGTCACTTTCACTGGCAATATGCAATGAAATACTTTGCAGCTGCAGCTTTGATAAATCATAGTTGTCAAACCCCTCCCAATGATTGTGCAATTTCTTACTTCAGCATGCAACATGTATATGGTCTTTGCAGTTATACAATTAAACCATATGGCATAACTGTCCTTGAATTGCTCTGTCTGTTGTCTTAAGTATACACTTTCATGCAAGTATTGTATGAAGTACATGTGTTTCAAATTCCTTGGAGAGCTCTCAGAGTCAATTTGGAACATCAAAATAATATGGTGCAAAGAATTTGGGGCCAAATTTGAGAATTATATGATGGTATACATCAGCCCAAATAGAGTAGAGAGAGATATAACTGGCTCTCAATGAGCTGTGTTTGGCTCAAATATAAGGCATCAAATGATTCCTTTACCATATTATGACATGAATCTTCAAATTTGAGATTTAAAAGGCTATATAAATTTCTCCCCTCCATAGTGCTGCTTACTAGTGACTATCAGAATACATGGGGTGGTCCCACCCTAAAGTTATATTGTGACAAATTTGACAAATTATATATCAATCAATCTATAGATACATGCCGGGTGGTTGCTTCTCCGGTGCTTCTTTGTTGTTAGACTATGAACATAAAATTTTATTCTTTGTCAGAATTTGCATTGGCTTCATCACTTGATAAGAATGCTTGAGCTTGCGCTTGATACAACTTGTTGTATTCTCCATGATTTGACACAAGCTCATCATGACTGCCACTTTCAACAAGGCAGCCATCCTTGAGTACACTACATGGTAATGGTCAATCCACTAGTGCTGGCAAGGATTTTAGAGATATAATGCTCACAGAATCAAGTCTGCATATTTAGTGAGATGTCCAAATCTGTGCGTTATGAAAACAACAGTCTTCTTCCCATGTTGGGCCTTAAGCCTCTCAAAAAATGCCATCTCTCCCTCAGCATCAAGAGCAGATGTTGGTTCATCTGCTGCAATAAATCTGATATCTCCTTTCTTGAGCCTCATGAAAGTCCTTGAGCTTTATCATGTTGTGTTAGAAGTTTAAAGCACCCAGAAGACAATAATCATGTACTTACGCTGCAAGTCGTTGGCTCTCCCCTCCACTAACATCTGTGTGCTTCATTTTCTCCCTGACCATCTCATTCAACTCTTCATTCTCTTCCCCATTATCTTTGAAGCATGATAACCGCACAGGTGAGAGGACTGTATTCACCCCTTCAGGTAGCTTCTTGATGAAAGCATCTGCACCACCTTCTTCAAGTGCTTCGTGAATCTCTTCATCTGTAACTGTGTCATGTTGATCAGGGCAGCCAAGTGCAATGTTGACACCAAGGCTCAAAGGGTAGCTATAGTGTTTTTGCCTTAGTATAGCCATTGCACTGCGCACATCCTTTGCTCTGTAAGACTTGATGGGTAAACCATCAATGAGAATTTCCCCTTCTGTGGTATCATAGATTTGGTTGAAAAGGTTGATTGCAGTAGACTTCCCACTACCATTGACTCCAACAAGTGCAACCATTTGCCCAAGTTTAATTTTAAAAGAAACATCCTTCAACACCCACCTGTCTGTATCTGGATACTTGAAGCCAACATTACTATAGACAAGCTGAGATATATCAAGTAAGAATAAATGGATTCTGCTCACCAAAACTCAAGCTCCATGCCATTTGATTCTGTTTCCCACTTATCATCCACTCTTGGGTAGGATAGATGTCCATCTTCCATGAGGCATTTGATTTTCCTTTGAGTATAAACTGTTCTTATGCAAGAAAGCTTCTCAGACATATTTTTAAAGCTGCGAATAACTCTGAAGACTGAGTCATCTATTGCTGAAGCAGACTTTTGCAATGTAGTAAGCATGCCAAGTGTGAATGCCTTGGGATTCCAGAGAGTTTGAAGTGCAAAGTAGAACTGTGGAATCTTTATGGGTTATGAATTTATTTTGGATAGAACTTCACACTCACAATAAAATAGTCATTTGATAGGCTCTCTAAAATATTGGTGGAAGTGTTCATTTGATTCCATTGAACTGTATAATTTTCCATTGATGTGTCACCTAGATGTTTCCTGTTATTTTCAAACTCTAAGAACAAGTAGTAAGACAGATTATATCATGAGCAGATTGAATAATCATCTACCTTTCTCTATATAATCATCAACTCCATCACTTATGCGATCATCTTGATAACAGTGTGAAAATGCAAGCTCATGCAAGGATACTAAGCTCTTATATGCCTTGTTGACGAGAAAAGCTGCGTGAGCTAGATTGCATTCAGTGCACAATGGAATTCAAAGTATTAAGCACTATTGTGTACTCACTTTTAGAACATATATTAGAGTCATGGAAAGAAAAGTATAGAGCTTGAAATATAGTGAATAATAAGAGCAATAGTGAATTTGCTTGCTGATACAAAATCTTGTATGTGATTGCAACTTGTGTGATAGTTGTAAAAATGCCACTGATGATGTCCACACTTAATTCAAATGCACTCCATATTTCTTGGCTGTAAAAATTTTTGTGTTTCATTTGGCTAAGGACATTGGGCTCTACAATGGACAGGGATGCATTTAAGATATTTGAGCCAAATGTTCTGTAATACTCACCTTCTGTAGTTCTTTTGTCAAGTGCTAGGTAAACTAGCACCTTTTAAATAAATAAAATGTGTACTGAATTTAGAATAACATACCATGCATTTCTGTAAGCCTGCTGCTTACTTACACGTTTCTCATGTACATATTCTCCTCTATCCTCCTCATTCTCCTGATGATTCTCTCTTATTTAGTCTTGACCTGGCTGTATGCGTCCACGTGATGCTTTCCTATTTCGGACACTTTAAATAGCTCGCCTCGCCTGCATTCGCGTCTTTCCTCAGTTTCCGTACGCGAATTGCAGGTGTGTTTCATTTCTCTTTTAGTTCTACATGTACTCAGTTTCCGTACGCGAATTGCAGATATTTTACCTGTTCTGGTCTAGTGTTCCGCTCTATCCCGAGAGCGGTTCCAATTTCCTTCTCCATGAAGAAGAACTTGACATGCTTTTTGAGCTCTTCACTATTTCTTCTTCTTAATGGTAAAATTTTTTCAGATTTATATCCGAAGGCCAACTCTGTATGAATACTTACAGATAATTTTGCAAATGCTGCAGTATGATTACAGCTAGCACACGTAATAAAACAACATATGCCATCCTTGATCTATGTTGTGATTTACCATCCATGACATCAGAAATCTAGATGGAATGTCATCTCACTCTAGCTGGTATTAACAGCAATAAAACAAACTTACTTCACTCCAAATCTGGGTGTCAATATACATGGTTATGGTTCTTTTGAGTTTGCGGACAAACATGTAGAAGACAAAGACGGAAAATTTCTGTGGTGAAAGACAGTAAATTTCATAATAGAACAAAATCAGCAGCTCATATGTTGATATAAAACTTTTGAGGTTGGTTCTGCTAAAGAAATCTGAAATTGATTTGATGAAGCTTTGCTTTTGGTTGATAGGCAAGACAACATCCCAGATGCCACAATGGAATGTCTTGAACTGGGTCTTTGTCTTTGTTTCTGGTGAATTTGACTTCTCCTCTGTTTCATGCTGCTTTTTACCGAGAGGGTTCATTTTGAATGGACCCAGGCTACTCAATGGCAATTTTTATTGTTGAAAAGTGCTGAGCTCTTATACCAGTCACATGGCTATGTTCAAACTACCCTCCAACATATTTTGGGATATATTACTACTTAAAAATGAAAGTACCACAGTGCAAAAGAAGCTCTGCAAAATACGGTTGCAAGTCATCAGATGCAATAACAATAGACAGCAAATGCTTGATTAAATGTTTGTTGACAGAATGCCTGCAAAACTATGGATATAGATATATGAGTTTTTAGATGATGTAATTCTGAGGTAATTACTTTCTGCTGGTACACTATGCAAGTTTCTCTCAGTAGCAATCTTTCCTCTGTTATTGCTCTCCGAAGAGAATTGTCATGTAGTATATTATTAATCAAAAATTATTATTGTGTCTTCGTGTGCGGATAAAGTATTTAAAAACATTACACGTAAAAGGTGATTCAGGTATATTATCTGTGAATAGCAAGTCACCTTCCAAATTGGGAGTTCTCCCGTTGTTCACGCTTCAGCAGGTTCGACGCGAACGACGATGGTGCTCAAGCTCAAACCCGCTAAGTCGCCCCCTCCTGTCAGCTCGTTCTCGTGGGATACTCTCCCAATCTCTCCTGCACCCTCACATGCGGCCACACAACAGCTCAAGCCGCCTCCGAGTCCGCCGACGGTATGGATCGACGCAAAGCACATGAGGATATTTGGAGACGATCCTCTTCATTTACGGGGGTCTGAATTTGGCGTTGTGAAGTGCAAGGAGTGCGATAAGCCGGTGCTGAGAGGTGCATTCACTGAGCATGCTGGTGCGTTCTTGCAATATTGCTTCTGCATTTCGTCTAATATTGAGGAGCGCATAGACAAGTGCAAAGAAATCAAAAACAATGCGAAGAAGGGCTCGAAGCTGGATGGTAGGTGCATAGCTTGATTCATGATTTGTATGTTCGCTGACGCCGAGGTTCCTACAGTAAAGAAACGATCAGCTGAGGAGGAAGGAGGGGCGGAAGATGCCTCCGCTGCGGGTGCGAGCGGCGCAAAGAAGAAAGCAAAGCCTGCGACGAAGATTACGAAGGGTAGAATCAAAGGTCCCATAGATTTCGACAGACAGTGCGGTGTGATCAACGACAAAGGGCAGCAATGCTCGCGCGCCCTCACCTGCAAGTCGCACTCGATGGGCGCCAAGCGCGCAGTGCAAGGGCGCTCTAAACCGTACGACGAGCTCCTCACCGCCCTGCAGATCGAGCGAAATCCGGATTACAAGGAGAAGCCCAAGCGACAGACGAAGCAGGAGAAACAGGAGAAGAAGGAGAAGGAGAAGGCGGAGAAGAAGCGCATTGCGACAGAGCAGGCTGCTGCATTAGCTGCGGCGAGGCAGGCGGCGGGCGGCGGCACGGTGAAGAAGGGGAAGAAGTCGAGTGGCTCGGGTGGTGCAGGCGCGACGGGATCTGTAACAATCCAACCTGTAGACGAGGACATCGAAGAGGAGAATATGGACGAAATCGACTCAGAGGCAGAGCTGGACTCGTTGGTCAAGGCGGTTCGAACGGCGCAGACGTTCAGCTTGATTGGTGCCCCCTTAGCAGTTCCCCGTGATGCCGGATCCTGGTTTGTTGCTCGTAGAGAAACGCTAAGAAATTGTGCAGAGCAATTAGCAGGCGCTCTCATATCCAGACCTGCTCGAATACCAGCGCCATCTTGACACTAATGTTGTATAACATGTACTTTTAGACGAACACTGTATCCAATACATCCAATATCAATAGTGTATAATATAGCAATCAAGTACATTTGCGCTATGATAATCTGTCAACTTGCGAGTTTCTGAAACTGGACCGGTCTTGCAGTGAATCTGCGACGAAAGGGATTAGGAATAGGAATAGTCAATAGGCTAGCGATGCTTGCCGTTGTTTGTCTTATACTCCATGACAGTAGCCTGCGGAAGATCGAGAATTTTGCGAATGGTGTCCCTGGAGAAGAAATCATGAGTATCTCAAAAGGTCGCCGACGAGTCTTCCTCCTAACCGTATGTTCTGCCGTACCCTCCCATCACTACCATCCTTGTTCCAGATGCTAAGGATGTCTTCGCTCTGGCGCACGCTCAACGTACAGCCGCATATTTCCGGGTATGTGCTTGATGATTTGCTGTCGCCGTCCACGCCATCTTCTGCAGCACAATCATCGAATTGGTCTCCAACGACCGCCATCACTATATCCTCCCAGATGCGATCGGCAATGCCTTTTTTGAGTCGAATAATCCATTTACCGCCGTTGACATTGAGAGAGTCTTCCCATACGGGGCGCTTGACTTCGGAGTGGAAGAGAATGAGGTCGGTGGTAGGAACAAGGAGGGACGGTGGGTTCAGGTGAGTCCAGAGAGACCAGAAGGATTCGATCTGGTAGAGGTGAGTGATGGCTTGCTAATAGCGCAATGAGCACGTACGGAACCAAAGGTAGATATCTTCTTGATACCCTCTTCGTAGTTTACAATTTTATTTCCGGGTGCGCGATGTTGTCGAAACCAGAACACCCAACTATGCGTCAAGATAAATGCTTGGATCATGAACAATAATAGCCGACACTCACGTATGGTGTAAGGGATGCCTAGGCACTAAACCTCCAATACCGCCTACGCCCGCGCCGCTCAAGCTGAGGCGAGGGCCGCTCGAGAGCACCAGCTTCTCCTTGCTCACCTTCTTCGCAGCCTTTTCGTCACCACTCGAGCTTGTGCTTTCGCCACCTCCCGCGCTGGAGGTTGAGAATTGTCTAGTGCTGAGTACACGCGATCGCGGCCGAGGTAGGCCTCCTGGAGACGAAGCGGCGCCGTTGCTGGCCGTGTTCGATGCGTTCTGAGAGTTTGAGAGGAAGCGCGATTGGGAGGCGTTGGTGAAAGATCCTGCCATATAGTTCTGCGTTGGAATACTGAGGTGGTGTTCGTCGTAGCAAATGCGCGCTTTGATAATGTTCGATATAATGAGAGTTTTGAACGCGTCTTGCGTATGATCTTGAATTGTTGTGGTCGTGGTTGGGAGTTGTAAGGCACAAAAATCGTTATGCTCGGTCAATGCTCGGTTATGCAGTTTCCGGACTCTGCCGGGACGGGAACGCGACAACGATCGGCGTAAGCTGCTGCGTGGAACGACTCCCACCTTGTAATTGAACCACGTCGTCAACAGCCTGTTGAAGGAAGAAATCATGGTGAGCAGTCGAATTCGAGCGTGACGGCTGTCTCTGACACCGGGAATCCTCAGTCTGCATATCCAGCGTTCGTTATGGGCGGTCTCTGTGTGGTCGGAGGCGTGACGGGTTTCGTGCGCACACGATCCATACCCTCTCTTGTCGCTGGTGTCGGGTGAGTAATACGAGCAACTTTCAAGTCAAGCTATCAACTCTGATCCCTCCATAGTGTTGGGCTTTTGTATCTATACAGCGCTGACAGCATAAGGAAAGGGACTGCCAATGGTATCGAGACTGCTCTTGGTGCGTAGATTAAGATTATATTCGAATCAGCATGTACTAATATTCTACCAGGTGCATCTGCTCTCCTGTTCCTTTCTTCTGCCCCACGATTTGCCAAAGGACCCATCCCAGCCATGTTGACCACCACTTCAGCCCTCACAGGCTTTTACTACGCGAATACCTTCTACAACCAGCGTCACTAAATGCATCACAACTGTAATATACTGTAATTCTTTTCAAGGACAGGGAACATCACTCAAAATCTGTATTGCTTTCTTTACGTTGTCGTCGCTATCTATTGGAATATTATTTGAATTTCAGCGGAATTTCGGGCATCTCGATCGTGGGAAGGAAACTTGAACTTGAAGGAACTCGTTTTGATGCCTGCAGGAAGTTCGTCTTTTCGTCGCCTCTTGCTTCCGCTCCTCCATCTTGTCTTCGTGTATGCGCTGTCTTGTTCGTGCTTTGGTGACTGATTTGCTCTATGTACTCTCGGAATGCTCAACAAACGACGTACGCGAGCCGAAAACGTCATCGGTCATCTTCCAATCCAGTGCCAACATCGTCTCCTGTGAAGTCAGCGGCGCTGTTGGAGAATGACACGTCCATCGCAGAGATGGCTAGGCGGATGAGAAAACGCTCGAGAGCGACCATCAGGCATGGTAGTGGAGGAGCAACTACTCGATTCGATGGTGCAGAAGAGGATGATCACGACGCTGAACGACCCTCGAAGAAGCGTAAGGGAACGCTCGGCGATTCTACGAGGACTCCCTTTGGCGAGAAACCCATCGATAGAAACGCGCCTTCATCGACTGCTGAACAATTCGATACTCACATGGAAGAAATTGTAGAAGAGGAAGGTGTCAAAACTCCTGCTGCTCGCTCTCGTCCTCCCGTGGTCAAGCCGAAGACAACTATACGTGACTCTGAATCGCTATCTCCTCTGCCTGTTTCTTCTCGTAAACGCCGTGTTCTGAAGACGCGTGCCAGCTCTAAGTATCTCAAGGAAAACGTACCTCAAAATCCTCGCAGCCTCCTTACTTCGACAAGCCTTGCTTCGCCTTTTCATAGCCAACATGCCACTCCTGTCACATCGCCCAAGCCTGGTACCGAAGAGAAAGAAACTGCTGCGTCTGCTGTGCTCGAAAATGCTCAAAAGAACAACAGGACTATGTTTGGCACGACAAGAACCCGTTCGGCTGCCTCTGCAATCCGTCGCTCTGCAAATCGCTCTGGACCCAACTCTCCCTCTGTTCACTCCAATATCCACCGTCGTCCCTCAGAATCGAATCTTCAAACAAAGAACAAACAGCAGTGGTTAGTCCCTGCTCGAAAGGACGAATTGGAGAAGAAAGTATCTGCATATAAGCCATCGCGCCTGAATCAGTCATTCAGTCGAGAGGGTTCATTTTTCGATGGTGCTCCTCAGGCCTGTTCCACACCTCTCCACCCTACCCGAGCTGCTCACGGCATTCAGAATGATATAGACGCAACACCTCGCCTCCCTGCTCAAACGTTCAATAGTGGCAATTCGCTCGTCCGGTCTGCTTCGATGGCAATGGATGACGAGACCCCGCGAGTGTCTATGTTGTCTAGGACATCAGTTCTACGGGCTCACTCCAATGATTCAATTTTCGATGGGTCAATTTCACCAGAGAACAGCGGTACAGCTCAAGTCACGGCTGGTATTCCGCCTGCGCGTCGTCTTGGAATCCGGAGGGCGACGGTGCATATCCCGGAGGACAGTATTTTCTCCTCCACGATGGACATCTCAGTTTCAATCCGGCCAGAAGCGCCTGTTGATGGATCACAATTTCCGAGTTCGTCTGGAGTCGCCCTTCAACGCCCAATTGCCGCTCCGCCATCGTCTCCTACAGCCCGGGGATCACCCCTCAGCCCAGGCGATGGGGATGAACTATGGGACATGTTCTCGATTCTGGGCCTGGATGGTTTGTGTAATACTTCCACTTGAACCGGATCTAACTTGATTCGTTGGATGTCACGCAGAAATCGGCCTAGCGGATAGTTCGTCCTCGGGTGCGATGGAAGCCCTTGGAACATCTACTGGCATCGATGCTCGCAAGAAATCAAAGGGTATTGGAACTCGACTATCGAACTTCAAGCAATCCATCTCTGGAGGAAAGGCGAAGAAATCCCTGTCGGCTCGACAGAAGCACGCCCCGTATCCTTCGATTTCCCAAGGCTACATTCGCACTCCAAGAGTTTCTCCCGACAGAAGCTCTGACGACCTAGTCTCGCGTCCTACTCTGAAGTTGAAGATACTTGATACACCTCTCGAAGCATCCAGTTCAGATGACGAACTTCTCCTCACTTCTAAAGGCTGGAACTTCGGACATGAATAGCTTCTCGCTCTTCTCGCTCTCGATAATGCTGCATCACACCGTCTTGCTCTCCTTGCTGTCTCCTTTGCTGTCATGGATGGAACTCAACTGTCTTTCGAATTTCGTTTGCTGCGATCGGCTGTGTATTTGTATCCCTCATTCGAACTGCTGTGTTCACTAGACTGTAATTGTACTTTGTCATGTACCTGTAAACCATTTCTCGTTGAAATGCTACAAGCTTTGCTTCGTTCTCATTGACGGGTTGGTAACCTCCGAAGTGATGCGGACAATTGGTCCTTCGATCCGTAAGAGATGGGGCGTTCGGGATATTTCCTTTTCGAGGCTCTGCCAATGACTTCCACCACCTTTGGCATCTTCTCCTCCCCGCTGTCGAGCGCAGAATCCGACTCACTCACTGACATTGAGGATGTTCCAGATATTCGTCTTGACGCCGACGCGATCAAATCCGTCCCCCTCCCGACTCTGTCTATGAACGGGAACGCAATGCCAAGTCTCCTCCCCGCGGTAGAAGAGCTCAACAAGGATAATATTGATCTCTCTCTGGACGTCGATAGCGATATCGAAGACGCTCTGAGCGAGGGCCTTCTGTCTAATGACGCGTCAGAAATGGATGAAGATGAAGCTCTGAGGAGGGAACGCGAGGTGGAAGAGCTATTGAAAGAAAGTGAGCAATATACGCGTAATTACAACTTTATTCGTGTTAATGGATCTCTCGAAGAACTCGAGGCATGGACAGAGAGCGAGATAGACGAAATGATGTTCTTCTTGAAGGAAGAAGGTGAAATAAGGTAGATTCATGCCAGCTTTTTGCGTGCTAATCTGCTTCGTCAGGGATGGTGGAGTGGCTGAACAAATATATCGTCGAACGGCGTATCCCAGTCAAAAAGCTAATCTACGCGTTTCCTGTGCTGCTTGTGAGTAACTTCTGCGGCCTTGGTTTGCTGTTTTTCACTGAGAACGCGTCAAGTCGAAGAAAAGACTCGAAATGAGTGATGTGGCCTTGTTGCCCGTCCTGAAGGCGGCGATGGTCAGAGAGTGAGTTCGAACACCCAAGAGTACTGCATTCGCGTCACACTCTATCCTAGGTTACGAAGGCGAGAGAGACTTCAACAGTACAGCACGTTGGACGACGCTCTTTTCCTCTTGCGCCGCGCCCAGAGGATCATCGTCCTGACCGGAGCTGGGATCAGTCCGTTGCCACCGTTTCGCCGAATGACAATCGCTGACGAGCTTCCGCACAGGCGTTTCATGTGGTATTCCGGATTTCCGCTCACGCAACGGTCTCTATGCTATGTTGCAGGAGTCGGGCTTGTATGGCTTGGACGACCCGCAACAGATGTGAGTGAATATCTGTTACGATTTCTACTGCCGCTAAACAGCATGTCATCTATCAGGTTCGATATCACGTATTTCAAAGAGCATCCTAATGGTGAGTGATTTCTTCGTCCTGACAACAAGGTGTATTGATCATAATTTGTGTAGTATTCTAGTATGTACCAATTTACCTCTAGGCCGTCAAATTGTCTAATTTATCATTGACTTCGTGATAAGCTCATTCGCTCAGTAAGTCCAGGTCTACCTGAACCCCCCATTCCTTCGCTGACAGCCGATGTTTGAAGTCAAATATACCCATCAAACTTCAAGCCCTCCCCTTGCCATAGATTCATCAAGGCATTAGAGGATCGCGAAAAGGTGCTTAGAATCTGTAATGCGATCCTGACCATGGCTAAAGGGTGTTTCTTTTTAGCTATTGAGAGTGAGTGGAATGCCATATCATGAGTAATCTCTAATTGAGGAGAGCAGAATTATACCCAAAATATTGATACCCTGGAGACTCTAACGGGCATTAAGCGCGTACTTCAATGTCACGGGTCGTTCGCAACTGCCTCTTGCATCAACTGTCGCACAAAGGTCATTGGCACGGATATCAAGGATGACATTATGGCCAAACGGATACCGTTGTGCAAAATTTGCAATGAGGCGTCGAAGCAAGCTGAAAAGCCGAAGAAGTTAAAGAAGAAAAAGAAGAAGAAAAGAACAGACGGTTGGGAGAGCGACGTTGACGAGGATATGATACCTTCGTATCCGCCTGGAATCATGAAGGTTTTCCTTACTTTTCAATGTTCAGACGTAAATGCCGATCGTTGACTTAAATATCCACCGTCCCCTAGCCTGACATTACGTTCTTTGGCGAGAAGTTGACGGACGACTTTGATGACAAATTGATGGAAGATCGCAAGCTAACAGATCTTCTACTTGTCATCGGGACGTCGTTGAAGGTGGCACCTGTTGCGGAAATCCTCAGTACGTGCGCATCCATCTTAAAGCAAATTCAGACAGGAACTTATTTCGCTGCAGCTCACGTACCTCACTCAATACCACAGGTTGGTGAACGTAGATTAAACCACCAATCTCAGTTCCTTGACAGATTTATTCTAGATCGTCATAAACAAGACACCTATTCGACATATCAATCCAGATGTAAGATCATTGCATTTTCATACTCACGACATTCGTAGGTTTAAATTAATGTGTGCAAATGTTAGATTATGCTACTTGGAGATGCGGATGACATCGTCAAGTATCTGAGCGATCGACTGGGTTGGGACATCGCCCAACTTTCGACGTCCGAGGGGACACTACGAAATAGTCGGAAGCGGTCCTCCGATCTGTTGACCAACAAGTCGAAACCTCGACGCGTGGCCGACTCGTGAGTACTACAGATTGTTCGTGCGCCCATGTTGACAATGAACATGCGTTGCGTTTTGCCTCAGTCATATTTGGCTTTTTGAGGGTGCGGAGGGCGGGAAGTTCGTTGAATCTATTGAGGCCCACTATAAGGAGAGGCTCGCCGCGACACCACCTTCTCGGAGAACTTCGGCGGCAAACTCAAGAGCGACGTCCGTTTCGGCGTCGAAAACACCCTCTATCCGGTCCCAGAGCACAGAGAGCGATAACCGATCTGTCAAGCGCATGAAGAGTCGTTGACGAGATATCCTCCTATCTTCTCAAACGCAGACGGAATGCGTTTTTACTCGCTCGAGACTCCCTATCCATGTACTCTTCGTAGAACCCGACGATGAACTCCTCCGCTTTGAACCCGAACCTGTTATATAGTAGCTGTAATCGCAACATGTTTACATTAGACGTCACATGTGCAATACGATGTTAATAGTACGTAGACGTACCATCGCAGGGTTGTTTGCGGAAACGTGAAGGAGAACGTCTTGTTGGGGAGATTGCTGGAGTAATAGGTACAGCATTTTCCTGTTTGAAGCCTTGAGATCAGCTGTCTGCAGAGTTTGGTGAGTGGGACACATACGTTGCAACCTGGGAACCTTCCCATCCGGAACGAACGACGAGATATGTTATGTACGTCTCATTTGGTGAACTTAACAATGCCGCTCCGACGACCAAATGCTTGTAAGTGGCGACAATCGTACAGCGTTCCGGCGAAAATTGGAGCGCATCTTCGACTGTAATTCAAAAAATCCGTCAGCGAGGCCAGTGGTGTGCGTGTAACAGACTTTACCATTTATCCCAGGCCAAAACGTCCGGGAGAGAAGATCATGCAATTGAGGAAGATGCTCCGTCTGCAAACGCTGGTAGTCGATGGGATGTATGCATCTTTCAACAGTTTCTCTCTCCGGACTGCGTGAAATGTTAAGCCTCGGGGCGGAGATGGCGATAAATAAGCTATACATACTGTGCAAGGGTAGAGAAGGCGTGGATATCGTCCATGAGGTCCAACCATTGTGAATTTGCATCCCAATCTCGAAAAACATACTCGTTTTGAGAGCTTTTGGAAGCACCGAGCAGACGTGATGCGAATGACGAGTCGAAAGGCGTTGTTCCAATGGACTCTAGCGCATTCACTATATTCGGATCTGGAACTGGCGCTCTGGGGCTGCTTTCTGGCTTTGACAGGCCACTTTCCTTGACCTCTGCTCGTAATTTGGGTGCAGTGGTTTGTCCTTGGCGGTGCCTCAACTAAGGTAGTTTAAGTGAACGAACAGATAAGCTGTTTCCAATAAAAACGTACGCTAGCGAGCTTAAATTTTCGCTCCAGGAGAGCGTCGAATCGAGAAGGTTCCAACGTTGGATTGTTTTCGAGCCCGGCTTTGAAGGTGAAGTTATCGTGTCCTGTAAGCGGTCTCAGGATATGACTCTATCCATAACATCAACGAACGAGAACTATAACGAGAAAGAAAGCAATGATTGACGCACCCACTGATTCCTCTCCGCAGTGCTTTCCAGGTATCTCTTCCTTGCTTCATACATGTCAGGCAAGTGATCCTCCAAAACGTCCTCGAACGGTACATCAGCTTGAACGAGACCTTCATCACCATTGCCGATGCCTCCAACGTCCAGCGCACCTCCTATCGCATCAAACAGAGGTGAAAAGGAAAAACGGTCTTCTGGGGATCCCTCATCCGTACGACGCTTGACTGGTGGGATCTTCAACTTTACGGTGGAGGTTCGCGCCTTGCGGTTTCCACCTTTCGTCTTCCGTTGAGCCGACGTGCTGGCATTGTAGTCGCCGTCGTCGCCGTCGTACGAGCCGTCGACGCTGTTCGTGATCGTTGAGGCTTCGCGGGTTACTCGACGTCGCTTCATGTTTGAGGCAGAAAGTAGCCTCGAATCCAAGCGGACGGCAAAGTTTGCGGCATCGCGCTGCATCAAGGGTTCACCTACCAAAAGCATCGATGAACGCTGAAAAACGCTAGAAAAGGAAAAAATGCTTGATGCCGCGTAACTTTGCTGTCCGCCTGGTCCGCCCGGTCGCCCTTTTTGCGGGGCCCGCCAAAGTCGTCAACGGACTTAGCGAAATTTCGCCCTCCTCTCACACAAAACCACTCTCGCGCGGTCTATTTCACTGGTACCTACCCACCATAAGATTCAAGATGTATATACATGCTAGAAACAGTGTCTTGAAGTGAAATTAACAACTTATAAAGCGTACAATTTGAGGCAATGCCGCAGACGTCCTTCAAGCAGCGAGCACCAAGCTCAGAATGACACGGTATTGAGCGTCACCTCGCGTCGAGGTCGACATGTCTTTGTCCGAGGTCGATATGAGGTTCAAAATTTTTATTTTCGGCATTGTGACCATTTGGTTATGCACCTGAAGTGGTCACTAATCAAGTACATGAGTAGAAACTCGAAAGTTGAAGCTTCGTTGAAGTTGTCGAGGCCAAATTCTGCTAAGTCCCTCGAGGATTTTTGCGGGGCCTGCCAAACACGCGACCGGGGCGACCAGCCGTTCCCTAACGTGCGCAGCGGAGTTTGAATTGGAACGGCTGGATCCGAGCCTAGGCAGAAAGCAACTGCAATGCGACCGAAAATGTTTCTCACCACCTCACCAAATATAAAAATAGAACGAAAACAAATCGTCGACTCGCTATGAATCTTTCACCAACACACTACATATAATTCTCAAGATGATTGAAGATATAATGTTGATGCAGATCCCAGAGAGATATGAATCAGACGGCAAGGATCAAAAACATTTATCTAGTATTCATCCACGTCGCCGTCTACGTCTCCTTGAGAGCTTGCTCCAAGCCTCGTCAAAAGACTACCATCGAGTGGCCCTGTAAGCACGGAATCAGACTTCTGTGGAAATTGAATACTTGTATCTAAAGAATAACTCACGGACGACTGAGTGCCTATTACGCGTACTTCGGTACGCGAGAGGGGAAGCAAACGGCGTCGAGGTAGACGATCCGAGAGACGAAGAGAAAGAATTATTGAAGGGCGAGGAGCCCTGCTGAGGGGAGGTGGGGGATGTAATGCGCGAGAGTTTGTAGTTTTGTGAGAGGGTCGATGGGGTCGGAGATGGCTGGTACGTGCTCGAAGAGAGTCTGGGAGGTGTTGCCTGGATCGACTTTCGTTAGGCAATGGGTCGAAGTTCGAGATAAACTAATGGTATTCACCAGCGAAGGGAAAGGGCCCCTGTTTGGCGATGAAGTCGATGCGCCTAGAGGACTCATCACTGGCACCTGTATCTTCTTCGCGGGCGAATGACTCGGCGTTGCAGGTGTATTACACGGCGCTGGCGGGTATTTGAGCGCGAAACACGACTGTACAATGTTAAAGCTGAGGAGAGCGAACACGAGGAGTTCTGAGATACAGATTACCCATGATTATTGAAAGCAAAAATGGAATTAGTTGAACTCAGACAAGTACAACCACAATATCATTGACGACGCACCGACAACAGATATCGTCCATGCCGTTCCATCCAGAATACGTCCTCCAGACCCCGCCTTCACCTTACCCCCTCTCAAAGAAGATCCAGACTGAGACAGAAGAACAATCCAAAACGCGTGAAGTGGAGAAGGGACACCAGGCGCCAGGAGAGTTACGACAAAGAACACGACCGCGCCGAGCCCGTTGTTCTTTAGGCGTACGATGGCGACGCCGCGCCTGGGTTTGAGAAAATCAAGATAATGGTGAGCTGGACGCGTTGGCGCGTTCGTCGACATTGAAAGGAGTAAAATGAGGAGAAGGGAAATGAGGAGATTTGCGAGACGTTGGATGTGGTCGAAAGATTCAAAGGACGACTACGGGGCACGCGTCTGAGGCAGGGTGGTTCGATTCGGCAGTTACCGAACTTTGTAGTTTGCCGTCTTCGGACTGAGAATCTGTCCGAAGACAAAGGGCTGTGTCGCAGGATGAGCACGGTCGGCATCGCATCTTGACCTCCGACCGTGATCATCCCCGACACTTCGACACAACATCTCGTCTCTTCAACAGTATCATCTCTCTTGCATTGCTCTTGCCAACAATTTTCGACACCCACCCACCCGTCCCCAAGCAAAATTTTATGCGACGGACCTGGGGACCTCGCTCATCTCAGTCCTCTTCACAGACGTAGGACACGAAGTGAGGGCCTCAGTGTCGGAGGGCGACCGCAGACACAGGGCTGAAGCTGCGGTGTTTTGCAGCGTTTGATATTCACAAGATGTAAGTTACATGGTACAGAAGGCTCGATGAAAGCTACCAATTATAAAAGTACTGTATTTCTTCTTGAGTGAATTTCAGAATATGAGGGATCCGTTGACTCCTGTGCGACATTTGGATAATACGGTACTACTGGTATGCGCACATTGTATGTGTAGTAGAAAGCAGAGCGAAGGGAAAGTTCCGAGAGCCCAGTCAGCGAAGCGCGAGAAATGAGAAGTAATTTGAAGCCCAGACAGCAGAAAATAAAGCACACGAGCCATAAGAAAATCGGTCGAAGCAAGTCAGAGACGAGAAGGTTCAATCACCCAAGGCCTCCTCCGGACGCGAATCCTTCCATTTTTGCGTGAGACGTAGATCTTAGTTTTCCTCTCCTGAATTTCGGAAGACTTTGAGCTGAAGAAGGAGCCCCAGCCGACAGACGTGAGCGATTTGAAATGTTGTGCAAGGGAGAGTGAAACTTGTAGTTCATCCGCCCTGACCTGCGTGGCGAAGTTCTCGAAGCAACAAGTGCACCACTCCGGACCGAATGGAAGGACAACACCCCCCTCCTCGTCGAATTCTGGAGCGTGTGAGAAGTGTTCTTGAAGCAAGTATTCCGGTGACAGAAAGAATCCGAGGAACAGGTGTTGTAATTCAGTAAGAGGTTTGAGCGCGGCGCAGATGCATGCCTGTCGATGTATTATTCGGTTCGAGAATTGGGGAACTATCAGATGAATTTAAGCAGCGCATATAATGAGCCTGACCGTTAAGTTCGATGTATTGGAAAATATGTCGGGAATCGGAGAGTGCCAGACAGCAGATGAGCTCTCTTCGAAACAACTCCAGCAGCAAGAATCGTCCAAGCGTTCGACACAGCTTAGCTCCAGGCGAGTAAGAGAGGGAAAGCGAGCGCCAATTGCTGCCAGAGCACCCAGTTCGATATCAGCGAGGTCCTCGAAAACAAGAGCCGCCAAAGTGGTAGGGAGAGACTTGATGATAGCGTGTATAGTTTGGTGCTGCATGATAACAGAGTAGCGGAAGAAGGTGACCTGAACGTAATGAAGTGCATGAAAGGAGAGCAGAGAGACTGGCGGGTTCGTGATTGCTTCAGCGGTGGCAAGTAAGCTCCTTTCAATCCACACCAAACGTAAGAACGCGGAGAGCGTCAGATCGGGTAAAGAACGAACTTTACGGATTTGACCATATATGTCAGATGCGGTATTTGTCGCCACCGTTCCGACAAGCTGACACGAAGATGCATGAAGAAGCAACGGAGCGCGATCCATCGAAAGGCCCGGCAAGATGAAGCAAATCCAGAGATAACTTCAAACCGATAGTCTGTCTGCAGTAGATCGCATATAACGATGTCCAGAAGTTCAGTTGGTAGAAACGTCTGGAGAAAACGTTCGCTCAGTAACAATCGCCGTCAACGAGCGCGAAATTACTGTTACCTTGAGCTTTGAAGCGAAACGAGGGGCTGAGGTAATAGCAAGGGAGTTCATGGGTAGTCAAGGTACGTTAGCTAAAGAGTGACTTGAAGTGAAAGCTCGTCGTCGTCGTTTGAGGTCAAGGGACAAAAGACAACTGACGCGACGCGACGCGTTGACCACGCGGGGAGTCCGGGGACCCGGACGCGTCAGAAGCCGGAAGTTTTATCGAATTTGGAAGGAGACTTACCGTTTCTGGCTTTTCTTTGAACATCATGATCCCTGTCGTTTTCAGTTATGACGAAAAGATTGGCATCGTCAATGATGCTTCATGAAGTTCATGTATTGCGTCGCGCAGATGTAAAGACATGGATGGCTTGTATACCCATGCAAAGCCACACCCCGACGACCTCCAATGTACCAGACAAGTTCAGTCAAGAAAAGCACCTGGGTGACGCTTTCAAGTTCGGCTTCTTCACTAGTACTGGCAGAGCAGCATCAATTGAACTGACTCTCCAGGTCAGGGGAAGCGATACATGCGATCAACTTGCTCCCTGTACATTCTTTCATCAACAACTGACGCACTTTGGTCGCTCCCATTCCACCAATATGATCGAAACTGCAAATACTTCAGGAACTTGAACCCTACCTCAACTCATGGGCTTACCCGTCTCTATGGACAATGGACACGATTTCAATCCACATCGTTTGACGACTTGATTTCCTGATCCAGCAAATCTGTTCGGGCATTTCAGTTGAACGATGAACTTGAAGATAAGATGGATTCTCACTCATCCTCTTCTTTGATTCAAATTGCTGTCCATATATCGTCCGTGTCCTCACACAGGAAATCGAATCGAGCTCACCATCGACTGCAACGAACAGACCGGGGTTCGACCGTCGCTGGTGTCATCTGCGCCGGCACCGCTCAACGTAGTCATATCATGATTCCGGGTCCGGTTTTTTTCCCGTGACTAGTATCATTGACTCACAACCCTCGCTTAGGCACGCATAAAAAGTCCCCACTTAACCAGTACATCCGACAACCCTCCCCGCTGACAGCGTCCCCAGGTGATTTTCTTCCTTCACTATTACTTCTCTCGCTAACAGCGTCGCCAGAGCCCAATTTCTATCTTTCAACAAACCTCCCCCAACATTCGCATTTTTTCAATTTTCTCGAGACCTCCTGTTCTTGAAAATGTCGACCGAAGCATTCAGCGAGACTCTTCAATTCATCACGAACGTGAAGCTCCAAGAGCTCGACAAAAGGCGCGCGAACTTCGCCGAGCACGCCGCTGAGGTCCTTCGAGAGGCGTCGGACGAAAAGGATGCTATTGAAAAGCTGACCATTCTCGTGGACGGCATGGAGAACTGGCCGGGCAAGTGGTCCTCGAACCTCAGTCGCAAGGATATCGTGCGATGGCTCGCTCAAGCTAAGAGCGACCCCGGCTTTCCCCCTTCGGTCTTGCAGAACTGGATCCAGAAGGCTCAGGCGGAGTTCGAGCACGAGGGGACGCGATACGAGTATGCTCATCTCTTTGGAAACCTCCTCACTGACTGGCTCAAATCGTCGCCTACTTCTCGCGTGGCGACTGACTCTCCCTCCGGCTCGGATGGGTTCGAGAAGGTTGGGCGCAAGGAGACACTGGAGCAGAAGCAGAAGCTCGAGTCGATCATCTTTAAGTCCAAGCCCATCGACGTCCCGGCATTGGAAACGTACTTGAAGGACCTCTTTGCTCCAGAGAAGGCGTCTGAGGCTCTACTCATCCTGCGGGCCCGCGTCAAGCGCTTTGCAGAGTCTCTTCGCACCCGGAAAATCCAAGCGTCGGATGTGTCCAACGTCATCTCCTCAGCTCTTGCTACGGATGTGCTCTCCGACGAGAAGCAGGCGCTCCTGAAGCAGTTCGCGAAAAACAACACCGTCGTCGAGGAGCTCGCCAGCGTGCTGACGATGCAACTGCAGTCGCTCCAAACGTGGTCATGGCCTCAGGAGGGCGTCCTGGTCGAGCCCCGCCGTCATCTGAATGGCAAGACGCGGTTCTACCTGGACACTGAGATCCTGACATGCCTTCTCCTTCACTTCATCGGAATGAGCTGGGCGGTGGAGTTCAGGAACTCCCTCGTGATTTTGAAGGCGTCGAGCGCATGGAAGGAGTCGTCGAAGATTTTGACGAAGACGGATCTGGAGAGGCGGGATTGCTACGTCGGCGAAGACTCGCAGAGCATTGTCGGAGCACGGAAGGAGTACCAGTCCAAACACTTCTTCATGTGTCAACTGCCGGAATCCTTCGAGAAGGCCGTCGACCATTACGGTGATGAGAGACCCACTGCTCCAGCTCTCTCTCGTGCTTCTAGACGGTCACGACGTTTGGCCGCCGACAATGGTCCTCGTTTCGACACCCCCATCGACCTAAAGCAATCCCTACTGCACATCCTCAGCGCCGACATACTGGTCAACGAGAGTCTCCACGGTTCGTGCACTATCGTCCGCACTGACCTCGAGTGGTTCGGGCCCTCCCTCCCGTTCGACACCATCATGACCATCCTCCGGTTCTTCGGGATGCCCGAGCAGGAGCTCCAGTTCTTCCAGTCTTTCCTCTCCTGCCCCCTCCTTTTTAAGGACGACCCGTCCGGCCCCGTTCGCACTCGCCAACGCGGAGTCCCCATATCCTACATGCTCAGCACGCTCTTCGGTGAGCTAAGCATGTTTGTCATGGACTTTGCGGTGAACCAGAAGGCGGACGGCCTCTTCCTGTACCGCATCCACGACGACTTCTGGTTCTGCGACTGGGAGGCTAATCGGTGTGCGACGGCTTGGGAGGAGATGCAGCGGTACGCGTCATTGGCGGGCCTATCCTTCAACGCGAGCAAGACTGGATCTGTTTGCGTCGGAGAGAACGCGACGCTGCTTAAGGAGCTGCCGGTGGGCGACGTTCGGTGGGGATTCCTGAAGATGAACGAGAAGGGTGTGTTCACCATTGACCAAGATATGATCGACACCCACGTTGTGGAGATGCGCCGCCAGCTCGCAGCGACGACATCGGTCTTTGGTTGGACACAGGCGTACAACAAGTACATGGCCTTCGTCGTGCGCAACTGCGGTCAGCCGTCGATGGTGTACGGAAAGGCTCATCTTCAAGGGATCGTCGAGGCGCTGGCGAAAATCCAGCGCGCACTCTTCCCCACCGATGGTGGTCACGCTGCAGGGAGCGTCGTTGGTGCAGTCGCGCAGAAGTTGGAGGTGAAATTCAAGATTGATACGTCGGACATTCCGATGGGTTGGTACCTCTGGCCAAACTCCGCGGGCGGTCTTGGAGTGAAGGATTTCTTCGTAGATTTGTTTGCGATGATGGACAACTACGACGGCACACCCAAAGAGATCATCCGACACGCTGGCTGGAAGGACAAGTGGGATTACGAATCCGCGTCGGCGGCCTGGGAGAAGAAACCAAGTTACAGGCGGGCTATGTCGACCGGTACTGTTTCTCCAACAGATCCATTCATGCCCTTCGAGGAGTACATCAAGGCGAGGGAGGAGCGAGGACGTCCGTGGTACGACGCGTACATGAAGCTCCTCAAATCCCCAACGAAGGTCGATTCGGCGAGCACGCCACAGATCGACGCTTCCATCGAGCTCCTTGGAGAAGGACTCAAGGCATTCGGCGCCTCATCGTGGTCCGACCTCAGCCCGTATTGGAAGTGGGTGATCGGAGTGCACCACGATGCGATGGTCCACAAGTTCGGAAGTCTTGCTGTGGTGGAGGCGGGCTCGATCCCTGTGGGCATGGTGGACGTTTTCAAGGGTTCGAGGATGAGGTGGGAACAGTGAACGCTGGGCGATTTGAAAAAAAGGTGCTGGGAGGGAAGCCCCAACGCCAGTATTGTAAAATAAACTTCCGCGCATAATGTATAGTAGCAAATAGTAGTATAGTCGCGATGCAATCGATATTGTTGATACCCATACATACCTTGGCGCGACGAGTGCTCTTCCGACAAGGACTGACGAAGATCTAATGACGGAATTGGATGTACTGACTCGATGCCTGGAAGGGCTTTGTCCTAAGTCAACAACGATGCACACGCTTCCGCTTCGCCTTGGAAGTCATCTTTTTCTGGTGAGAAATCATTTCAAGGTCAATAATGAGATAGAAGTCTATATATTCGAATCGAAGAAGATAAGTACTCGCCGATCTCGCCACAACCAGATGATGTTATAGTCTCTAAAATTGTCAAGGTGTAAAATCTAGATGTTTATCGAAGGCACGGCTGTCAAATCCCTCAGAAACCCTCCACTTTCCACCTTTCAGCCAACGGGTTATCCTCGCCTTATCCCCTTCGATCTCTGTCTGCGCGTCGATCGTCTGGTCAACCGTTGGAAGAACGTCTATTTCTCCGTGCTCACAAAGCGAGGACACCGCCCATCCAACGACCATGAGCCCTGGTGGACGTTGCTCCCCGGTGGACTCCAAAGCCTCGGCTACGTTCTCTAAGGTGGACGAGACGACGCGTTGGTCAGGCATGGACGCGCGTTCTATGATCGCGATCGGCGTGTATGGCGGATATGCGGCGCCGTCTCTTCCTCTCTCTCCTCCATCCCCAGAAATCATGGCTTGAACGACAGCAGCCAGACGAGCGACACCCATCAGAATTACTACAGTCCGCGCTCGATCATACCCAGGTAATCGTACACCTTTCCCTCCTCTACCAACGCCTGTGCATACCACGACTCCCTCTGCGACGCCGCGCTGCGTGACAGGGATGCCGGCACACAGAGGCGCTGCAAATGCTGCACTCAGCCCTGGGATGACGTGTGTGGTTATGCCCTGCGAGCGGAAATAGAGGATCTCTTCACCAGCCCGACCATACACCATCGGATCGCCCTGCTTTAGCCGTACGACGTTTTTGCCCTCCCGAGCGGCAGCTACGGCCATTTCCATGAGCTCCGTCTGCGCACCCTCTGCGTTGCCAGGAAACTTGCGTGCCACGCGCACTTCCTTATCCCTTGGGATCAGGTTCAGGACACCAGCCGGGACGAGTTTGTCCGTCAGAATGAGATCTGTCGATTTTGATGTGAGGAGTTTATGGGCTGCGACGGTGAGGAAAGACGGATGTCCCGTGCCCGAACCGACCAAAAATACTTTGCCTAGGGTTGATTGGGACTCGGTACGCCGGATTGTAAGGCCATGTTGGCTCGTGGATGTAACACCTCCGTCGTTCGTTACGTCGGGAGAGACCAAGGCGTCTTCCAGAAGATGAGTGATTTTCACCTCGGTCAATTCTGCAAGACGTTCAATCGACCAAAATTCGCTTATTTGCGCGACCCACTTCAATCTCCTCCGAGCAGATTCCTCGTCACTTTCGAAATAACCCGCAACTCCTCGTTGACGGACAGCGCCATTTGGAGAAGGGACGAGCATTTCGTCGTTAAGTTCCGACTCGATCAAATCAAAGTCAGCTCGCGATTCATCAGCACGAGAGTTCCAACGAGCCTTGGCGAGAGCTCGCAATCTTCCGACGTTTTCAACTGCGAGACCGACTTCATTTGGCATCTTGGCCACCAGTTCTCTCTTCAATCGTCCCGCAAGTCTACATCCTTCCCCGTTTGTAGTCACAGCAATTTGGAGAGGTGAAGCGGATGCTTTTCCTCCATCGCTAGTATTTTCGTGGTGGCGAAAGCGATGTGTTGCGCAGAATGTGAAGTCGCAAAGGTCTGGCATGTCAGAGACATTGACTGGAATGTTCATTCTTTGGCATGCTTGATGTATGGCTTTTGCAGATGCTCGAGATCGACGTGTCGTAAAATTGCCACAGACAAGCGTGTCCGTAACGCATACGAAAGAGATGGGTTGATGTTGTGCGAGAAATTTTTCGATGACGCCGGCCTCGTCCTCGTCTGAGAGGCCTCCATCCAGTTCTCTCACCTCAACCTCCCCATTCCTCGCTCTCCAACGCAGTTCATCACAGCACGCATCCCCGTCTACACCACCTCTGCACAAAATGATGACTCGTGAGTCGGCCTCGAGAGCATGAAACGCTCGGGATGCTGCCAATCGTCCAGCGCCGATTATGACTGTAAGTTTGTCGCTCATGCGAAACGCGAGCATCATGGAGGCGCCTCGCTGCGGTGAAGGATACGACGACGCCATTTCGAGTGTCTTGCGAGGTGATTGTTCTTCATGACCTTTCTTCGACGATGAAAAAGAGTTTGCCGTGGTCGATGAGCAAGACTTTCGCAACGGTGACACGAAACGGTGGCTGTGATCGGGGCGTTCCGAGTGCCATGGCCAACTTGAACGATCGCAGTTTCTTTTTGTTCTCTACATCCATGTACACTTATTTTTCACCGGGACTGATGCTCGGGGAAGCGACTTGAAGTGGCTTATCCAAGCTTGAGGTAATATCGAGATCAAAATCTCCGGCTTTAAATATCATGATTTTCGAGCTGCGACACTCGCCACCTCTCGCAATGCAATGGCCCTTCGTTGGAATAGGGGAAGGAGAATTTCTTCGAATGCATGTGCCCATAAATACGCTGGAAGCGAGTCTCGTCGTTGGACTTAATAATACGTAAAGTTCTGAGCTCTGCATCTATGGTTCATGCCATCGTACGTATTCTCTCTCACATCCCCAGCAACAACTCTTCGTAGCTCTCAAAATGTTCAGTCTGATTGCTCATCAAGGTAGGACTCTGCTGAGACTTTCGACGCGCCGACGAAGGATGGGACAATCCCGCAAAATCCACCACGAGATCGAGGTGATCGCATCTCATGGGGCTGAAGACGACTCAGAGCCGTGGAACAAACCCAGGATCTCCACTGGCAGAACCTTTGCCTCATAGACCAGGATAGGATTTCGACCGTAAGTGGCTAGAAATTATCTCTGTTTTGGTAGTGCTGCTCGTATGCACCTCCTAACTGTGTATCTTGACTCCTTTCGTGCCAGAGCTTTGTCCCTCTCTACTTTATTGTAGCGCAACGTATTTATTCGTATTAAATTCCTTAGGTTTGCGACTTTCAATTTTCCTGGTTTATCAAGCTTCTTCGGCGCTAACGTTGATTTTCCGAGAAGTTCTGCAGACCAGTTCAAGATGATGCAACGGGCTAGCAAAATGGATCTTCTGGAAGGGGGCGAGACTCAGACCAGCCACCGGGAATTCCGGAGATACAGTACAACCAGCCTCAGATGTTCTGTCAGAACTCCAGACTGAGATCCAAGCTGCCACTCTCTGCCTACGTAATACGTATCTTGGCCCCCATGCACGGAAGTTAGGGAGTCGTCCCATGCATCATTTTAACCAAGGGCGTTTGTCTGGGTCAAATTTCTCTCGGGCAAGGCATTCTCGTAGGACTTCTCCGGCGCTACCTTGCGTTCTCCGGGGAGCTCCACAGAGACTCATCGACGGGATGGCACAATGGACCTTCTGGAACGCGTCGAGGCTCAGGCCAGCCACCGGAGACTCCGGAGATGCAGCCAGCCTCAGACGTTCTGTCAAAATTCCAGGCTGAGATCCAAGTTGCAGCGTCAGCCCGACTTGCGCATCCCAATCGAGGAGTGTCTGGAGCCTTGGAGGCTGACCTCCCAAATCCCTATAAAAGATGGCCCGTTTTTCGTTCTTGCTCTCCAAGCTCACCAACGAGCTCTTCCTCCTACCACTACCATCTCCTCGAGGGCTCTCTCCCCCTCTCCTTTACTACCATCAATGCCCACCGACGGTCGTCGCCCCCTCATCGGCGGGCGCACTGTCTTCTCCCTCCGGGTGCGCCTTAACGGCGCCCCGAATCATCAGAGAGGTAAGCAGGCTCTCTCCTCTTCGGACTCCTGAACATCGCTGACGCGCCCCTCTCTCCACAGAGCGCTCCGAGTCATTTTTTTTTCGAGGGCGAAAGCTGTCCGCCCTCGCGCGCTCCGTCGATCACTTCCCCCCGTCAGTGAACCCGGCTGTCAGCGGCAGTCGCGTAGAGTCCTGGGGTTTTGGAAGATCTTTCTCTCCCTCGGAACCCGGTTGCTAGCGGTGGCCGCGTAGAGTCCAGGGAGTGGGTCGAGATCGACGTGAGCGTGGTAGAGGCAGCTCTAATTTGCGAGGTGAGTTGACATCGTTCGTGGCTCTTGCATTCGTCGCTGATTATTCCTAGGTTTTGCAGGTGTCCCAACGCCGCCCTCGCCCACTCGCGTCCACTCCAGTGGGGCCAGCTGCCGCCGTCGGTAGTCTGGCTGTCGACCTCGGGCCAGCCGATGTTAGGTCGGGTGGTCTGTTGGACGCGCGGGTTCTATAGTCCCTCCCCCCTTCCCATTCCATGTGCCGGTGTCGACTCGGGACTCAAAATATGATCGTCGTCACTGTCGCGCGACCACACTTCGCTGCAAAGCGGGGTCGTGGGGTCTACCACCGGGGGTGGTGGGCTGCATTCATGCCTCGCAAGGGCTACATCTCGCGCACTGCGTAGAGGTCCCGCGGAATTGTAAGCCTTTCCTTCAATTCTCGACCTTCACTGCTCTGACACCGCTTGACGACAGGGTCACAAAATAGCTTTGAGCAGCAGCTGGGCCAATGACCGGGATCTCCTTTACTCGCGCGTCCACTCTTCTGCACTCGGGTTAGCTGTGTGCTCGTGGGGCCTGCCACCGGGGGTGGTTTGGCTGCGACCTTCAGCCTGTCCGACACTCTTGGAGGTCGGGTTGGCTGCTGGTTGCGCGCGCATTGTGTGTGAAGACGTAGCCAAGGTAACTACACTTCTTTTTTTCTTTCCCGACAGTTCTGACTGTCGAATTCTCTCGAGTTCCGATGACGCCGACAAGTTAGGAGCATCGACCCCCGAACTCGAAAGGTACGTCTAGGAGCTAGCATAATTCGAGTATCTGCTTGGTTCCAAGAATGTACTTTCGAAGCTTACACAAATACAATGCTTGATTGAATGTTGTCATAAAAAATACTTCTACTACAATAAGAACAAATGCGACATACAACACCGGACGAGCCAGTCTTCCCTACATACATACTACTAGTATACACACAACACCCCACCCACATCATGCAAATGATCCATTCGTAGTCTTGAGCGCACCGCCACGCGTCGATCACCGATCGTAATAGTCATGATCTGCATGCATATCACCGAGATACCCTTCAATGACTCCGCGATCAATTCATTAATTCTGCTATCAAGGTGTCAATATCTGTTCGAGAATCTACTCGTGATGTGGCTCTTCAGGTGCCGCCTTAGCAGATGCCGTGACAAGATTCTCCATGATGGAAGGGCTCGGCGGCGAGCTTGATCGCGAACGGCCCCTCGTGCTCCCGCCAACTCTCGCGACGCCGTGCAAAGGACCTGGTATGGAGGCTCTATGCATACCCAAGCTCTCCCAGCTCTCTCTCCTCCGCTGCGCTACTTCGTCCCACGATTGCATCTTCCGTGGCTGGCGCTCTCCTTTGCGCAACGTCTCTAAACGAGGGTCATCCAAAACGATACCCATGCCGATTCCTGAATCCGCTGTGCCTTCTCTCGCGCCACCGCCCTGCGCTGCCCGCCCCCTGGGAGACCGAGTCGGAGCATCCGCTCCCGAGCTAGTCGATTCCGAAGACACATACTGAGCGACACACCTCTCTAAGAAGCTCCCAACGATTCCCCAGTAACCTGGGTTATCCCAAGTGTCTGAATGGTCGCCTTGTGGAAAGGATGCAAAAGTAGCGAGTCGTCTATGGGTTCGAGCGTTTGGGCAGTCGGATGCATCACTTCGCCTTTGAGTTCCTGGATCTTTGCGGTCGAACGAAGATGTCTCCGAGAGCGATGTACCGACACTCGACGTCGTCCCTCTCCTTGATGGGCCTTCAAACTCTACTTCGCGTGAATTTAATCCACGAGCAAGATGATCATCTCGCTCTTCATTTCCAATTGGTGCTGTGGCGGCCTCCCAGAGCGTCCTCATGTGGGTAGAAGGCACGACTTGATCCAATGCACCACTCAACATCAAAACAGCGACAGAGGGCGGGACACCCTTCTTTTTCTTGCCATGTCCCTTCACTTTAGCATTGGGTCCTTCTGGAGGAAAGACAGATAATGTGCGCCTCGGGCGATTTCGAGCGGTCTGACGGGTATGAGGCAAGCTTTGGAGCTCGGGTTTCGCTTTTGAAGCTGCCCTTTTCTTCCGCGTGAATATATTTCGAAGTTTCGTAAACCAACTTCTGCTCTCCTTGTTGTCCGGCGCTTTTGATGATCCTCCATTGTTGACCACATTTCCAGGCGACTTCTCCGGTCGAGAGGAATCCTTTGGAGCCTCTCGTTTGACCGTGCAGTCTTTCCTTTTCCCACTCTTTGCTGGCGGTGGAAAACAGCTCAATGAATTCCACGCCTTCAAGAAAGGTGCGAAAGGTTTGAATATCGGAAGCATGTCTCGAACCAGTAAGCGCTGAAGGTATAGCCATGATTAGTACTTGAATAAATTTAGGTTTCAATTTACATACCAGTGACGTGAATGTATTTTCTACTATCAATGCAGAGATCTGCGACATCGTCAAAACTTTCTAATTAAATACACAAGAGAAAAACCTCACACTTTCACCTCGTCTGGCTGCCAGGTCGATTGCCACTGCGCCGCCGAGCGATTGCCCATAGAGTATCTAGATGCGTAAACATTAGGTTCTTTTTTCTTTTCAACTGAGAAGGTTCTATCTTGTTGAAGACTTACAATCGGGGCGTGTCCCAGTCGAGGGTGAGCAATGATGTAATCCAGAGCGGCCTAAGTCGATTGTCAGCAACGCCGTCGACGACTATTGATTCAATAAATTAAGGAGGTCAAGTGGAAGAGCAGAAAGGTCGATGATAGATTAAAAAAGGTGTTTGACGTACATCGGCATCGCGCTGGAAACCTTTCATGCAAGGACTACCTTCTGAATTGCCATACCTTGAGATACGTCATTAAATATACAAAAAAGAGAAGTAACCGGACGTACCCTCGTGGTGACAACATAACAACATTGCATTTCACGACGCCCAAGCTGTCTCTCAGTCGTTTCATCCCCCCACAAGCTCGGAACTCTTCTTCGTCACTGAGGACGTAAGGCTCGCCGTCCTTCCCGTTCTCAGAGACCTCCCAATCGAAGCCCCATCCCTCGCCAGTTGGTTTAGATGCCTCTCGAAGAGCATGGCATCCGTATCGTCCAGTGCAGCCACTCGTGGGGCCTCGATGGAACCATTCCGCCAGAGGGAGCGCTCCACCAATGTCATTAGCATTTCCGTGAAAGACGAGTACCGTGGGTGTGACAGGGTGCACAGATGGCTTCGAAACCGGTATGGGAGGCTTGGACTGGCTCGCTTGACCTGGATTCTGACTGAAATGCGGAGATGAGGGTGTCGTAGGTGTCTTCTGAGTGGAAGAAGTGGACGAGCGCTTTGCGGGAGGGCTTGAGGTCCGGTTTGCTTGAGAAGCGGTGGGCACATTTGTCTGCGGTAATTGAGAATTGGGACTCGGTTGAGTTGGTGTTGCCGAAGTAGTTGCATTTGATGACCGCCTTGAGGAACGTTTTGAAGTCCGACTTGGACGGCGGCCTGCGTACTGCTTGGGTAAGGTAAATACCTGAAGTTAGATCTGGGTCAGAGCATTGAGGGCTGAGTTGAAGGTTGACATACATCAAGTCCGAGATCTTCCATACTCCCCTCGGCGCCAACCTCCAACTGATCTTTGAGATAATTGGGATAACCTTCATCCTCGTGAGTTCTGAACGCCTTCTCATGATTCGCGGATGGGTCGACTTCACGTTGTTTGCCCTTGGTCTCGGAGCCATCCGCCTTCTCTTCCGGTTCAGGTTGGCAAATAACATACGCCCGAACTCGAACCCCGTCTTTAGCTGTCAGAGTGATTTCTTCGTAGTCAATAGGATTGCGTAAGTCGGATGGGCGAAATATTTCTAAGGACATTATTCTGTGAGCTCTTGAACTAGAGAGGAGGGAAATAAGACTGACTTCGGGGTCGAGGCTCGAACGCCCCCGGGTATATCATGAAATTGGTACCATGACAAAATAAATTGTACACTGCAAGATTTTTCAAGTTCGACCATTGAGCAGAGATAAGGAATGAAAGTTGGGCGACGTACAAATCCCAGACAAACCCATTTTGCTCGCGCGCGCCTTTGAAAGCGCCTGCGGAAGGAGTTCCCAACGGATCCAACCTCGCCCGTGCCAGGGCCTCCTGGACTTGGATTTCTTTCTGGAGAATTGTAGTGTCGTTTTGGATATCAGACCTGTCCGTATGGCAAATGCAAAGTATTCCGTCACATATATCGACAAAGAAAGGAACTCTTTAGACGCACGTCAACAGGTTTCGGAGTCAAATGGGTAAAGAAGCTCGTTTCAGCTGCAATATGGATAAGTCAGTAAGTCCGAAGACATATTGATTCGTTTCACGCACTTTAAGTATTCCTTGCGCTTCTGTCGCGATTATCTCGACTTCAAAGTGGTACAAAGTGAATGGCACCTGCCCAGGTGACCACGGTTCGCCGTTCTTTGCTCTTTGCCCCGCCAACTTCAGAGGTACCAAGTTTGACGCGTTATCCTCGTCAACGACCTTGATCGCTTCAAAGTTTGCTGGCGTCGATCGAATGCAAGGGAATACGTGTAGCCTATGCGTGTCTGACGCCGCAGATGCACAGGGAGGTTCCGGGGCGTGTCGAGGTCCTCGAGGCTCACTTGCCGCCCATAAATACGTTTGAAAGCGCTCTTCTTTGTCCTCGTGTCGTCGACGTTCCTGGTGAGAAAGAAGCTTCGCGGTTAGAAGAAAGAGCGTTTCGACAGCAAGCTCCCCCGCCTCGCTCTTTCCGCACGCCAGCCATCATGATCGTGTCTATGTCCCCTCCTTCTTGACTTCGCCGTAACTGAAGCATACAAAAACAACAAGCTTCGCTCATTAGCAAATAAGAGAACATGATGCGAAATGAATGAAGCCGAAGAAAAAGGAGATCGTGTCACGGAAATGAAATCACATTGACTGTCGCGTGTGAAGCATTCCCGAAAGGTCATGGTGGTTTGGCGAAGGTTTGGCGTCACTGTCGCGTCAGTCTGCCTCAAACTTTGCAAATGAGATATTTGCCTGGCCACAGAAGCCTTGCAATTTCATTGATATTTGACTCGACATTGTACCACAACTACTAGCATTTGGAAAGTAACGTGCGGCCCGGATATTGTTGTATGCACATCTCTAGATCCCATTCTGAAAGTCGAGGATTACGATGGCGGAGAATCGCTAGCCGTCGAGGACTCAGAGGTATTCGTAGATACAAAGGCTTGCGCCTGGATATCATGCAGTCGCTTATACTCTCCATCCCTTGCAATGAGCTCACTGTGATTGCCACTCTCAACCAGACGACCATCCTTTAGTACTCTGATGGTTGCCAATATCAATAGCAATGTTAGTGAAGATGAAGGAATTCAGAGAGAGGGGGGAGAAACGCACAGAATCGTATCAGCGTATTTCGTCAAATGCCCGAAGCGATGAGTTATGAAAACGACTGTCTTTCCTCCTCGCTGCTCCTTCAACCTTGAAAAGAGTTCGAACTCCCCCTCTGGATCTAGAGCAGACGTCGGCTCGTCAGCAGCTAAAAATCGAATGCCGCCACCTCCGAGACGCATGAACGTCCTTGCCCTTCATATATGCACCAAGAGATCCAGTACGTCGGGAGAAATCAATTGATTGTAATATTAATGAAAGAGATGTTCATGGAACTCACGCGGCAAGCCGTTGGCTTTCTCCCCCGCTCACATCAGTGGTCTTCTCTTTTTCATCTACCATTTTCTTCAGTTCTTCCTCTGTCTCTCCGTGGAAACGAAGGCTAGAGAGCTTGACAGGATCCAAAACGGTGTCCAGCTTTTTAGGGAGCTTCTCGACGAAAGCATCGGCCCCTCCAGCTTTAAGTGCCCTCGAGAGCTCTTCATCGCTTGGATTCTCATTATCGGGGCTGCCCAAAGCCACATTCAGTCGCAGACTCAACGGATATGACGTGTGATCTTGGCGAAGTATTGCCATCGCTCGACGAACGTCCTTGAGTTTGTACGATGTCAGGGGTAAACCGTCCACTAGAATCTCGCCGTCTGTTGGGTCATAAAGTCGATTGAAGAGCTTGATGGCGGATGATTTGCCGCTGCCGTTTACACCGACAATTACCACCATCTGCCCCGGTTCGATTTTGAATGAGATGTCCTCCAAAACGGGTTTCGTCGTTCCGGGATACTTGAAGAAAACATTTCTACATTACGTTGTGAGCTTCGGCGACGAACGTGACAAAAGATCACTCGATTAGTACGCACCGGAATTCGAGCGTCATTCCTGTTTTTTCCGAGGTATCGTTTTTTGGATACGGTACGTCCCCATCTTTCATGAGGTTCTGGATGTCGAACCTGGCGTAGACATTCTTCGCGCTTTCGATGCTTCTTGCCAGGAACTTCGATTCGTAGGACAACATGAAAATGGTGCTTTGTACATTCATAGCAGCTTCTTGAAGAATAGCCAACGATCCGAAAGTAATTTCGTCGGAGCTGAAAATGACTCTGAAGGCGAAGTACAGCTGCGATGCAACGTCAAATTTTACGAAATGACTCGTGTTCCAGATAGCGTACGCACCATCGGGAAGTCATTTGCCAAGTAACGCATCGCTCGTGCGACAAACGTGCGATGTCGCGACCATTGTGAATGGAAGGAATCAATTGAAGTGTCGCCAAGCTCTGCTCTGTTTTTCTTGAATTCTGTCAAGTAAGATGTAAGAACATGGCTTCAATCTCATTCAAGTGTTTACCCCTCTCGATGAACTCGGCAACACCGTCGCTCAGGCGATCCATGCGATAGTCATCCGAGTACGCAAACCTATGCAATGCGGATAGACGCTCGTACGCCTTGTTGACGCAGAAAACGACGTAAGCTAGAATTGTTTGTCCATGAGTACATCATCACGGATATAGTAAAACCTCGATACACACATTTCCCCCATAAGTCATCTTGACCAGCAAGAGTTATGAGTGGCTGGACCAAACACAGTACAAAAAAAGTTGGTGCGCTTGCATGCTGGCGAACGAGTGCAAAGGCTAGAGTGACCTGAGAGAAAGATCTCAAAGCGCCGGATATGACTTGCAGTATTCCTTGAAATGCAGTCCAAATATCGTCCTCGGTTCCGAAATATGGATCGCCTATCTTTGTTTTGACTTCGGGGTCTACGAAATCTCGTCAGATGGACTCCCAGAAAAGTAAGCACATTTGCATACCTTCCGCAGTCGTTGGATCAAGTTGCAGGACCGCTGCACAGTTGACTCTTTATAACGGAGGCCAATCAAATCCAAAGGGTAACACTCACTGTGTATCGATTTCTCCATGAAATATAGTTTGACTCGGCCTTTGAGTAAAGCAGCATGGTTCGAGCTGGAAATATTTATTGAGTTACTGTGGTCAAGGGTGTGCTTCGGAGTCTTTACCTATACTTTCTGAACCAACTCAATACGAAGGAGAGCAGAATCCTCATAAGAAGAGACCAGGTAATGCGGGATGTGTTTGTCATTCTTCCAGACATTTTGTTTGATATCTGTGATACTATCAGCATAGAGTCAATAAATCGAAGCGCAAGAAATGTACCTCGTTCAAAATCTGACTGTTTAGGTATAGGACTGCCCCGCCTTGGAAGCTCTGACATAGCTCAAACAAAACATATATGATCAACTGGAGGGGAGCAAGGGAGTACATGTCATTGAGCATCCGAACAAAGAGCCATCGGAGCGAAAGAGCCTCCAGAACATTCGTTGCAGCAGATGGTCCAAACTTGAAGAACATCGATCTTGACTTGGATTTCAATGTAAAAACGATTTCCCAGATTCCCAGCTGCACTGAATGGAATTTTGGCGCCGTGGGTTTTTCGTTAGTCACCTCGTGGTCGACGAGCTTGTCTGTTGTTGGCTTGCCCATGGTAAATGCTGCGATCGAACTGTGATGGGGGTTTGGAGTAAAGGGCCTCGCACCTCCCTTATATACCAAGCAACAAGCGCCGGCGCGCTACCTGTCCTTATAAACGTGTTCAGCACTGGTCCTAAAGAGGCTGCCAAATGACTCACTTTTGTACAACGCCAATAACACGTTCCACATAAAACGCCCGGTGATCAGAGTCAGCGCCAGTCAGCGCTTGCCTCCGGTTCTGCTGGTCGTAGAGAGCTGAACTTCGATGACTTGGGAATCAGATAATGATAGTCTTCCTGTCGTACAAATTCCCTTGAACTGGACCGGTGAGTGCTAAAATCGTAGATCGCCTTTGATGCGATCCGCAACCGAGAGGATATTGAATTTCCGTTCCTATTCCGATTGGAAGAAGCGATGGATTCGCAACAGAGGAAGATATGGATCGCAGTAGATCTCGAATACCGCACGTCTTCGATCTTCTGTTGATCACCCATTACAGCATGGTCTGTTTACACGAAGTCAGTGCTGCAACTTTCCTATGATGGAGTAGGCTTCAAATAGCAGGTGAACCAATTCGATCCAGCCTTTCAGACCACGCAACAAGCGCCACCAAGCTAATTGTATCAAGGGTGTTAGTCCAAACAGGCGACCAAACAACTCGTCTATGCGCAGCACGATTACACACTTCGCAAAAGATCTGGTGATCAGAGTCAACGCTCGTCTGCACGTCGCAAGAGAAATCACGGAATACTCGAGTATTGTATGTCCATATGGAATGAGTCTCCTGAAGCAGCAACATCGCGCGCTTTGCGATCGCACCCGTCTCTTACCTTGTACAACAGGGAAAAGGTTTGCCGGTCCCACTTCAAGTCGGAGTGTTTTAGGGACGATTGCGAGTCGTCCTCAACGTCGTACACCGAGGATAGACGTCAGCGCAATTAATATTCGAATGTTGCAATCCTCCCTCCTACCTAGCTAGCCCGGCAGTCCAAAACGGTAATCCGACACTTGCGCTGGCAGCCCATCGTCACGCGTAGCCACTAGTATTTTAAATTTTGAGCTTTAGGGCATTAATGGAAGGATTCGATTTAAGTCGTCGCAATGCATCTGTACAAGTCGGAACTTTGCGAATGTGATAGTCATCTGGAAACCAAAAATTGATATGAGACGACACCTTGAATCAACGGTATATCACATTACACATGAACATTCAATATTGCTGTCGATGCGAAGCTCGGTCGAGGAGAGTAGCTGTTGTCTGCACACCCTGCAATCCAAACTTGAAAGCCTAACTTCATGGCGATGGGGAACCGCTGTCGGAGGTTCGCTGGATTACTCAGAGACAAATGCTTTTGCCTGAATATCGTGGAGTCGCTTGTACTCTCCATCCCTTGCAATGAGCTCACTGTGATTGCCACTTTCAACAAGACGGCCGTCCTTTAATACCCTGACCATTGGCATGAGAAGCCATAATGAACGACTTGAGAGAAAGAAAAGACGCACAGAATCGTATCCGCGTATTTCGTCAGATGCCCAAAGCGATGTGTTATGAAGACGACTGTCTTCCCTCCTCGCTGCTCCTTCAACCTTGAAAAGAGCTCGTACTCCCCCTCTGGATCTAGAGCAGACGTCGGTTCATCAGCTGCCAAAAATCGAATGCCGCCACCTCCGAGACGCATGAACGTCCTCGCCCTTCGTATATGCATCGAGAGATCCAGAAACCGGCAGAAGTCAATTAATCGTAATATTAATGAAAGATACGTTCATGGAACTCACGCGGCAAGCCGTTGGGTTTCTCCTCCACTCACATCAGTGGTCTTCTCTTTTTCATCTACCATCTTCTTCAGCTCTTCCTCTGTTTCTCCGCGGAAACGAAGGCTACAAAGCTTGACAGGATTTAAAACGGTGTCCAACTTTTTAGGGAGCTTCTCGACGAAAGCATCGGCTCCTCCCGCCCTGAGTGCGTTCGACAGCTCTTCATCGCTTGGGTATTCGTTATCTGGTGAGCCTAAAGCTACGTTTAGTCGCAAGCTCAGCGGGTACGACGTGTGATCCTGGCGAAGTATCGCCATCGCTCGCCGAATGTCTTTGAGCTTGTACGATGTCAAGGGTAAGCCGTCTACTAAGATTTCGCCGTCCGTAGGGTCGTATAGTCGGTTGAAGAGTTTGATAGTGGATGACTTCCCGCTGCCGTTTACACCGACGATCACGACCATCTGCCCCGGTTCGATTTTAAACGAGATGTCCTCCAAAACGGTCTTCGTCGTTCCCGGGTACTTGAAGTAAACATTTCTGCATTTCAATGTCAGCATCAGTTACAAACGTGACAAAGATCATCGAGTGCGCACCGGAATTCTAGTTTCATTCCTGTTTTCTCTGACGCATCATTTATTGGATACGATACGTCGCCATCTTTCATGAGATTCTTGATGTCGAACCTGGCATAGACATTCTTCGCGTCCTCTATGCGACTCGCCAGATTCTTCGATTCGAAGGACAACATGAAAATGGTGCGTTGCATATTTACAGCAGCTTCTTGCAGAATGACCAACGATCCGAAGGTGATTTCTTCCGAGCTGAAAATGACTCTAAACGCAAAATACAACTGCAATGCATCGTCAAACAATACGAAACGGAACGTGATAGAGATAATATGCGCACCATCGTGAAGTCGCTTGTTAAAGAGCGCAACGCTTCGACGACGAGCGTGCGACGTCTCATCCATTGATAATGAATCAAATCGATCGGAGTGTCACCCAGCTCTGCTCTGCTCTTTTTGAATTCTGTTGAATAAACTGTAAGAGGAGGGGTTTCATCGAATTGTCAGAAGCGCTTACCCTTTTCGATAAACTCGGCGACACCATCGCTCAAGCGATCCATGCGATAGTTATCCGCGAATGCAAATCTATGTAGTGCAGCTAGGCGCTCGTATGCTTTGTTGATGCAGAAAACGGCATAAGCTGGAGGGAAATGACTCTGAGCCATACGCCACAGATACTAAAAACAATTATACAAACTTTTCCCCCACAAATCGTCTTGACCAGCCAGAGTCGCGAGTGGTTGGATCAAAGATAATGCGAAGAATGTCGGCGCGCTTGCATGTTGACGAATGAGTGCGAAGGCTAGAGTGATCTGAGAGAAAGATCTCAAGACTCCGAATAAGACTCGAAATATTCCTTCAAACGCTGTCCAGATTTCGTCGCTGTCATCGAAATAGGAATCGGCCATTTTTGTTTTGACTTCGGAATCTACGAAATTGATTTTCGTTAGCGGGCCTCCAAGAGGAAAAGAGCTCCTTTGCATACCTTCTGCAGTCGTAAGATCGAGTCGGAGGACAGCTATGGGATTTAAGTTTTATCAAAATCAACGAGTCGTAGATCACACTACTCACTGTGAATCGATTTC
The DNA here is from genome assembly GCA_001020605.1 of Schizopora paradoxa. Lineage (NCBI taxonomy): Eukaryota > Fungi > Basidiomycota > Agaricomycetes > Hymenochaetales > Schizoporaceae > Schizopora > Schizopora paradoxa. Next base: position 257,129 of record KQ085889.1, read on the forward strand.
TCCATGAAATGTAGTGAAACTCGGTTTTTGATTAGAGCAGCATCGTGTAGGCTGGGAATTTTGTGAGTAAATTTAGTAATTAGTATGCTTTCAGCACTTTACCTATGCTTTCTGAACCAACTGGATACGAAGGGGAGCGAAATCCTCATAAGGCAAGACCAGGCTATGCGGGATGTATCCGTCGTTCTCCCAGACATTTTATTTGTTATCTGCGCGACAGTGTCAGTATCGAGTAAACAAGTCGAAGCGCGGTGAATGTACCTCGTTCAATATCTGACTGTTGAGGTACATGACTGCCCCGCCTTGCAAACTCTGACAGAGTTCGAACAAAACATACATGATCAACTGAAGCGGAGCAAGGGAGTACATGTCCTTGAGCATCCGAACGACCAGCCATCGGAGCGAAAGAGTCTCCAGAACAGTCGTAGCAGCCGAAGGGACGAACTTGAAGAACGTCGATTTGGACTTGGACTTCAATGAAAAAACGATCTCCCAAACTCCCAGCTGCACTGAATGGAGCGTCGGCTTCGTGGGCTTGTCCTCGAGGCCGGCGGGCTTTTCTGTCGTCTCCGTAATGCCCATGGTCACCGCTACGATGGGGGCAGCGAGTAATGGGCTTCGCGGCAGCCTCTTATCCTGTGCAACAAGCGCCCACGCGCTAAAATTCCTTGGGCACCTGGTCCCAAAGACGCCGATAAATGACTCACTTTTCAAACAGCGCAACATGTTCCACTAACAAAATCTCCGTTGATCAGAGTCAGCGCTTGCTACTGGTCGTAAGATTCGAATTGACTTGCGTATCAGATGGATGTTCTCTCCATAGTATAGATTTCCTAGATTCGCAACATATGAAGATATGGATCGCAGTAGATCTTCGGCATCGTGCGGCTTTCGCTTCTATTGAACATCCAATTACGAGATTCCAGACTCACCATGCTAAGCAGGTATTCAATGCCTTGAACCACAGAACACAGGTTTGCCATTCCCACTTCAAATCGGAGTGTTTTAGGGTGATGTGATTGGGAAAGAAAGCGGGAGGACATGTAACGAATACATAGGGTGAGCCTAGAGCCATGTGAATGTAAGGGCATGTAGTACGCTACGGAGAAGGTTTTGGTTTATTTCTACAAAAAATGTCAGAATTCATGAACGAGAAAGAGAGCAAGAAAACGCACAGAAATAATACCATCGAAGCGCTGCCTGAACCACTTCATGGTATCGTCCTTCTTTACACGGTGTTGGAAGCCAATCCACGCCTTCTTCGCTTTTCTCCTCGCAACACGCGCACCGGGGCGGTTCATCACCACACAGAAGTCCATGCCGAAGATATCGATGCCTGGGTCGTATCGGATGCCCAAGTCGATGTGCTCCTGGATACCGAAGCCAAAGTTGCCCGTCGCTGAGAAGTTGCGGCGTCTGAGCTCGTACTCCTTCACCTTGAGCCCGCGCTCGAGGATCTCCTCCGCCTTGGGCCCTCGGATGGTGACGTGTGCGGCGATTTTCTCGTTACGACGGATGCCGAACGTACGGACGGTGTAGCGGGCCTTGGAGGTGACTGGTGTTTGTCCGGTGAGCTGCTCGAGGACTTTGGAGGCACGAGTGAGGCGATCTCCAGACTCGCCGACGGAGATGTTGATGACCACCTTGTCGATGTGAAGCTCCTTCATCGGGTTCGTGGGGGCGGACGACGCTTCAGCCTGGCATTCGTCCATTCTTCAGTTCAATTAACGTATAATATTTGCACAATACGCACCATGGCGATAGATTTTGAGGATTTCTTGAGGAGCGCGGGTCTTCAGCTTCGTGTACGTTGAGCACCAATCCACGGCGGTCGTGGACAGCTGACTAAGAACTGTACAACCACCCTAAACCTTACTTTTGGCACTCTCACGCATACTCTCTCTCCCGGGCCGAACCGGGGACGGGAAATTCGAATTTTGTTTATTTTCCAATGCATGTAGAAGTAGATGTTTGAACAGTTATGTCATAATACGAGGAGCGGCCGCTTCACTGCGACTAAAATTACTAGGATGAGTCTTCGAAGAATATGTGTAAGTCTAGGTAAAACTCGCAAACCATCTCAAACTCCTTCTCCATTCTTCTATCGTAGACAGATATACATAAACTTGATATCAGTAAAAAAAGCAAGGTTCTCCGAGCCTCGTTTCTCGGGGAATTCCATGAGCGTTATCTTTAAGGCCTAATCGATATGTTTTCTGATTTGACGAAGCCTCCACAGCGGACGCAACTGGCTGCATTCTTTCCCCTCTTCGCCATTGGACCACACCTTGATAAGATATCAAGGCGCCACCTCCTATGGCATTCGAAGATGAAGTCTAGCGTATGATTGTACCTCCCTCGCACGCTTGCATGAGATGCGGCATAGTTTTAACATCCCGGAGTTCATCCAAGGGAAAAACTGAGAATTTTTCGCTCGGCTCTCCACGCAGATGCTCTCCTTTCGAATCGGAGCCATCCGGAGTGCAAGGTGATTGGATGGACATCGAATTCCGAAATTACGACAGTCGTGGAGTTCTCCAAGAAAAGAGAAGCATTTTGACGATAAAGAGACTGCCACCAAGAAGCGCAATTCCGAAAGAACTCGCGAAGGGGGAAATTCCGGGGAAGAAGGCATGTATCGTGGCGACGATGAATTCTCCACTTCTTTCCCAGCGTTCGTTGGTCTATTCGTAGATATCTCGGGGAGGCCATAGGGAGGCAGCACGTTGCACTCAATGTATTGAGACGCGTTGTACGATGATGCTCTCAATTATGTGTGTGAGCCGGTGCATTGCAGATCCGATACGCACGCCCGGAGAGGAAGGAGAAGGTATGGAGAGGATTGAGTAGTCCGATTTACATGGCTCGTAGATTTCAAGTCCTGAAAAAATGGAGAGAGATACGGCCGCGTCCGATGATTGGTCTTCGTCTTTTGAAAAAACTGTCAGCAAATCCTTTCTCTGAGATAAAACAGAAATAAAATGAGCCTTTTCCTCGAGAGGTAATGGGAGTATTTGAAGGAGAGATGATGCAAGAGGTCCAGACGAGGAACGGGGTGCGGACGCGCTCGTTGCAGGGACGTCAGTGACCGGCAACCGGCAGAGACCGTCCGCAATTGAGGGTGCTATAATTACAGCACCACCCGAGGCGCATCCTGCCCACCCGCGTCTCACTCAAGGACCACCACCGTCGCCCTGCACGCTCGCCCTCCACTCCTCAGGTCCATCGCGTCGTTTTTCCTCTCTTTCTCTTATATTATCTCCTTGTTTCCCAACTATTTCCTCCTCTCGTTCTCTGTCACCAACCACTTCCTTGACCACAACCACCATCACCTCGTCCACCAACGTCGAACAGCGCAGACAGGCCACCGACGCGTCGACCAGCAGCAGCGAGCGGCGACGACAAGCAACCTAAACGCTATACATATCGCAGCTATTTGCCGCGATGATGGCTGTCGAAAGACCCGCCGGCGCCGGCAACTCGCCCAGCCCGGTGGCAACAGCAGCGTCCGCAATCCAGCTCACCCTCAGCTCGCTCGTGCCACGGCAGCTCCAGTCGCAGTCCAAGTCGCTCTCGTCGTCGAATGTGACCAGCGTCGCCTCTTCGACGTCAAGTTCCCCTCATTCGACCCCTAGACTCACCCTCAATCGCTCCTTGTCCAACTTCACGACGCTCTCCTCGTCCATCTCAAACTTCAACTCTCTCTCCAACCTGTCCGCCTCCAGCTCTGCCATCCTCAAGGAGCGGCTGTCGCAGCTCAAGCAGTCAGCGCAGTCCAGACATGAGGCGGCTGCAAAGGCGATGAAGAGCCATATCGAGTACGTCTGTCATCTCTCAGGAAAAGGGTAGCCGGTCTTGTGCAATTGGAGCCAATGCATTGCATGCTCATACTTTGCGAGACACGGCCAAGCACCTTGAAAGGATTATTTCTGACTTCCTTTATTCCCTAGTTTCGTGCCGGCCACAGTTCCTCGCGCAAGGCGCATACAAACATTTGTTGTTTCGTTTTGGGAGCTCCTTCTGCCAGGCTCCAACGCTTTCTTCATATTCCTCCTGTACGTCCCATTCATCCGATCGTCGCATCCATTGTCCCACTGAAGTTTGAACCCTCGTTTCTTTCAATAGCTCCTTCCCATTCCTCTGGCCATTTCTGGCTGTTTACATGATATTCGTGTACTTCGATAAGGCTCCAGAACACGGCGGTCGTTCGAATCATTGGTTCCGTAGCTGTTTGTTCTGGAGATATTTTGCAGACTACTACCCTGCTTCGTACGTTCGCCTATCTCTTTCAATTGATGCGTCATGCTTATCTTCGGCTGGTCTAGAATGAAGAAGGTATGTGTATCGATGGTTGCGCATGTCGGTCCGCCCTCTTGTATATCTTATTCAACTCTTTGTTCTGCGGTGTTTAGGAGCAAGACTTGCCCGCGGACCGACCATACATCTTTGGTTACCATCCACACGGTACAGTCCACAAATTTCATCAGATAGAGGGATAATTGACTAAACTACCAACTGTCCAGGCGTCATTTCCATGTGAGTCACATACGGACTCCGCGGTGTCGTTTTCAAATTTGACGCGTTGAAATTGTAGGGGAGCGCTTGCTACGTTTGCAACAGAAAGTATGTGATATACCTTGTCCCATTACCCTGCCTTTCGAACTGACAGGACGAAAGGTACCGGGTTCAGTGCAGCGTTCCCAGGTATCAAACCTCATCTCTTGACCCTTGCATCGAACTTCCGAATGCCATTCTATCGCGACATCATTCTCATGATGGGCGTGTGCAGCGTCAGTCGCAATTCCTGCTCAAATATCCTCAAGCAAGGAAAAGGTTCTTCAATATGCATCGTGGTCGGAGGCGCTGCAGAAAGCCTGGCCGCTCACCCTGGGACCGCGGATTTGACGCTCAGAAAGCGGTAAGAACAGTTGTACTGCGTATTGATGTGTGGGGAAAGAAACTGACGAACCTTTGTTCTGTCCCTTATTATATTGCGGTCCCAGGCTAGGGTTCATCAAACTCGCGATCCAACACGGGTGTGTATTTGCGAAATTCTTGCTTCTAACTTGTTGATCGGCGCATTGACGCAACTTCGTTGCTGCTTCTTTGCTCCAGAGCGGACCTCGTCCCTGTGTTTTCGTTCGGGGAAAACGATGTACGTTGTTGTTGACCCTGTTCGACAACTCTTCTTTGCCGTTGTACTGATCACCCTTTCTTCACGTTTGTTTCAGATTTTCGAGCAGATGCCTAACCAGCGGGGTACGATGACGTATAAGCTTCAAAAGCGCTTCCAGGCTATGTTCGGGTTTACTCTACCGCTGTTCCATGGGCGGGGGATGCTCAACTGTAAGTGCATTTCGATAAACTCTTTCGATTCGACTCTGAACCAGACCCCGCGTCAGATAATTTGGGCCTGATGCCATACCGAAGGAGGATCGTATCCGTCAGTGAGTAGAGATGTTCTGGTTTTTTCGCGATCATTGTGCTGACGCGCCCGGAAAATAGTTGGAAGACCGGTGAACGTCGTCCAATGCGATAAACCCACTTTGGAACAAATTCATGAGGTGCAAAAGAGATATATCGATGAGCTCTTCCGGTTCGTGTTTCTTTTTTTGGTGTGGAATCGCGCGTCTTCATTCTCATATTGACATTTTTCTTGCAGCATCTGGGAGACGTACAAAGATGCCTTTGCAGCGAATCGGAAGAAGGAGCTGAACATTATTGATTGAAGTTTCTTCGTCGTCGTGCTTTCGTCATTGCCCCGTTGGCCCCGGACTTGGAGCGAGCGCCTTCGCAGGGAATTGACCACCGACTGGATCCTCACGACCACCACCTTCACCACCATAGATGTAAAATTAGCGGACCACACATTCATCATCCTCGGGTGCGACACCCGTTCTGTAAGAACAGTCTTTTACATATCATTTTCTTCACTTCTACGCTACATACATACATAGCCAGGCAGCCGGTAAAGTACTTAGCAAGTTTGTCTGGTGCGATTATTTTCATAGAGCAGAATTGCAGTCGATTTCGACATTCTCGTGGGTAGATGGGGGTGACAAGCGTTATCAAAAGAAGATTGGCATCCGTACTTGAATCGCAATTCGCATGAATAAGAAGGGAAGAGGGTACATGCATCGCCAAAATTAACTAAGTATTGAAGTGGAATGGTGACAGCCAGTCAGAAGAATCAAGAATCGAAATTGCAAAAGGCTATGCGAACAAAATTTTAATCGGCTTGGGACAATCGACGCCTTACGACGGGGTCAGAAAGGAAACGAATTCTGTACGCAAAGTAAACTCTTATATTTTGCAAGGTCAATCGAAAATTATAATGCACGAAGTTTCGCCAACAAAGGCGCGCATCGTCACAAAGGCTCAACATGAGGAGACTGGCAGGATAATGGATGCCGTTGCTCCTGTATAACCTTTCATGTTGGTTGCGTTGTAATGCCAGTGTACTCAAGTCCTCTTCGATTATATTAGAGAATTGACGCATCCAGTCGCGTCGATCCTGGATCGTGAGCTTGGAGAGGCGATTCTGGCAGTGCCGCAAGAGAGCGTCGCGGAAAAGAAGCTCTAGACTGTAGACGCGCGTTTGGAGGTAGAGGTGCTCGTGGTCGAGGAGTTCACTCGCTTGAGCGGGAGACAACAGAGACAGTTTTTCGCCGAAGAGAGAGGTCGCGACGGTGAACAAGTGGTCACGGAGCTCGGTGGAGTTCGCGATGGAGGGGCGTACTTTCCGTGCATGGTTTGGTCGGTCTGGAAGCGCGCATTGGTTGGCGAGCGCGACCTCGAGGTCGGCGAGGTCGAAGTCGAGGAGATGGTGGAAGGAGGACGTACACCATTGGGCGTCGAAGAATTCTCCGAGTTTCTGTTCCAGCCCGTCGATGAGTGGCTGAGCCATGAGTATAATTTTTGACTTGTCTCCTTATCGAAGAGAAACTTGATCGTTTTAGAGCAAGGTGGTAAACAGTCTAGTAAACCCGGGCCGCTCGTTGCGCGCGTAGTGGCTTGAGCATAATTATCAAACGATGTTAATGAGACTATTTTCAGTCAACTAGTACTGCATGTATGCGCACCGTCAGATGTCGTGAAGTCCATAATCGGAGATCCATTTGCTGCTTTTGGATGAGCATTGCATCGCAGATGCGTCATCGAATACGGTCTTTTGCTTTCCGCAGTCTGTCGCCGCCGGGAAAGGCCATTGCGAGAACCTGCATCGAATCAAAGATGGTCTGTAGAACCTATTGGAATCGGGTCGATCCTCGAATTAACCGCAGGTTTGAGTTCGAATCATCGAGCATGAGCGGGTGTTCGTACGCCTATCACGAAAGGCGGCTCGGAATGTCACGGAGATATGTCTGAGATTCGCTGTTGACTCTAGTCCGACAATACAAAGCAACTTAGAGAGAAATTCCAGCTAACTGATTCCTAACGACGTCATCCGACAAAAGACGGATCCTGCGCTCGAAGTACGAAACCAGATCTGGCCACGTCAGATATGTGTTGAAATGCTTGAAGCTTTGCCACCTTGGAGATGCATGTTGGCAAAGGTATATCATGAGCATGCTAGTGGGATATGAAAGGTACGTCGTCTGATAGATCCGGTGATTTGGGTCCTGGTGTGGCATGTTCATGTTCATTAGGATGATGTCGGAGAATTTGCGCTTCCAGTCTCGTCGGTCCGAAGGGGCGAGCTGGGAGAGGATGTATTGGCAGCACCAAAGGAGGGCGTCGCGGAAGAATAGCTCGGCAGCGTACAAGCGGCATTGGGAGTAGCAGACGTCGTGCGGAACATTAGTGCCAACCTTGCTCTGACAGTGGGCTTTGAGGTGAGCTGAAGCAGTGATGTAGGCGCGAACCATATGACCGTGCCCTCCTTCGCTTGGGCTCGGAAGTGAGATACGGTGGGCGAGAGCGTATTCGAAGTTTTCTATATTGAAGTCTAAGAGTTGTTGGAAAGTCAAGGAGCACCATTGCATTTCGAAGAATAAGCTGAGCCTTTCCTCCAGCTTGTCAATAGCGGATTTTGGTAGGGGTCCTTGCCGGACTAGTACTGCAGTTGCTCTTCGTTGAGCATTGAGCGTTGCGATTACGTTGCTCATGGGCGAAGGCGAAGGCCTTACGGATAATTGACGAGTTGGACAAAGTGGCGCTGACCTTTTTAGTAAATACCACATGTTTGCTGCTTTCTCGGGTGCAGTGGTACCTTGCACATCTGAAGTCTGGCGGAAAATGCATTGAACTTTATTGGTCTGGTATGTCTTCTTTGAGCGGGAGAGCCATGGAAAGAAGCATCTTCTGCAGCACTGTAGAGATTAGCTTTGTTCAATAATGTCGTTGGAAGAGAGTTGTAAGCTCGCCCGAGACGTGTGTAAGAAAATTTCAGTGCCAGTGGTCCGCTGCCAGTGTCATACCACTACGTACCTAATCCATTGCGTTGCTGTGTACGGGTGAATCGCTGGCTACGTTCTGAGTTCTGCCCGGTTGAACAAATTCTGGCGCGGCTGAGTCTCCAGCGGTGAGAGAACCTCAGACTGTAAGGAACCGTGTAAGACTGCACTAGTGTTCGGACTGTTCCTTTGGATCGCAAATGAGATGCTCACAGGTATTACCTCTCGATGCGAGAAACAATGTCCCTGTCCGATTTCTCATTCGAATATACTTGCGAGTTGCGACGATTTCTATCGACGAACTCACGAAGGCGTCGAACGCAGAGGAGACGACTGCGAAATGGCGTTGACTAATCAGAACACGTGTTCGACACGCAGTCCGCACGCGAAAGCCACGACTCGGCCCGCGAGATTCTCAGTTTGCCTAAAGTCTGTGCAAATAGTAGTAAGATGCCTTAGGGATTATTCCTGAAGCTCAGAAATACTACTAGTAATTCCTCTTACACCTTAACGGAGATGTATTTGTATTAAAAATTACACAGTGGATTCAATGATTAATAAATTGCATTCTATCATATTGACAAGTCCAATAGCACACTCCTTCAGATTATCATTGGAGAATACTATTTAACCTTTCCCTTGTTGAAATCCCATTGCATTTGGTTAATGTAGAGGTGCATCACTGTAAATTTGGTCAGCAAAGATCTAGAAGAGTAATAACATATCTTACAACTTGAACAGCAGCCCCTAATCTAAGCACTCTATTCCCCTTCAATTGCTGTGCCGCGGTGACAATTAGACTTTGATTTTGAGACTTGTAATAAAATGTCCAGACTTTGAATCGAACAAGGCGATGGTGCCAGTGACTTCATGTTTCCAATCTCTATCAAGTTTGTATCAGTAAAAAAGCCTCCGGTAGGCAGAAAAAAACAACAGAATGACTTACGTATGAACAAAGAAACAGGATGAAGTTGCTTGTCTCATCTTGGCTTGGAGACCCTGATCAGACTTGATGTGATTAGCCAGGGCCTTGTCAATGTCCTCAAATTGGTCTTCATAATTTCTTTCTTCCTTATCTGTGATTTTATCTTTCATAATTTGCAGTGGAGAATAAGGGTGTAGGACAGAAGTCCCTGAGTGTAACTTTTTTCAAGAGTTTTCATTCTGTGTTGAAGCTCTGAGTGATGACCAGTACTAATACTTCCTTGTTGGTTACTTTTGATGAAGAGGATTGAGAGAGGTGGCGCATGAATTTATAGGTTGTATTCTGCAGCAAATTACTATTTCACACAGAGGCTTGTGTGTGTGTGTTTAGTAGCTGTTTCCCAAGGAAAACTTTCATGTGTCAGAGAAAGAAGAGAAATTTTCTTTCCTGCACATGAATGCATTCAAATGGCAAGAACAAAGAAGTTTCAAGCAAGCTTGTGTTTGCAACAGACTCCTGTTATCAAGTGAGGATTGTGGCATAGATAGGGAGCATAAATTTAGTTTCCCGACACTAAATTTTCAAGAACCTGTATCTCTGTAGGAATTTGAATTTGAAATCAGTGCAAATTCAAGTTGGAATGCTAAGCCAATGGAAATTACATTTTGCAAGTGATAAGAAGTTCTAGGAGTCTGCCAAAGTTAACATTTGAAGTGCAACTGAATTAGCCAGCTTGGTGACCTATTGAATCATTCTGATGAAATTGACATCCATTAGCAAGATTAGTCTCAGTGATAAGCTGCAGTCTGATAGTGCTTTGCAATGCCAGTGAGTGATGCCAGTTGACACCATCTTGACTGCAGATAAATTATTTTTGTTATCTTTGGTGTAACAAGTTTACTGTAGTTGGCACATGTTTGTCCCTGTTTGTCCCAAAGAGACTGCAACAGTGCATATCCACATCAACTTGGTGGTGAAGATAAAAGGAAAATGAAATGTGAGAAAATACAAATGATATGAGAGACGACAGATATGCAGAGGACGCAAAAAATTGAGAAAAGGATACGAACAAGAAATTTAAAAAGTCAGTACATGTTCTAGGGTTGGAGAGGAGGGAGGAAGTAAGAAGGTTTTAGTATTACAGTCAATAGTAGGTGAAACTAGTGTGTAGTATTGTGTTACAATGTGTACAGTAGATCACCGGCCACCCGGACAGCATCCCTCACCCGGATAAACATCGTTTTTCATCACCACAAGTGTATTTTAACTGCAAAGTTTTGTCTGAGTACCTTTCAATAGACCATATAAGGCTCCATACAAAGTTTGGCAAAATTCCGTTGAGAATTGAGCTCCAAATAAATCGAGGAATGGTCAAAAACCGGCAACTTGAAGCCATGCAAATGCAATTTTTTACCGTATATCCGTGATTATAATTCAGCAAGTGCATGTAGCGTCTTAAAACTTGTTCTGAAGCATGTGGGGACTCTTCTTACACATATTACATACATAATATAAATTTTACGGGCACATTTGACAACGGTATTGCTCAAATGTTTATGTGTGACACCTCAAAGCCCGGATATTCATGCCACTCCAAATCTCCCAACGGTCATATCTCAGAGTTGGGATAAATTTGAATGGATTTTTTTGCATGGACATGTGCACTATGCCTTATAGATATAATATAGCTAACTAATATGCTTCTACCACCCCAGCATGAATTATGGGGTGCGTCGGGGTGCGTGTCCGGGTGAGTGGTTTGCTCCTAATTCGGAGAAATTCCACAACAATATTCACTGTGGAATCCAAACATATCCAATTCTGCTGAACATTTCTATGAATATCGACCTCATCTGCAGCTACGCAACGGTATATTGTTCATTATTGTGCGACCAAAACTCGTGGAGAAAATACAGTTTCTTTGTAACTCTGTCCGGGTGGCCGGTGATCTACTGTAAGTCAAGTAAATAAATAACGAGGATATTGTTGAGAGAGATTGCTGGAGCATATGGCACACTCATATCTTACACAGAAGGAGTCAATGTTGCCCATACAGTTTGTGACTCAGTGCTTAGAGTACTAGTCCAGTCCTAGTCTACAAAGTTTATAGCGTGACTAGTACATGTACCGGCAGTTTCCTCTCATATGCATGTCATTGCATGCAAAGAGATTCTGGATTTTGCCGTTGTCACATAGCTCTTTGTGCCACGAGCTTTCACTTGGGCTTCATCTTTGCGTTCTTGACGAAAAATGTAATCGATTTGCAAGAGCCATGGCTGGGTGTTGTAATCGAGATGGAAGAGAAAGAGAAACTTTCGGAACGAAGAGATGCCGCGAATGCCGTGGGAATGAAGGAGGAAATAGTCTTTTCGGCAATCGGCTCATTCAGGGTCCGTTACGTATGTTCGCGAGCTAGGTTCGGAGGGTTTATACAAACTTCTGTGCCGTGCTGATGTCGCAAGAGGAGGATGAAAGCTAGAGCATAAGATCAAAGGAAAAGGTGCGATACGTCGACGCATTCTCGAGTGTAGTGAATAAACGTTAGAAAATATGCGTGGGCGATGCTGGGAATGAGAGACGGAGGTGCCTCGAAATGATTGCGGCCGAGCCACGTGGAAAAGCGATGGGATCTGAGATGGCTCTTCTTGACTTTTGACAGCCTTCGATCGAACATGCTCCTCGTCCCCTCTTCCCTTCCAACAGCCATCACCCCCGCCGCTGTCCTCTCTCCTCCCTCTCGCCTACAACGACAATCTGCTCGTTGGAGAGAAAGCAAAAACGCGATCTCGTTGACGGGCAGAGGCGCGACGAGCTCGTTCGATCGGCGCCGCATCAACGCCCAATCATCGTTTGTCTAACTTTTGTTGCTCTATCAGCTTTTCTCGAAGACGAGTCGAGGACGAGGATCGTCGTGTGAGGAACAAAAATGAACGTCGCGGCGCTTCTGCACGACTCGCCGTCGGATGACCATAGGAAGAGGCAGGAGAATAAAGAAAAGGAGCGGGAGAAAGGGCAGGGGCAGTCTGGTCAGTCTTCCGTTGTCCCTCAGACATCCCAACAGCAGCAACAGCAGCCTCCAGCTGGCAATCGTTACCGCTCGTACTCGCCTCTTGGAGGCCCGGGTCAGCAGGGTCAACGTCCTCCAGTGTCGCCCACTAACACGTTCGATGCTCGACACCGCGAACGGGAGCGCGAATATGACCACCCTCCGTATCATCCTCCAACACGTCCATACTCGCACTCCCACAGCCATCCTCATCCTCCTCCGATGGTTCAAAATCTGCCTCCACCCCCCATTCCCGTCGGTGCATCCCATGCGTCTCATCTTTCACATGGCCCCCGTCACCAGCCATATTCGCACTCGCACTCGCACTCGCCGCCGACGGCGCATCCTCACCCAAACACGGGCACACCGCCATTCCTGTCTCCTCTGAACACGCCTCGCGACGCTGCACCCCTGCCTCCGCCTTCAGCAGGAGGAGGTGGACCCTCCGCCGCTCTACCGGCATTGGGAGGAGGCATGGCGCCTGCGCCCGAGCACTTGGCGGACTACGTCGCTGCTCAAAGGGACCGCGACGGGGAGAACGCGCATAGACGAAGAGCTGTGAGAAGCATGTCGAGCGCGACAGCGCCGTCGTATCGCGACCAGCAACAGCAACAGCAGCGGGAGAGGGAGCGTCCGCCGCTTGCGATGCGGCCTCGTTCGCCTGAGGGAGGTTATCGTCGCGCAGCATCGAGAGAACGACCCGCCGGCGGCATGATGCACTCGCCCGTACAGCCTGGATTTTCGGTCGTTCCTCCTCCGCCATCCCGTTCTTCTCCTCACCAGCCACGAGCGACGCCTCCTGGAGCAGGGATGGCGCCGATGCCCCCGCCTCCTCCGTCATCGACGTCGAACAGCGCACGACAAAGACAGCACATGGCGTCGCCTGGCCTGCATCCACACGTTGGCGTCCCTGGGGCTTCGACAATCTCATCTCCGGCGATGGACTCGCTTCGCCCTCACGAGAACGAACACCATCCCGGAACGATCCCGGTGCGTTCTTTTTCTCACTCAAAACAGGCGCTCACAACTAGACGCGCGCTAACTCTGATTTCTCGTTTTATCCATGCATGACATAATACGCTGCCACGCTCGCTGCTTTTTTTTGTTTGTTAGCAGCAGCAACGACGAAGTGGTCCACCGACGCCCGCCATCCCCGCACCAGCGACCGCCATGTCTGCGTCGGCGGCAGGTGCATTGCAGCCTCTCGCGATGAGGAACGAACGGGACCGCGAAACGCGCTACGAGCGTTATCCAGGCGAGGACCCACATCAACAGCCACAGCACCATTCGCATCCACACCAGATGCAGCAGCAGCAGCAGCTCCTCGCGTCACAGCAACGCCGCGTAGAGCGTTCATCATCGATCTCAGGCGGGATGGGACCCGGCGGGGGTCCACCACATCCTTATGTGATGAGCCCAGGTCTTGCAGGAAGCCCGGAGCTTGGAGGACGCCCGAGGGACGAGTCTCGCGAACGACGTGTTGATAGGGACAGAGAACGCGAGATATGGGAGAGGGAAAGAGGAATGGGTAGGGAGAGGGCTATGGGCGGACCGCACCACATGCATCAGCAACAGCAGCAACAACAGCAAGCTCCGCCGCCGACGCACAGACTGCACCACGTCTCGCATCCACATCACAATCATCACCCAGACCACCTCATGGATCAGCTTCAGTACCGCGAGCGCGGCCTCCCTCCAGACAAAGAGCGTGAGCCTCAAACGATGCTTGTCGATGCGCCTTCCTCTTCGCGTGCGAACACGAACAGACAGAGTCGTCGGGAGAAGGCCGCGCGCGAAGATGGGAGGGGGAGAGAAGCTGTGAGCGGGCCTCCTGTAGAAAGTGGTCCCAGCTCGCGAGGCGGAAATGGTGGAGGGGGAGGCTCGTCTGGTGGAATACTGACGCTTGCCCCGCCAGGCGTGACAGTCTCTAAAGACCCTCCACCGCAGGCGCCCTCTGGCTCAAGCCACTCAGGTCCGCCGCCAGGATCTGCTCCTCTCCCCCTGCTGCCCGCCCCCTCGGATTCGCGACCGCGTTCCCCGAATCTCACTCAGAGTCAGCAACAGCAATATAACTCACCGATTTTGCCGTTGGGCCCCGCAGGAGCTGGGCCTGGCTATCCCCCTCCTTCGCATCCGCACGCGCCCCCATACCCGTATGGGCCCCCGCCTCCGTCTTCGATGTCGCATCCGCATAATGAGATGGAGCGCGATCGCAAGTGGCGCCATGGCGATGGCGATTACATGGGAGGAGGCGCTGTTGGTCCTGGCATGCCACCTGGTAGTGGAATGTCACAATCTCGAGTTGGCACTCCAGGGAGCCTTGCGGGGCCAGGTGCGGGAGGGCCGCGAGACTTATATCCTCAGGCGCCGCCGCATCCTGGCTCTCGAGATAGGGAACGCGACCGGGACAGAGATTTCCATGCAGACCCACATTTATTACCTGCACACCAACGCGATCCATTTAACCCTCATAGACGCCCTGGACCTTCACCCCCACCATTGCATTCGAGCAGGAGTGCTGGCGGGAGACACCAGCCACCTCCCCTTGGCCAGGATGGTCCTCCACTTCGACTTGAGCGGGCACCGTCCTCGCATTCGCATTCTAATTACCCGCCTAACTTGGCTCCTCCAACGTCGGCACCCGTCCCACATCCTCAACAGCATCCTGGAATTCCTTACCAATCTCGTTCTTCGCATCACCATCCGCCCTCAAGTGCTCCAGGCGGATTGTATCCTCCGCAAGCCATGCCTGGGCACCCTCCAATGGGATCAGGGTCGGAACCTGCACCATTCACTATACAACTTCTTCACCCTCACTCAACGCTGCCTCTGGCTCCAGTGTTGCCCCCAGTTGACTTTGATTCGTCTCCCCAGGAACCACCTGTGCATATTGGTACTTTCGTGTATCCACGGTTACCTTTCCCGTATACTTTCCCAACAGTCTCTGCTTCCTCAAGTTCAGAGTCTCAAGAGGTCACCAAAAACAAGAGGAGGGATGCTGGAGATGAGATGGATGAAGGCAACATGTCGGCTCAATCATCACGACCTGGACCATCAAGGCGCGATCGTGAAACTCATGTGACGATTCTTATTCCAAATGCTTCACTACCCTCGCCTCCCCCTTCACCGACTTCTCCCATTTCACCAGCCTCTTCTTCCTCTGCACAAATGCAAGCGATCCGCAAACCTCCTTCTCCACGAATATGGGGCGGTGGCTTGCCTACAGACTCTTACTCACACGAGTATTTCACGAGAGTTTACGGTGCACAACAAATTGTTGCGCTCTCGTCCTCGTCCTCGAGGGGTCGGTCAGCGAATGCTTCGGCGCGCCGGGAGGCGCAACATCAGGAGCAGCCGCAATTGCGCAGGATATACACGGACGACTCGGACGTGCGGTATTGTGCGTTGCACGCGGGGTGCGTCTCTTGGTCTGGCCTGAGGCGGGCGAGGAGGCGAGGGATGGATTTGCGCGTGAAGCTTGCTCTGGGACGGGATATGGGGAGATATGTTGGCGGGCTGCCGTCCGCTGCTGCGGTGGGTGCGGGCCCTGTGGGGGAGCCAGTGGATGTTGGGCTTAGCGGGGTAGACGACGGGGTGGAAGAGGGCGAGGTTGAGGTTATGGAGGAAAGGGAACGGGTTGCGTTGATGGAGAGTTTGAGGAGTTCGGATTGGATGAGTGGGCATGACGGGTGTGCGTTTGAGGTGTTGGAGACAGAGTGGGTGCCTGTGCGTGTAATTTTTATCTTCTCGATATCCTTTGCTGACTCTTAATTATTTTTCTTGCTTGCGAAATTGTAGAGGGGTACAGCTCGATCACTCGGTTTGCGCAATCGCTCGCAGCGCTTGAAGGAGTATGGCGAGCAGCGGGCTGCTATGATGTCGGATGAGCTTTCGAGTATCGGGAAACGAAAGCGGAGGATGGAGCTGCCGCCGTATCCTGCTGCTGTCACTCTGCCCGACGCGGAGAAACTTCTCTCGAGGGAGAGGACTATCATTTTTGGAGGTTGGGATCGGAAAGGGAGTGGATCTATTGGGTGCGTTTTGCTCCTTCATTTGTTTTTGGGTCAAGTACTAACGGATCGTATATTCTTGAACAGATACAAGTACGATTCGGAGACCTTCAAAGGAATTCTATTTCACTCTTCGAACACTGATACCCCACCATTGAGCGTCTTGAACCCAGTAAACGAACCTCAAAACACGTCGGGTAACAAGAGACGGAAGTTGCCTGGGATGACTTCTGCTCGAGATGGCATTGATGCAGAAATGGACGGCACGAATTCCGACGATGGCGCCGACGCGTCTGTTTTGAAATCGATCGTGCTGGAAAACGACAGGGAGAAATTCTTGTTGGCTGTAGTCCCGTCTGTTGGTTCGTCAGTGGATGAGGCGAGTGACAAGGGGAAAGGAAAGGAGGCGGATAAGGAGAACGTACCAAACACGATTACGGTTGTTGAGGATGGTGACGATTCTTCTGGGAAGCAAAAGGGAGAGGGCTTGAAGAGGAGGTTTAAACTGTGCATCCTGGACTCCTCAGGCTCGGATTCGGATGTGAAGGGCGAGAAGGCGGGGAAGGTGCTGAGGGCGAGTCTTGGTGTGGAGGACGTGCGGTTCGTAGAGGATGGGTTGGCTATCGCTTTAGACTTGGGGAGTGGTGACCCAGGATCGAAAGTGGTTGACAACATGGAGACGGATGAGAAGATGGAGAGTGAGAGTGGGGGGCTATTTATTCGCGTGGAGAGATGGCGGTGGGCGAGGGGGAAGGAGGCTGAGGTGTGAGTTGAGTTTGGTTGTATGCTTTCTTCGTCGCATGCGTTCTGTGTATTTTTATTTTTTATTATCGCTATCTGTACGTTAACACGCTAAAGCAAAGAATATGAAGAGTATAAAACATTTGGAATGTTTGTGGTTATACATTTCAGTTGGACGGATTGAAGCTTTTGAAGTCTTAGACTGAATAAACTCGAAGCGGCAAAATGCACGCGCTTTCTGAAGCGCTTATGGACGATGACATTTCTTCCTCTTACCTCCACCTCGTCATTGCACATTTCCTCTAACTCATATCATTATTGCACTTACTTACTCTCTCTTGCATATCACCTTTCATTACACCTCAATTCTCTTTGAGCAAACTATGTCTACCACCAGGATACTTTCCGCCTTCCCCACAATCTCCAGCGCAGGACGCCTCCGACTCGTCTCTCCTCTCCACCGACACGTCCAAGCTCGTCCAAAACTAATATGTCCACGCTCGTTGCACTCAACTCGTATTACTCGCGAGTTCCATTTTGACACACATCACTTCGTTCAGCGGTTGGAGAGGGAGGGCTTGAACCGCGCGCAGGCGGAGGGGCTCATGGCTGCCATTGCGGAGGTCATCGACGAGAGCGTGCGGAACATGACGAGCAATATGGTGACGAAGTCGGATCAGGAGAAGGTGCGGTCGCTCAAATTCTCATTCATGTCTTCTTGGAGTGATGAACTTGGCGTTTGTTTACTAGCACCAATATACGCAGAAGGTGGACTTCGCGCAGCTGAAGTCGGAATTGCAGCTGATGGAGAAGAATGATTTGGCGATGATGAAGGTGGAGAATGACCGTGTTATATCGGATTTGGAGAGGTTGAAGCAGAGATTACGGGAGGAGATTGCGAGGACGCAGGCGGGGGTGAGGTTGGATTTGAATCTCGAGAAGGGTGAGCGTTCAAAGATACATGTCACTAAATGCTATGGTTTTGAACTTATGGGTTACGGTCGCGTCGCTCAGGTCGTATGCGCGAAGAGTCGTCGGCGCAGGAGCTGAAAGTCAAAGAGGTGGATACGCGGATTGAGAGAGAGATTGCGGATTTGAGGACGTCGATCCAGGCTTCGAAGGTAGGGATCCGTCTTATGTTTTATTGTGTGAAACATTCGCTCAAGGGATTCTGCCGCAGGCAACAACATTGCAGTATCTTGTTGGTATAAGTAAGCTCATCTCCAAGTCGAGCGCGATTGGGGACGTATATTGATTTGATTTGCTTCAGTCACTGGTTGCTCCGCCTTACTCATGGCCTATTTGCGATTTCGTATGTGATTGCAAAATATTCGCGGATCCTCAAGGTTAGTTGCTTTCTTGTGACAGGTATGCATTCGATTTTGGGCACTAACCAAGAGCCTCGTTGGTCTCGTTCGCATTTACAGAGAGAATGCGGATGTGCGACCTCCCGGAACACTTCCAGGCACGCGAGGCATTCTGCAAGTGCATGTACCGACAGCCCTCTCGATATCGGCCTCGTTCCATGTCAAGTGCCTTGCATGCCCATCGCCCTTTCGGAATTGCGGTGCGATTTAGGGTGTCAAATCCTGATGGTATTCGTACCATCGGGTAGTGCACGCCAGTGGAACCACCCGCCACATTTGTTGTTCAGACATTTATGACTTATGTATATCCTTGCAATTTGATTACAAGTACATATAGACATAGATATCATACGAATCAAATACAAATAATTTGGATGTGTTTGAGACGGTGGTGGCCTACATCCACGTGTGGCCGATGGAACAAGATGTGTGCCGTTCACGCATTGTGAAGTGCTTCACCTCCACCTACGACGTCGACCCTTGTCCTCTCTCAACAACCACCATGACAGACACCGTGAACGACGATAGCCCTACACTTATGCCCACCGGCGACGATTCCCCTCAACGACTCCCACCGACACCACCCAGTCCAGAGGAATCCGAGAGCAGCGGTGAGAAGAGCCGGTATCGTTCGAGTAGTGGCACGTTATCAACTATGCGCAACACGCGTTTTTTGCAGATATCAAGAGCTCGCGAAAGCGCGAACGAGAGGTCTCGCAGGAGCCCGCTACGCCCAAGGTATGTTCTGTCCGTGTTGTGCCTTTTGGTTCCATAATCGACAACAATGGAGGGTGTGTTTGCTGACTGACGGGTTCTCTTTGCACCATCAACAACGCAGGCGGACGAACTCAGCGCAGAGGACCTCAAGGAACGTAGAATACACGTCACGAAGAAGAATCGCGTCAAGCTCGGTCCAACAGCGGAAGAGGACGAGACGCCTCCAAATTCACCTCAGAAAGCGATCGTCGAGCTGGCGACCTCCCCTCCGCACGAGACGAAGGTTCGGCAGATTAGCAGGAAGGTTCGTGGGCTCCATTGGGAAGACAACTCGGCCACAGACTCTCAGCAGGAAAACATGGACGCGGTCGACACTCTTCCTGGCGCTCCGGACGCGCCAGGAGAGGGCGAGGGGATAGTCGGCCAGGCGTCAGTCGAGGCAGAGGGTTCGACGCAAACACCAGAATCGACGAAGGAACCCATTGCCGTCGACCAGCAGGAACAGGTGCCTGCAGATGAACCCCAGCACGCTGCTCACGATGGAATGGATACATCGGCCGATTCTGACAAGACTCTGAAGAGGACGTCCACGATCGAGTCTGATTCGGATGATCACGAAAATCGCTTGAAACGCAAAATGGGCGACCGTGTCCCGAGCACTTCTAATGACGCCGCTGCTCTGGGTGTGTCTGAGCCTATCAAACGCGCGAGGGATGAAACCGAGGATGATGATAATCCTCGTGAACGCAAGCGCCCCTCCCCCCCTCCAGAACCGACCACGAACGAGGACAGTAATCCCAAGTCTGTTCCGGAGCCCGAGACTCCCGCACCTAAAATCGTATGTCTTTTAGATTCATTGGAAGGCATAAACTGCGTTGACTTTGAACTGTCTACAGAGCGGTTTCTTATCTTACGCCGGAGTAGCATCTCCGTTTGCGCGAGCAAAGGGTCCTGTGATTTTTGGCTCTAAGTCTACGCCATTCGCAGTAGCAAATGCGAATGCGAGTAGTTCTAAGGAACCTGCAGCTGGGTTCTCCGCCCCTCCCAAATCTACTGGGGCCTTCTCGAGCGCACCGTCGACGTCCGCTATTTCAACACCAGCTGCTCCCATCCCGACGAAGGCTATTCCGTCTGGCTTCGCGGCATTCGCTTCATCAGGCCTTTCTTCGTCTCCGCCCACTGGTGTGAAGCGGACGGGGTTCGAAGCGTTCGCGTCGTCGTCTTCTCCGTTCAGCGCCGCGAACAGGTCCAAATCTCCAACTGGTTTCCTGCGAGGCAGCGGGTCGTCTTCGAGTCTGGGGTCGGGACTGAATAGGAGCAAGAGCCCTTCGCGTCGTGGAGGCGTTACGAACGCTTTCAAGTCGTATGTGCATGGCGGATCTGCATTTGGCAGTTCGTCGACTCCTCCAGTGAAGAAGCTCAGGGCAGAACAAGATTCGGAGTCGGAGGCCGCAGACGAGGAGAAAGACGTTTTCGGTAAAGAGAGCTCGACGAGCGTCCTGGATAACACCACTCCGGATGGGAGCGAGGAAGACGAGGATAAACAGTCAGAGGCCGTATTCGGGAACGGAGACGACGACGTTGGAGTGTTGGCAGAAAAGGATGCCAAGAGTGAATCTTTCACCGAACAGCAAGGTATATCTTCGGATAAATTTCTGTCTCGATAAAACTGACTGTTCTTCACTAAAGTTGTTACGGGGGAAGAAGATGATGAAACTATTTTTCAAGTTCGCGGAAAGTTGTATCATCTCAGCGAAGAGAACACCTGGAGCGAACGAGGCACTGGGTTGCTTAAACTCAATGTCCGTCAAACGGATGGCGCTGGTGCTCGATTAAGTATGTTAAGCGAATTATTTCTTGGGTCGGTTTCTTACTTCCATTCCGAAATTTCCAGTCATGCGCAAGGATGCTGTTTTAAGCCTCCTTCTCAATGTCAGCCTTTTCAAGGGGATGCATTGCTCATCCGCTCAGGATCCTCGATACGTGCGCTTCAGCTGTTTCGAAGGCGGAAAGCCAGTGCACTACAATCTTCGCGTCAGTTATTTCAATCTTCGTTTGTTGTCGAACGAAACTCACGAGAAATGCATACAGGTCGCGAACGCTAAACTCGCCAGTGACCTTCTGGAAGAGATAAACACACACGTACCATCTGAGCAAGCCGACGAAGTGGTATAGGCTCACCATTGACGACCAATTTCTGACCTGTGCAACCTAACCCGTATTATCCATCCTTCGACGATAAGGATGTGACCATGGGCCAATAACAATGTACCACTCCTCGCTTTCCAATGGCATCTTCCATCTGCAGACACGCTCATTACTTACATATTCTTTTATTTGCATGGCTCCGTATCTCTTTTTCTTGCTTTCGGATTGCATTTAATGCCGTAACTTAGTACAGGCGACACTTTCATTGTCATTCCATACCCGATTGCTTGGAGACGCTAGTGTTCTGAGATGTATGGGTTCTATTACTAGTACACGTAAATATACAACAGCGAAATGCACTATCCTCTCAAGACGTAAAGCTCAGTGTAAGAAAACGCTCTCTCCTCCTCTACTTGGATCTGTGTTATCGCGCATGAGTTGCGAAGAAACGAACACCTTCTCCATCTGCTACTCCGATAGACTGAGCTCGTGCTGTCTTGGCGAGGACAGCGATTGCTTTCCGTAGGATAGCAACTGGAATTCCGGATAACTGCGATTCCACTGCAGGCTCGATAATCTCGTAGAAAGTGAGTATCGTGTTCAGCTGTCCCGTAGACGTAGCCTGGCATTTCCACGTCAACATCGACTAGCAGATGTAAGTGTAAGATTCCGTACCCATGAATGGAGTACCTCAGCCCATTCGTCTGGTGTTCGCCAGTACAGCAAGACGGATCTGTCTTGCTTTATAGGATCGTAAACCGCCAGATTCTTTGCAACGAGCTGTGACAAAATGAAGGAAAGGTACTCTGGCCTTACTCTTCCTGTTCGCGTATTTAACACAAACTCAAATGGCGACAAGGAGCTAGTGAACGTACTATTTATCCTCGTATTCCGTAGCACCTCATCCCAATCACCCCCGGTGACCTCCGCATCCTCGACTCTCAGATAGAATATTCTCTTAAATCGCGCATAGGAAAGTATCAAGCGTGTCCAGTGGTCGAGCGAGATGGCCAATGTCTCCAGGTTCTCCTGTTTGCTTCGAGATTACACGAATTTCAGCCAACGCGATTCGATCCCATTTGACTCGATACACGACTTACGAGAAAAAAGGCGGAAGAGAGTGGATTGAGGGCAGTTTGAACCCTGTCGATCATGATGAATCCATTGTTTTGAGACGAATTATTCTGAGGCTACAAACCAGAAGGCGTTGTGTGTGGTTGGAGGTCCATTTGCAAAGCGCGCCAATGCTGCGACGAACTCGATTGGCCGCCGAGCACTGGTCGGCATTTGCCGTGCGGGGAAATACCGTGACTGTAGGTGCATCCCTTTCTGGCTTCAACACTTCTGCTCCTACGACCATCGTCACATCACACCTTCAAATTCAAGCATCAGAATGTGCATTACAAGATCAGTCTGTGTGTCGCAATGACTTATGCATGCCTCGTTTCACCATCATCACTGCAAGGCGTCATTTCCGCCCATGCGTGCAATGTTGCACGGGCAACACGAAACTTTGAAGTTGCGCAACAGCTACGTGCTGTACTTACGAACTTCTGGCCAATTGTGTAGCCCCCATCGCGCTATGACAGAAAAGATGAGCTCTTCAAGCAAATAGTCTCTCTTCGGTTGCAGGACCTTTGCTAATGCATAAAAGAGATAAGGGAAACTTGAAGTTAGTCATCACACTTAGGCCGTTGTACCTTGAACTCGTAATGGTCACAGGTGCAGAAAAACCTACTGGTCAGGAGACGCACAAACCCAAAACTAAACCGCGATTCCAATCTATCCAACTGGGGATCTGGAGGGTCATCTCGTTGGAATCCAAATCCAAACCCTCGTTCTCCAGATATGTTCCTCCCATCGTTTCTACCTTTTTGGATATTTTCAAATACCGATGGTTGGTTCTTCGGATGCTCAGAGACTTCTACTCTCTCGCACCCCTCCAGCTCATTATTTATATTATGTATGAACTCCTTCTCAGTTTTCAAGGAAGTGCGATTCTATACTTCGACTACCAGGTCTCAGATGAGGTACGCCCTCGAAGCTTTGGTCGACTACTTTCATGCTGATGGAGTCATGTAGATATCGAAAAAGTTGTCCGGTGACATGACAAATACATCTCGCATAGCTTGGGCTTTATCAATGAAACTTTCGCTTACCATTTCATTGCAATGGCTCAGAAAATATATGTGAGTTATTGATCCCGTATCTGGCTATAACTATTCGAGTTTATGAGTCAATTTCAGCCGGAGTTATGCTGGCTGGCTTAAAAACCGAGTGAATTTCTATTTCTTGGAGAAATCGATACATAGTAAGTGTTGTACCATAGCTTTGTGAATGGAAAGCTCGGTCATTAACGACAACTAACCCTTCCTCCAAAGCTGTCCTTCGACTCGACGCAACAACAGCAGAAGGTTTGTGTGCGTACCATCCTTCATCTGAGTTGCTAACAATAGTACAGATCCGGATGTCAAAAGAAAACTGGGCGATATTGAAAACTCTGAACACGAAATGTGGTTTGTGTTTGTAAGAATACTGGACGATTTAACCGGCGTCTTAGGGTCTCTGTCAAAATTCGCACTGGCGTTCAGGCTCATCCGCCAACACACGAACTTCCCAATATTCTCCTTACTTTGTTTAGTTGAACCTTTCGCAGATCTCTTCCTCAGACAAAACCTGTGGGACAATGGTGTGTCCATGGAATTCATATACTTGTGACGCCATTTGGTTTTAACTATATCCTAGCATTCGTAGCACTCTGCGCCAATGAAGCATACGAACGCCTCGCTGCACTTCGTAGGTTTGCGTTCGCGGAAGAGTATCGTTTGGATCGCTTGAGTGATGGCGTTGAGGCTTACATTGAAAGAGGTAGGCGCAATGACCAGGACGTCACGACAATTTGGCTTACACCCTCGGTTCACAGAATTTGCAAGAAATAAAGCCGCGTTAGGCGACACCTCGACTGATCCCTTTGTCGCTCAGTGGCGTAAAAAACATGAAAGCTCTTTAGTCTTCGACGCACTAAAGGATTTGTCATTTCAGTTGCCCTCGGTTCGTTCTCTATCTTCCTTCTACCATGATGTGTGATTTGACAATGCTCTCCAGCTTTATTTCGCTTTCAGCGTCATGTTCAATTTAAAAGGATTTGCTTTCACATCCTTGTTTGCCTTGCAACAGTCTGCTTCGGCTGTGAGAGACGTTGTTTACATTTTATGCTTCGGGTTGAATCCCTTGGGAGAAACATTAATAGAGTTGAGGGATATCTATGCCAGATTCGACATTGAAAATCTTATGAAAGACGGCGATGAACCATATCCAAGGGTGGATGGTAAGAATGAACTGAAGTCAAAAGGAATGGAAATTGAATTTCGGTACGAAAAATCACTGTTATTTGATTCTTTGACTGAAGCTTTAAATATTATCTAGAAATGTTTTCTTCAAGTATCCCGGAACGTCAAAGATGGTTCTAGAGGACATCTCATTTAAAATCAAACCAGGGCAGATGGTAGTAATTGTCGGTGCAAATGGCAGCGGAAAATCATCCACCTTCAAATTGTTCAACAGAATTTACGATCCAACAGAAGGTGAAGTACTTGTGGATGGCCTTCCCTTGTCGTCCTACAAGCTTAAGGACGTTCGACGAGCTATGGCAATCCTTCGCCAAGACCACACACCTTATCCACTTAGTTTGCGAATGAATATCGCCCTGGGCTCCCCAGACAACGAAAATCCGAGCGAAGAAGAGCTTATAAAAGCACTCCAAGCAGGAGGGGCAGACAGATTCATCGAGAAACTTCCTAAAAAACTAGACACCGTTCTGGATCCTGTCCAGCTCTCCTGGCTCAACTTGAACGGAGAATCGAATGATGTACTGAAGAAAATGGTGGCGGACAAAGAAAAAGTCACTGATGTGAGTGGAGGAGAAAGTCAACGGCTAGCCGCGTGAGTCGTATAATTGTCTTTGTATCGAATGTGCTGATTCACTGATATTCGCCGGAATGTTGAATATCTGCGCATATATGCAGTGCGAGGACGTTCATGCGTCTCGGAGGTTCAGGCATTCGGCTCTTAGCTGCAGACGAACCTACGTCTGCTCTGGATCCCGAGGGTGAATACGAACTATTCTCACGTCTCAAAGAACAGCGAGGAGGAAAGACTGTCATCTTCATAACGCATCGTTTCGGGCATCTAACGAAATATGCAGATATGATTCTGTACGCTTCTACTTTTCACCGAACTGCTTCTCCGAGTATTTCTGACATACGTCTATAGGGTATTGAAGGACGGTCGCCTGGTTGAGAGCGGCAACCATACCGAACTCCTTGCAAAAGGCGGTGAATACAGGCGGCTGCACGATGTGCAGGCTCGGGCCTTCATATCTCTTGATGATTCTGCATCTTCCGAGATGACGGATTCTAAGTCTACATCGAAACTGGACTGATGCGAGTAGCACCAATGTGCCATTCAGCTAGTAGAACCAAATCTCACCTTGCTCTCGGCGAATATCCGCCGTTGAGTGTAATGGTTGACATTGGTGGTAGCAAATTCGTAATTAAGGGTTTCATGACATTTCAGTGTAAACCATATGTTGATTTACTAACCTCGAATCTTTTTAAAACCATTGACTCATATCGGCTGCAAATTGATGTACTTTCATAAATGCAAGCACCCAAGGAAGATGGTTCCCTATTGGTAATCTGTATCATCCTCAAGCGACAGATAATCACACATATAATAAACCTACATGTACTTGATTATGGCTCTGCCTGAATGCCCAATGCTCACTTAAGGTCACTTTCTCCTCGCGATCAGGATTGACGCGTCCGCTCATGTGACGCGTACGGCGCGACATCTCACGTGCAGCAACGAAGGTGGTTGAGCCATTTTCTAAAATTTCTTCCAGTCCAACGTTGATCATCGTCGCTCTGATTCTTTCTCAGAACGCAAAATTTGAAATAATACATCATTGAGGTTTTATTTCTGCACCTGTGAGCAATATTGAAATTTGCGCGACACTTTGACTTGTCTTCCGAGTCGAGTGGAATCCTTAAGAAATCAACAGACTTTGTAAGCAAAGAATAAGTCGAGCTTCAGTGAACTTGAACGTACTTGTGTGTTTCTGTATATTATGTGTAAAAGAGCAGATTATAAGGACACTGAATTGCAGATCCTGACCAAGCGAAAAGCGCCAGTGATTTTTGCTTGAGACGGGTCGGCGTTTGCCGAGCGCGGGAACTTGAACTTGTGTTGAAGCGCAGAGCTCGTTCTCTTGCTTCAGCTCCTTTCACCAGCGTCGTGTCGCTCCCTTTCATCACTACTGAAGACCAGGCATGACCTTGTGGCGACTTTCCCTCACGATTCCATCACTAAGGTGTCATTTTCGCTCATGTTTGCAATATTGCGATCTGAAAATACTGGCAACAAACGAAGCGACTATCTGATTCTGCGCTTTGAGATACGGACTCTAAATCATATCTGTAAGTTCCCATAGCGCTACAAGAACACTTACGACTGATTGTAATTTTCAGTCGACATCATGACGAGCTTCCGCGTCGGTGAACCATCGACAAACTCAGAATCAGCCTCTCCTTTCGCCAATACTCTCCCCGAAATACTAGCCAAGATATTCAGTTATGCGATACCTATGCCACATAATCTTCAAGAATACATCGAGTATAATAGTCCATTGGAAAAATATCCTTGGCCATTCCTATTCGTTTGCAAGCACTGGCGAGAAGTCGCATTATCGAGCCCTACACTCTGGTCTTCCATCGTCCTCCTTCCGCCTAATTCCCATACTGGATATACCGGCGACGGTAAGCACGGTGTCTCCTCGTATCTGTCTCGTCTACTGGATATGCATGTCAAGCGCTCGAAGAATGTACCTCTCACAGTGGTCTCTGTCTTGTCGCTAAGTAGAACGACGTTAAAACCTACCTTTGAAAATCTGATCAAATCGCAACACCGGTGGCGGGATGCCCTTATGAATTTCATGCTAAATGACCAGGATATCACCCCCGTCCTCCCTGCTTCCGGTTCGGAGTCTTCTAGATGTGTCCTCCGTCTACGAGATCTACCGCTGCTGGAGTCATTGAGCGCTTGCTGTATTTACGATGAAGATGCGCACGAACCTCTTCTCAAAATCGAACTAGGCCCTTGCCCCGGCTTGAAGCAGTTCAAACTCTTTCCAGGTATCTTTGTTCGCGAAAATGAGGATGTAATTCATGCCGAAGAGGACTTCCTCCCAAATCTTCGCTCCGTAACTATTCAGGTAGAGGACGTCGACAACGGCTGGCAAAATCTACTCCAACATTCATCGGCCATCGAACTTCTAGAGTTTCGCGCGTTGGGTCCCGACTTCTCGGTTTATCCAACCACTGCCATCGGACCCTTCAAGCTCCCGAACTTGCGTGCTTTAGAGATTCAGAGCGCACACGTCGCAACAGTACTCCAGTACTTCGCCTTCCCTTCCACGACGAGGCTAAAGCTCATGGATATGGAGGTCAGGTTCAGCGACGGATATCTTTCCGACTTTTCTGCCGTCATTAAGAGGATGAAACTGAACATCGACCACCTGGAGCTTGCATTTGCTTTCGATGACATCCCAACCTTTCGCAGCGAAATACTGCAAGAGTTTCTCCGTCTCTGTAATGAACTTCGATCCCTAACTCTCGAGGGTATCCCTTGGAATGCATTCAAATTAGTGTGCTCAACTCTGACTTCTGCGTTCAATTCGCAACTCGAGCTTTCTGAATCCACGAATCAAGAATCCATAGAACTGGAATCGACACTATTACCGAAGCTCCACACTTTGAGAGTGCATATAGATTTGCTCGACATGACGGACGCAGAAGCGATCGACTTGGCGTGCATTTACGACCTTATTTTCAAGTGTCGAGAGAGATTTCCTGTCTTTCGCTTGGACCTACGGATACTCTGGCTAATCGCGGATGTGGGGCAATCTGGAGATAAAATTCTCGGTTTGAAGGCATCGCTGCAACAAAGCCTTGACCGTCTGTGTTTGGACCATAGGGTTCTGTCAAGATCTCAGGATGGGTTTGTAATCTGTATAAATGGCAAGGAGCTGTGCGCGGAAGAGAGTGGATTTGAGCATGAGGCGTCCGGGGGAATTGAATTAGGCTCGCATTTTAAACAACTTCAAGTTCAGCTTGGGGAGCTCGAGGAGGAAGAGAGGACTCAGGCTTGAGGTAACAAACACCAAACAATTGAGTGAATGTACTTGTTTATTTGAGTGGGGGTAATGTAAATGAATGATTTTCAAACAAATAGCACTATTGGCGCTATGTGTTCAGATTCACGGCAAAGATCCTGACGAGGGCAGTTCGCTTTGAGACTCATCGGCATTTGCCGAGGAAAACAATCTGAGCTTCAAGTTGTTCGGTTTCTATCTTGAACTCTTACATCCATCCTCGTCGCGTCGATCATACTTAAGCAATGCACCTCACAGGTGAATAACGGGATTCAAAGTAGAACTGTTGAATTTTGCCCCATGATCACCATGAAGGCGTGATTCTTCTCTCAACATTGCAACCTGAAAATTGCGCGACACCCACGACGCGAGCAGGAGCACGAGAGGAACATCATCTCAGACTTTTCAAACTGACACCATGGCATATCTGACCAGTGACCACGGGCATTGTTACCAAGGTACTTCGATAAAGGAGAAGGTCATTCAAGTCGTTCGCTCAGTGCTCCGAGCCGGTCGTTGTCATGAGTCTCGTCGAACGATCAACTACCTCAGAAGCCACCGTAGTCAGCCCTTTCGCCAACGCCATTCCTGAAATTCTCGTCAAGATCTTCAATTATACTATCTGTTCTCCGCATAACTACTACGAAATCGCCTCATACCGAAATATTGTGACGCAACCTCCTTGGCCTTTTCTGTTCGTCTGCAAGCATTGGCGACGAGTTGTGCTTTCGAGCCCCACCCTATGGTCTACGGTCGTTCTCCTCACTCGCAGCACCCAAATAAATCCCTCCGATGGCGCAAACGGTCTCTCTTTATACCATTCTCGTGTTCTGGATATCCACTTCAGGCGCTCAGGAGACGTACCTCTCACGCTGGTCTTGGTTTTGACGCTGAGTAGAACGGAGTTGAAATCGACATGGGAAAGGCTCATCACTTCCCGCCACCGATGGCGGGACGTCCTCATCAACTTTATGATACTCGATCACGACACTCCCATGGATTCTTCGAAATGCATCCTTCGTCTCTGCGATATGCCTAAGCTCGAATCGTTGAGCGCCTGGTTTGTTTACGAGGAAGATGTGACGGAATCTCTTCTCGGCATCGAACTTGGCTTTTGCCCCAACTTGAGGCAAATCAAGCTCTCCTGGCGTCGCCATTCGTGAAGGCGGGGACTCGACTCAAGCAGAAGAAAATCTCTTTCCGAACCTTCGATCCTTAGCTATTCAAGTGGGATATCTCGATAATGGCTGGCAGACTCTAATTCAACATTCCGCGACCCTCGAAAATCTGGTGTTTCATGTCGATAAAGCTGACTACTCGGTCTTCCCATCAACAAGTCTTTTGCCTTTCAAGCTTCCGAACCTTGGAAGTTTCGAGATCAAGAGCGCAAATATTGCATCTGTCCTTCGGTACTTCACCTTCCCTTCTGAGGCCCTGCTAAGTCTCAAGGACATGGAGGTTAGGCTCAGCGATGATTACAACTCAGGACTCGCAGCCACCCTGCAAGATATGAAAACGAAAAATGTCGAACAGTTGACGTTCGTAATGGCTTCTGGAGAAGTTCCGATCTGCAGAAAAGAAGTGTTACAAGATTTTCTTCGTCTCTGTCTTGGGCTTGAAGAACTGACTTTCGACGATGTTCCATGTGATGCGTTCAAGCTCAAAATGTTATGCTCAACTCTGACATTTGCTTTGACCACTGAACCGTCATTTGATTCAACACTGGGCCCGAACACGACTCGAAGGTATCTCTCGAACCTCAACACCCTGAATCTACGTATTGATCTGTCGGATGTTACTGGTACGGGTGGGATGGACATATCATGCATCTGTGACCTAATTCTGAAGTTACAAGGGAGATTCTCAGTTTTTCTCATAGACGTGTGGTTCAACACCGAAGGAATGCCTTTGGGTTGGGACGGATGTTCAATTTTGTCAAGTAAGTTCCAAGCGGCGCTTGTACAGTTTTGTATAGACCGCCAAATCCTGTCAAAGACGCAAGATGACTTCGTGATCCATATCAATGGCAACGATTTACGAATTCACTGTGGGGTTGACAGGCTTATAAAGGAAATTTACTTAAATACGGAATTCGAGGCGCTTTCTGCGTGATTCCCGACTTCAGATCTAGAGAGGCAATTTACAGAGTGTATTATGGATAAAACATGTAATGTACACAGTCGAATATACATACACAGAAGATGTAAAAATTGCTCTACTCCCAGAATCTCGGCATCTTCGTTGGTGCGTCCCCACCTCCAATCTCCAAGAAATCACTCGGCCTTTCTCTCTTTACGGACCTCCTCCCGTTCACGGGCAAGCGCTGGTATGCCGAGTCGGGCCCGGCAGGTTGTTGGGTGAATGGATTTCCGACACCAACATTTCCGCCACCCATCCACTGGCCCTGTCCAATGCTTGGGTTGACGTTCTGCATCTGCATTTGCATCCGTTGCTGTTGCTGTTGCTGCGTATGTACGTCCTCGTTGAACTGCATGATATTTTGCTGCACCGCGGCGGTCATGTCCGATGCGAGTGCCGCGAACGCCTGTGCTTGGTTGAGCTGCATCTGGAGCTCCTGGTAATGCCCTTCCGTCGTCCGCCGCGCATGGTGTGGCAGATTCGGGTTCGCGAGCATCACGGACAGCTGCTGGACTTGCGCCTGAAGCTGGGGGATGGTCTCGTTGAGGAGTACAGAGATGTCGAAGGTGGGGTTCTCGTTCCCGGGTTGCTGGTCGAAAGTGAATTCTCCGTCGTCGCGGTTTTCCTCATCCTAGACAAATTTAGTGTTGAATATTTAACCGTCGGTCGGCGCGTACCTCCTTCCCTGCCTCGCCTTCCTTCGCAACCTCCTCTTCAGCCTCATTTATTTCCTTGATAATCTTGTCAATATAGTCACCAACCCTCGTCCGCATCGGCTTGTCCATGACAAGTTTATCAAGTGAAGGGATCTTTTTCGAACAATTGGGGCATATGAAATCATTGTCGAGCAAATGAGCATTTATACATTCTTCGCAGTACGATGTACCACAGCACGGTGTTTTGACAGCGTCCTTGAATAGTTTTTTGTCAATCGGGCATGCGAGAGCTGGATCGTTGGGAGGTCTTTCTCGGACGTCGACGGCCGAAATGCCTTTCGACCTCTGCTTTTGCCATGCCGCACTTTGGAGAAAGTTGTTGGTAGGAATTCGTGATCACAGGGACAATAGGACTCACGCGTCAGGCTGAGCAACGACAAAACCACCTTCTGGTGTAATCATGATTCCCTGCGAAGGGCCACCCTCGGCTGGCGTCTCAACAGCTTTGAGGAAGCTACGAGGTATACCTGTTGTTCGCTTTATGCGTGGACGATTGTCATAATCGCGGTCGCTATTTGTTGGACAGTCCTGAATCCAATGGCCTTAAACAACCGATTAGTGGGATGAACGACACTCAAAACAGTGACGCATTTCACCTTTCTTGCCGCACCTATAGCATA
Source organism: Schizopora paradoxa (assembly GCA_001020605.1). Lineage (NCBI taxonomy): Eukaryota > Fungi > Basidiomycota > Agaricomycetes > Hymenochaetales > Schizoporaceae > Schizopora > Schizopora paradoxa. The sequence continues at coordinate 289,164 of KQ085889.1, forward strand.
CATAGCTGGGTGGCAGTGGTCTTTCTGGCTGTTGGTATGGTGTACGACTCGAGAAAGTTTTTCCCCCACGGCCACCGCGATTTGAGTAAACCGGGACTGATCTGAAGTTCAACTGAGTGGGTCGAGTATCATTACCAATGACTGAAGACATACTGGGCCATTTTCTCTTGAGTCTCCTGCCAGTTCTCATTGGAAGCTCTGAACATCGCCGCCATCGCATCTTCTTCATCCGCACCCGCAGTAATGGAAGGTGCTGTAGTAGGTTTCTGCTCGCCAGGTGAACTTATTAGAGCCTTTTCTTGGATTGTATGGAAGGATCACGCACCGACGATTCTTGGGGCTTTGAAGCAATCTCCTCTCTCTTGTTATCAAATCTCATCGACATTGCCCCGCGTCCTGGCATCGGCATGGAGCCGCCATGGCCACTGCTCGACGCCGGTGCAGTCGTCGAAGCACCTCCTGCAACGTACATCGGGATCTTACCCTTCCCGGGTCGTGAGGCGGGAACACGTCGCGCAATGACAGAAGACGACCTCGGTATAATATGCGAATCATCTTTATATTCTAGTGAGGGAAGCAGCGTCAGAACTGGCGAGGAAGGGGATAGTGACATTGAACGCGGCGCACCTTGGTTCGAGCTAGAGTCGTACAACAACAAATCCACATCCCTGTTGTCTTTCAGGTTGTTCGCCAAGATGATCCCCTTCTTCAGGTCAAATACAGAGATACCCGTGCCGTCAAAAGAAATCTTAGACTCGTCTTTCTGAGCCTTGAACTTGTAATACACGGACGACGCCATGGGGGCGGGGACGAAATGGTAGTGGTAACAACGAAGTATATAGCTCTAAAACTTTTACAAACCAGGCGATGCTACCTGAGCAACAGACAATTGTCAAACGAAAGGGTTTCTGAGGAAGTAAAGCGCGAGAGTGGTGCGCAACGGGGACGGGGAGCGACGGTGGTGGTGGTTGACGGACAGCTTGGAGCGCGCGAACCCGAAGCTGGCACGGGCGACTTGACTTCGACCAGTGCAATTGGACGATGACTCTTCAATCCCAGAAGAGATTCCTAGCATTGCCCAGAATCTTCTACAAAAGCAAAAATACAGATGAAAGTACGAAAGCGAAGGCCGTGATGAGATGCAAGACTACTACCTAATTGCGCGACAAATTACGACGAGAACTGTATAGATACGATGATATAAACAAGAACGAACGAAAGCAGGGACTCAGAAAAAAATATATGCTGACTTCAATGCCCAAAATGTTGCCCAAAACTAATATCTGATAAATATGCCCAGCGAGAAGCAATGTCCTAATGAAGTCATGACGGAGTCGAACTCGAGTTTTCTGGCGGTCGTTTCCGCCTGTCTAAGGCTACCTGAAGCATGTTTTTGAGACTTCGTTCGAAGACGGGTTTTGTTATGACACTGCGAGCGGTTAGCATTAGCACGAAAGAAGAATTAGAGTGATCAACATACTGGTCAACTCCTGCCTCTGTATAAGCCTCCTGATCCGAGAGCAATGCGTTGCCGGTCACACCAACCACTAGGTCAGTCTTCCCAGCAGCGCGCATCTTCGATACCGTCTCCAACCCAGACATCACCGGCATTTGGTTATCCAAGAAGATCACCTCATATCGAGGATCCGGGAGTCGCATTTTGTCCTCATCCACAATCTCAGACGAGGGGGTATTGCTCATACTCGAAACACCATTCGCCAACGGACTAATCGACTCAGGCTCCGTCATTGGCGTAGGCTTCTCTCCCATGATCAACTCCAACGCGACGAGCCCGTTTTCAGCAGTCGACACGTCACATCCAAGACGCGTCAGCATCCGCTTCATTAATTTCCGGGTTATGTGGTCATCGTCGACGACCAGCACCCTTATTGGAGGATCGAAGATGGAAACATCGGAACGAGGTGTAGAGATTAACGAGGGGCCGGATACATTGGAGTCCTGGCTGGTGGTCGGTATTGGCAAAGGAGCAGGGGCGAAACTCGGACGCTTCGGCAGTTCGACATACGATGGCCGGTTTGTGGGAGTGGACGTCGATGCTCTGCTAATCGTCGCGGGTCCACCATCGCTTTGCTTCGGCGTATCCGACGGTGATGGAGGTAGGGCTTCGGAAATTAATTCAGTTCCAGTCGAAGGATCGCCGATATTCCTCGTTGGGACTTTGTCACCATCGGGAAGTTTAGTCGACGCCAATTCGACAAGCCCACCTAAACGACATCTTAATTAGTTGCTTTGTGATGGATATTTTGAAACACATGCCTTGTTCCATTATACCCTTCAAAGCAGAACTCGACTGCGCGTAGGAATTCCTGGAACTTCTATCCGCCCCGTTATCTGATAATTCGGGCAAACTAGGCATGGCTTTCCCCGAAGGACCTCTAGACGACTCCCTTTCCATGCTATGATCCCGGTTGTAGTTCTTCGAGAGCGCCATGAAAGCCGACGAGGACACTTCCGATCCACCAGAGCCAGGATTGGCAGATTCGCTACTGACCGTCCCGGATACAGCTTTCTTGCCAACGCCGAGAGCTATTTTTACGGGAGTTAAAGGAAAGGAAGGGATATGAAGGGCTTGCTACATACGGATTTCAACCCAGAATGTTGACCCTTGTCCCACCCTCGATTGAAGCCCCAGGCGACCGCCACTTAATTTCACGATCTGTCTGACGAGAGCGAGTCCAAGTCCCGTACCCTTCCCGCCTTGCGTGCGTCCTTGTTCAGTCTGGTTAAAGGCAGCTGACGAAAGGTTCAAAACATGAAAATGTCCTTAGAATCTATTTTCTGTTTCACTCACAGAAAAGTTTGCCCTTCTCGATATCCTTTTTCCGAATACCGTAACCCGTATCAGACACCTCTATTCGAACGACGATTGTATCCAATGGTTTGTGTCCTCCATGCGTCGCATTATGTTGGTTAAGCGTCTTCGTGTTCAAAATACATTCGACGGGCATCTTTTCAGAAGGACCTGCACTCTCGCTCGTATCAACCGCTGTTGTCGTACTGGAAGGCTCCGAAGTCATAGGAATAGGGTGTTCCTCCATATCCAGAATGACATCGTCGATCACATCTTCCGTTGTGCTGTCTGCAGACACTTTCCTGTTGTGGCGGTGGCGACGCTGATGCTCTAACGTAGGAGGGACCGGGTGGGGGTGAGGAAGGACAAGTTTCGTCTTGATCGTGAGCTTGCCACCAGACGGAGTGAACTTGCAAGCATTGCTGAATAAAAGTAAGCATTTTGGATTCAATATGAAGGTAATCATGGGTGCTTCAAACCTTGCGAGATTCGTGATAATCTGCCTCAGGCGCATTTCATCTCCAACAACGATGCCTGCCCCGTCCTCGGAGCAAGACGGAGCCTCTTCGCTGCCAGGAATCTTTTCAACCTTGTGACTAAGCGCGTCCAATGCTGCACGCTTCGCAACCTTAATAAATTCAGAAATTGCAAGTCAATTGGTGCCCTAAATGCTAAATGCTTGAGAGTTTTCATACCAGGTCGATAGAAGGATCTAATTCGGTCTCGAATTCCAATCCTCGAGCATTAGTGGCAAGTTGGAGAGGCACAAACATCGAGCGCATCGTTTGATGGAAGGCATACGGCTGAATGTAGAATTATTAACAATTGAGAGGAAATGACCAGATGTTTCGCTCACCCGAGAGACAGATTCAAATCGACCGCTGTCCATGCGATTGCTGCAGAGAATCATTATGATGAGTATGACGACCATCAATGCCACAGAGCCCGAGCCTTCTTACAAGTCGAGTACGTCATTTAGAACTTCAGAAGCCAAAAAGGTTATCACAAGAGCATCACGAATTTCCCGTTAAGCGAAACACGCACCTTTCGACATCATGCTCAAGCTTCCTTCCAGAGCCTTGAACTCGACTTCTTGATCTCTCGCCACGGTTCCGGACGCTTCCATGTTTTGGACCGCAATGACTATAGAGTTGCCTTTTGTAAAAGCTCAAAGAGACACTTGACGAACGACTCACGCGCAGTATTCAAAGGGACTCGGACCTGTAAAAGTTTCCAGTTGTACGGTAAGTACAGAGTCTCAAACCACAGCGATGGCGAGTAGACTTATCATGAAATACGTAACTGTCAAGCTGAGATTAGACTAGAATTCCTGAATCAAAACGATCCTTCAACAACTACTCACGAAGTCAGTCTTCTCTTCGAATCCCACGCTTTCCGTTCGTTCACTTGCGCTCGCTGCGTTGCTTTGAATTGAACCTTGAGCTGATCGCGTAGCGTGAATAAGCGCCTTTGTTCCTGCAATGACGTGAGTTAAAAAGGGTGCCAAAGTCGCAAAAGTCCATGGTACCATTTCCTTCATGTAGCCGACGTAGAGAAGAAAAGCTTGAAACGCAAGGAAGTTCAGGTCATCTGGAGTTGGTTCAGTACATTACTCAGGTGAGAACTGTGAGGCGAACGCACTTCTAATCCAGCCAATGCGGAACGGGATGACCATAGCAGCAGACCTGCGTAAGAACGATCGGTCGTCAATGTTATAAAAATTATTTGTTCCTCGTACATGACGAGGAAAACGGTGGCTCCAAGCATCGCCGGAAAGCGATTTAACTTGAGTCCAAATAGCGCTATTGTCTGAAGAGCCGAAGTATAGCTATTCGTATAATTAGACTCGAAACCAACCCATGACACGCAGAAGGAATTCTTACTAGAAAAGACTAAGAAAGTCCTTCGTCCCGCACGAATCGTGCGTTGGACGAGAATAATACCCACAGACAAAGCTAAGGAGAGTTATAAGATAAACGCCAGTCCTGATAAACTTGCATCATTCACGTACATGAAGAGAACCTGATAAACAGCCCAAGACCACGTGGAAATCAAGACGAAGACGTGGTAGAAGATTTTCCGTCTCCTCGGGAAATCGAACATCACCATGAATGGGATGGGAAGAGTAAGGACAGGAGCAACCTGTCGTAATCGTCATTAGTTCTCTGTGACTTTGATGATTATTTGCTACGCTGAATTTTACCCCAAAGTAGAATATATTGTCACCAAGGGCGAACGGCTTTGCAACGAGAGCACATCCCAATACCCAGTTTAGTACGTAGAATAGAGACGACCACAAGGCCAGTGGCTACGTAGAGTGGATCAAAACGTAGGAGAGGAATGACAATTTTATAACACACTTTGCTGCTGAACCAAATCTCCTTCGTGTAATGTTCCTCTTGACGCTCGTCGTAAAATCGACACGAAAAGAAATCCACTGCAGAGGGCCAAAGTCGGTAGCGAAGCAAGGTCAACACCAGACACCATCCCCAGAAGCCCTCCGGACGGGTGAAGACCATGCCACTTTCATGGTCTGTCGCTGTTCCGTTCCCTGCGCCATGTGCTTGACCAGTGCCCCCACCCGACTTGTCCCCTGGAGTGCTCCTCGTCTCGTCGGATTCGGTCAACTTCTCAAACTCGTTCGTCTGCCACACCCGATCTACAACGACCTCGTCCACAGGCCCCTCGTCCACGTCGCTAACCTCGCTGCTGCGAGCAGCCTCCGCACGGTCCTGCGCTTCCCGCAAACGCGACCAAGTCTCGACCGTCTCCGCGCTACCAGCGGCTGTCTCCAAGCCAGAGTCGCTCGGGCTGCTGTCGTCGGGTGTTTGGCCCATGCGTTTCTTGAACCTCGCCCATTGACCTCTGAGGCCCCCATGTTCGACGATGCGTGCAGATTTCTTATTGCGCTTTGCGTGGCTCGTCAGGCGGGCGGCCCAGTGCACTGAAGCTTTCTCCTTGGTTGGACTCGCCGGGTTCGACCCGCTTGCGTGCGCAGAGGACGACGTGACAGGCGGGGGTAGAAGAGGCCCGTCTCCAACACCACCGTTCGCAATCCCACCGACGCCATCGGGGTCGAGGGGCGATTTCTCGGCGGGGGTGGTGCAGACGTTGTCGTCGCGGGTGGTTGGTGTCACGTTGGGCGTGCCGTCGGAGTCGTGCGCGCCCTTGAAGAGAAAGTACATTTGCCTCGAGCGCTCGCGGCGACGGGAATCAAGTTGAAAGGGGCATGCAGGTCAGCGTCGACAGGAGGAGCGTTGTTCTGTGGTGGAAGTATGAGAGAAAGCCCGCCTCTGTGTCACTCGTCGGGACGTGGTAAACTGAACTGTATTCTTAGGCTCATCACCGCATAGGCACGTATCTCCTTCGCTTGCTATTGGCACTTCGCCGATAAAATAAAACATTCTCAGCGATGTGTATCTCGAACTCGGCGTGCGCAGCAATCTACTGAAATATCTGTTCGTTGCACAGGACAGGTGGGGCAGCAGCAACGCCCAGGGCACTCCAGACACACCGATCATCTCCAATCCAGGGCGGGTCGCGACATAACTTTCTCCTGATGTCTTGAAAAATCAGTCGGTGGTCGTAATAATAGGTCAGGCTCGAACGAATTCGTGCGTGGAGGACAAAAATCCAATCGAGTTAGCATTGAAGCTTGCGGGCAAAAAGTGAAGGTTCAAGTAACGGAGTGAATAAATCCCGACATACTGCAGTAGAATATCATGAGTAACGCAGTGAAGGTCAGCTTGCAACCATCTCCCGGGCAGCTGGAACAAGCTCTTCCTCGTATTCGACTTCGATGCGAGGACCTCCTGTAAAAGTGACTTTCAGAGGGCCTTCGGTCGCAGTTAGAAGATAGAAACCACTCACGTTTCGCCTTCTTAGCCGCCTTTCCCTCCGCCTTCTTCTTTGGCACAGGTGCTGCTTTCCGTTTGCCGCGATTGGGTCTTTCCTCGTCGTCCGATTCTCCTTCGTCATCCTCTTCCTCCGAGCTGACTTCCTCCACGTCTTCCAAGTCGCTCCACCCGCTGCCTTCCTCCTCGTCGCCAGAGAGGTCACTGACAAACTCCCTGTCGCCGAGACCGTCGTCCTCCATTTCCTCTTCCATCTCGTCCTCCATCTCGTCCTCCGACTCGTCCTCGTCCATCTCCAGCTCCTTGCCTTTGGACGAACCTCCCTGGTTGAGCACTTGCTGCCAGACGTTCTCGTTCACATTCAACGGTGCATCGCCATACGCCTTCGACTTCAATCGTTCTATGAGTTCTTTTTGAATCGAACGCTCGAGCTGTGCAGCGGAGAGAGCCTTCCTCTCCCTCGTGGCCTCCCGTCTGTCCAATTTCTTCTTTACGCCCACCAGTGTCGGTCTGCCAAGCAGTCAGAACGCAATACTTGTGTCAACAGAACGTACAACTCACTGTTGGCGAAGTTTCAGTCTTCGCATTTTGATAAGGTACTGTGTTATTTTGGTCACTCGTTGCTTGCATTTGTGAATCGTGAAATTAGGCCAGTAGATTAGTTCCTTGTCAATCTGACCCGTTTCTCGTCAGAATTCAAGATGCGCGCAATACAGCGGAGTCACGTACCTGTTCAAGGGCTGTAGCATAGTTATTCGAAAGCTTTATCTTCTCCCACATGTGTGCTGGCGAGTGCGCTCGTTCGATCGTCTTGACGTACAGATACAATACACCTGAGTTACAAACTTGAACGTCAACTATCAAACTGACGTTAGAAAGAGCTAAGCTACGTACCCTCCTTCTCCCTGACCGTCGCATATCTCGAATTCGCAAGTGGACACGACTGTCGATTGCAAAAGCCCGTCACGTTGTACTCATTCCGACAGAAGTTTTGAGTGGGTGTTCTAACTCATCTTCCGTCAGTTCCGCGCAAGTCGATCAAGATCTACAGCACCCACTTTACTTTGTATGAGCAGAACTGTTGGTTTATGACCGACCAGATCACGTCGTCGCTCTGCATTTTGTGGGTTGGGTGTCGATGAAGTCGTGAAGCAAAAAAAGTCGTGGACTGCTGAAACGCGTTCGACCAATGGGAGCGTGGGAAACTGAGCCGAACTTGCGCCTCCTGTCGGGTAGCGGGAGCTTTGTTTCTGACTTTTCTCGTCCTCGACTCCTTCTTGGCTATCCAAAGTTACACCATAACAAACACGATACTGATGGATCTAGGAATGTCTCGAAGTGGTCTTCGTCCACCGTATTGTGCAACTGCTTGCCAAACCAAGTCCACCGCGGTCGAGGCTAAACTTGCTTTTTGAACACAACAATACAATCAACCAAATCAACTCGTCGAATCGTGCCATCGACCAGAAAATGACTGCATCTCTGTCTCAGAAGATGTAAGAGTAGTGCTTCTGGCTCCTCGGAACCCACACCGCTGCTTCGCAAGGACATAAAGTTTCCAAAGCGTACTACGCGCTCACACCCCATGCTAGGATCCTCCCTCCATCTACTGCGCACTGAGGATTCGAGAGATCATTGCTGTTGTAGAGACTCGTAAATCAAGACATGGAGAATCATGCCGCCTCTCGCTCTGGGCGAAGCTAACTGGAACACTCACAAGCATCCTCGGGCTTTGTTTTCATCGGGCTATGTTTTCATCGAGGGCATTTATACCATGATGCATTAATCAAGGAAGAGTATTCTAAGATTATAAATTCCCCTCGAGCTCATCCTCAGCTTCATACCCACCCCGTCTTCTCGAGGACTTCACTCTAAACTCTCTACTCCGATCCTTCTCCACAAAGATCCCGTTTCTCTGCTAAAGGTGACATTTAGAACATACTGTGGTGTTCCTAAATATCTTTATGCGACCACCAAGTGATAGGCCGCCTTCTGATTTTGTACTCCAGCTTGCTTTCCGTTTTCTCGACGATGAGCAGCTCAGTGGACGAAGACACGTTGAAGTTGATCGTGAATATAGTAAGTGACAATTACAAAGTAAATGTGAATACTTTTTGAGCCCCTTCTTGGCCTATAACTCGCTTACTGGTCGTACTCCTTTTAGTACGTCTCTCGTATGTCGCTCCTGATACACCGAAATTACTCGAATAATCATGAGAGCAACAGTTGCCAGCTTCACTTTCATACTGTTAGACATTATGTCTGTGCTCCCGGAGTACGTTTTGTCTCTCTCACCTCTACATGTGAACTCTAATTATTCTGTTCTTTTATCTAGAGAGGTGAGACCTAGAGTATCGACTGTTCAATGGCAATCTGATCTTATTGCCGACAGATTGATTTCGTTTGGGTAAGTCCCTGTTCCCTGTCACTGAGCCGGATTATATAGTTCATATGCATTTCGCTACAGAAATCTAACTGGTCGTGGGGCAAGATCATTTACGTGTCAAATCGCTACGGCATAGTGTTGGTGCAGACTGCAGGTATACCTTGTGCGTGGTCGCAAAGTTTCTCGATGGTCTTGTAACTTGACTGATCACCAGACTGGATGATGTTGAACCCAAGCCTCAATGTAAGTTCGGTCGAATGTTGCTTTGAATATATTGTTCATCAACCAAAATCTTTTTGACAGTAGTGAGCATGCTTTGAATTTATTCTTGTTGCTCTGAAGACACATTCCCCCACAGCTGTAAATATTTCTTCAGGCTCAACATCTGGTGTGTGTTTGCTTCCTCAAGTTCGGTAAGATCTCCCTGACACACGAGAGTCGTAGGTTCACGTACGGATTCGTCAACATAGTGGCATGTGCGTGATTTCCACCGTCTCGACTCTACTTTCTTGCCAATTTTATTGAGAAGACGTGGCGGGCGTCCGGACATATGCTTTATGCAGTGGGAAGAAAGGCATTAAATTGCTCATCACCTCGATGTTCATCGTAGGCTCCACCGCCCTGACATCGAAGACGACCTACGAAATTTGTTTTGCAACAGGTACAATTCATGGTCGTCATCTCTGCTTTTGTCCTGTATGAGAAATTGACCAAATGTGCGTCTTAAATCTTCCATCCATCCGCCGAAGTTTGTCTTCTTATTTTCACGACAGTCGCACCGTCGCCTTTGTAAGTTGCTCCTTCAAGCAATATACCACATGGACAATGTGTTGAAAAATCGAATTTAATAGTACCGGTGTATCATGTCTCTTCACAGTCACCACAACTCCACGACTGGGGCAAATTCTTGCTTACTCCGCTCCCGCGATATGTGAGATTGGATTATGTCTGATTTCTACCGCTCGAATAGTGCAGCTCAGTGGGTCTTTTTTCTACCTGACCGGCTCGGTTTGGCGTTGAGAGTTTGTTTGTAGAGCGCCAAGGACAATCTCGGCTTGTCGCAGTTGTTTTCAGAGATAGTAAGAATTTCAACACACCGATTCATCAACCTTAAGATCTAAACATCGCATTTTAGATTTGGTATTCATTGCAGTTGTCACGTCGTAAGTCAATCGTACCTAAGAAATTGGCCGAATATCAAGCTAAATAATCCCATACGTCAGATCCATTCTCGTCAACGTCTTCCTCGCAATATTCGTTCCTGAAGATCACTCGGTCCTGCGAAGCACGTTCACAAACGTTACACAGGTTGTTGGTAGCGTAATTTGTTGTCGTATGCTCTTGCATCTCCGAAGTTACCTTCAAGAGACGGAGATCGGCGGCGAGAATGGGCATATTGTATTGGGCAAAGTGAGTCTAACGACCATAAACTTCAGTCGCAATCAGCCTCCCCCTCGTACGGGTACCATTGTATCGTTGCGCACCGAAATCGGTTCCAACTCAACGGAATAAAACTTCGCTTAGACACTTATCATCATACATACTCTCTTATTCCCCGAGCCCCCCAAGCTGAATTTTAATACATGTAAATTTTGAGCCTAATTCGATTTCCTCCAACACCTCTGATTCATTCCCTTTCGCACACAACTCCTTGCCATCTAGACAAATTTCAAACCCATCCTTCATTCTTGACAGAATCCTACGGTCCGAACGCAGACGCTCAAGACTTTGTTTCAGAGCTATCTTGTTATCTCCACCTTGCCCTATACCCGCAGCTAACCATTGTGACCACATGAAGCCCAGGTCAAAGCGGAAGACAGAAAACCTCTCTTGAATGCTAACTATTAAGTCGTAGATGCGTGTCAGGTCGCTCGCTTCTTCGGTCATTTCAAGCACATTTATCCACACTTTGAAGGTGCGTAGATTTGGTAGAAATGTTGATTCGGCGGCTTTTTCATCCACGGGTTCGGAAGAAGTGAGTTGCAAAGTGAATGCAGAAGTCAGAGCGGTGCACACCAGCTGGAATGTATCCCAAGAGATATTCGTCAGAGACAGTGATCGAAGTTCACTACAGAGACCCAGGAACTCTTGCAACACTTCGCTTCTGAAGGTTAAGAGGCCGTCAAAAGCGAGTGCAAGTTCCAGGTGCTCGATGTTCAATTTCATCCTCTTGATGACGGAGGAAAAGTTGGAAAGATATTCGTCACGGAGCTTTACACCCATATCCGTGAGCTTCAATCTTGTTGTCAAAGGAAAGGTGAAGTACTGGAGAACTGTTGTGACGTTTACGCTCTGAATTTCGAAAGCTCGCAGGTTCGGTAGCTTGAAGGATCCGATGGCAGTGGTTGGAAACATCGAGGAATGGAAAACGGGTACATGGGCATATAGATCCAGGTGTTCGATAGCCGAAGCATGTCGTAAAAGCGTTTGCCAGCCGTCGTCGACCCTTTCTACATAAATAGTCACAGACCGAAGATTTGGGAGGAGATCCTCTCCAGCGGAGGATTCAGCCTCCTTTTCGCGGACAAAGGCTCCAGAGAGTTTGAACTCGGTTAAGCTAGGGCAAGGGCCTAATTCGATTTCGAGAAGAGGTCCCGCCGTGCGTTCATCCTGGTCACAATAAGCACCCAGCACCTCCAGCAACGGCAGATTTCGTAAACGGAGGACACATGTAGAAGACTCCGAACCGGGAGCAGGGAGGACGGCGGTGATATCCTGACCGTCTATCGAGAAATTTATATAAATCTCCCGCCATCGATGTTGCGATTCGATCATCTTTTCGAAGGTAGCTTTCAACGCCGTTTTAGGCAACGACAAGTTAGAAACCACTGTGAGAGGAGCACTCTTCGAGCGCTTGAGATGTGTATCCAGTATTTGTCCCAAATACGAGGAGTCACTGTGTTGAGCATCGCCAGTATATGCAGTATGAGCATTGAGGTTGTGGAGTACGATGGTAGACCAAAGCGTAGCGCTCGAGAGCGCAACTTCTCGCCAGTGCTTGCAAACAAGCATGAATGGCCAAGGGCGCCCTGCTGAAAGACAGTACGAGAAGAATTTTTCATGATCAGAATGTCCAGGGAAAAGGGTGGCATAGCTGAATATGTTGACAAGGATTTCGGGTAAAGCGTTGGCGAAGGGGTTGGCGACGGGCCTGGGGCGAATGGTGCTTGCGCCTACTGAAGGTTCAACTTCGCTCATGCCGTCAAGTTGACGTTCACAGACTAAGGATGTCAATGAAACAACGACTATGGAAGTTTTTGTGCATCACCAGGATTAGAGGAAAAGACTTACAATGCCGCTGTTTTTTTCCTTTGCTTCCCAATGGCAAATTTTGTTGTCCGAGTCGCGCAAACTTCATTGTGCGGCATCAAGGAGGAAAAATCACGCCATGATATACATGTAGATGACAAGAGGCAAAGTTCTTCGCCTGACAGTGGTCTTGCATCTACGAGATTTGTTTATGAGTTTCATTGCTTGATGCGTTGGTGGACGTAAGAGTTCAAGTTGTAGATCGTCACGGTCTCCGATCGTGGCCATGGCCTTGGCCCACGACGATCTTCGAGATTTCACTTGAGCAACGCACTCATTACCGAAACGCAGTTTAAGAAGTCGACAAAGGTGGAGGGGATATTTATTCGGTGAGGACAGAAGAGGTGCGTCGCATTGTTTGCTGGCGGTCGACTCTTCGAAGTCACTGAACTTGTTCCATGTAAATTTGATGCAGCCAGCTATAGCTCTTTACGCGATTGGGTTTTATACACCTCATAGCGCGGTCATCCTGAAGTGAGTTCTCCCTACGTTACCCGCTCAAACTTCCGCGTTATTAAAGGACTCAGAGACAGCACATCGCCTTGAGCTTCGTATAAAGCTTTGCTAGAAATCGAGTCAGGACCTCCGTGTCCATACTTTGCTTCACTTCGGCGATGACTACTGTACGTGCTAGAGTTTTCAGACTCAAGCCCTCCCGACTAGCGTTTTCAAGTTCTCTTCTATCCCGAGCGATGTCTTCCTCGACAGTCAAAAACCTCACCTTCGAAATGCGCCCCCCTCCTCCAAAAGCGCACCTCCACAAAACGCTCCCGGACTCGGCATTTCCTAAAGGCTTCTTACTCTCCGGAACGCACGTAGGCATCAAAAAATCCAAATCCGCTGAAGACCTTGGCCTCATCCTCACGACATCCCCCGCCGAGCGTACGTCTGCCGCAGCCGTCTTCACGCAGAATTCGTTTGCAGCCGCGCCCGTGCGTGTGTCCGCGAACGTCCTCGCCGCGAGATCGGGAAGAGGGGTGCGCGGGGTGGTGGTGAACAGTGGGTGCGCGAATGCCGTCACCGGCCAGAAGGGCGAGGAGGACGCGTGGGCAATGGTGCGCGCTGCAGGCGAGGTTGGCAATGCCGCCGTTGCGTCCACCACCTCCTCGTCTCCAGCAGGAGACAACGATGAAGCCAATATGCTTGTGATGAGCACAGGTGTCATCGGGGTGCGCCTCCCCATCGACAAAATCCTCTCCGGGATTCAGGCGCTACCCTCATCCCTCGGCTCCTCCCCCGCACACTGGGACAGTGTCGCCCGCGCCTTCCTCACCACCGACACCTTCCCCAAACTACGTGCCCGTACGTTCGCGGTCACGCATGCCGACGGTACGCAGCGAGAATACAGGCTCGCTGGGATGAGCAAGGGCGCGGGGATGATCCACCCGCGCATGGGTGCGTCCGTACCCACTGCGACGGGCCTGCATGCAACGCTCCTCTCCGCGATCATGACAGACGTACACGTTGCACCGAAGGCGCTCCAGTCCGCCCTCAACTACGCGTGCGCGCGCAGCTTCAACGCGATCAGCGTCGATGGCGATATGAGCACAAACGACACGGTTGTGGTCCTCGCGAGCGGTGCTGCCGACGCGCTTGAGATTGACGAGAAGGACAACGAATCGTTTATTCAATTCCGAGACGCTCTGACCGATGTAGCGAAGGAGCTCGCCCAACTTGTAGTTAGGGATGGTGAAGGCGCGACCAAGTTTGTGACCGTCACCGTAAAGGTACGTCATGAATCATTTCAAAATGAAAGTTTCACGTTTATATTTCTCTTCCAAGGGGACGAAAACATACGATGATGCGCATACAATCGCCTCCCGCATATCTACCTCTGCACTCGTTAAGACGGCTCTATACGGCGAAGACGCGAAGTGAGTCTTAGTTTCGTAAGTTTGGAACAAATAATTTGACCGTCGGTTTCGCAGCTGGGGTCGGATCCTTGCTTCCCTTGGATCACTCCAGGAACTGTCTGCACCCATCGACCCCTCGCGCGTCTCCGTTTCTTTCATCCCTGCTCAACAACAAAACGGAACCGCTCCATCAGACTCCCCAAAACCTTTGCTACTCTTACACAACGGCGAACCACAACCTCTCGACGAAGCTCACGCCTCATCGCTTCTTTCACAAACAGATATCGAAATCTTATTAGATATTGGACTTGGCGAGGAGAGCGCACAGTACTGGACATGCGACTTCAGCTACGTGAGTACCTTTCTATGGCTTTGGAATCGAACTTATTGTGAATGTAGGAATACGTTCGGATTAACGGAGACTACCGTAGTTGAATGAGCTGCATTTTTCTATTCTCTCCCTCGAGTCAGTCCTGGGTATGTCCTTGTGTATTAGCAGAGCTGGATATGATGTATAAAAACGACGACATGCTTGGATTCTGACATAGGGTCTTTTGAGAAGAAAGACGCGTCTTTGGACGCGCTTCTCGAAGTGATGAAAGAGTATTGCTAATTAATCCCAAACCAACCGGCCGCTGCTATCGAGACTCGCCTTCGAACCACCACCCAGCTGTTTCGAGCCACTACTCTGCTCATTCATTCGCAACTTTTCGAGCTCTCGCTGATGGTCGCGCAAGATCCTCTGCCTTTCCTTCTCGGCAGCGGCCTTCTCCGCTTTCTCCTGCTCGTTGCGTGATTTGTTCTGGCGCTTGCGTTTCGTCATCGTTTCCGAGGCCTTGAACGACGTAGAGGATGATTTGCCTGCGCCGTCTTGCTGAGGTGCTCCGGAAGAGTTGGTGGAGCGGAAGGAACGACGTGAACGGACGACGCCCCAGCCTTCGTCGTCTTCGTCGTCCTCCGCGTCGTGAGCGGAGATGTCTGCGTCCTCGTAGTCGCCCCAGCTGAAGCCGGGAGCTGGTCGGTCGTTTGGACCAACAACTTTAAGAACGCGAGCAGGGGGATTGGGAGGTGGAAGCATGCTGAAAACGATACGGAATCAGAATTAGACAGAATAAGAGAGATGAAGTGATGATATTACGCACTCTTCGACGCCTGTTACCGAGGCAGTCGCAGCGACACCTGCTTCCTCCTCTTCCTCCTCATCCGCGGACGCCTTGTCCGTCGTCTCCGCGCCAGTGTCTGCAGCAGACGTTTCGGTGGTGGGCTCGTCGCCGGTCAATGACACACTAGCAGAAGCTGATGTACCAGAGGGCGAGACGGCAGAATACTCGTCCGTCATCGAGCTCGCAAGGGGAGTTGTAGACGAGTTACGTTTCGCAGAAGAGCGTTTCTTCAGCCCAACATGTGTCCACGCATCGCTATCATTTCCACCTCCCGACGCATTGTTCCCTTTCGACTTTGCTTTCGGCGTGCCTGAAGAGGCGGGTGCCGTAACGCTGGAGGAAGGTTGGCTGCTAGAAGTCTGAGCCTGTGCAGCCGCCGCGTTCGCAGCTTTGCGCTTCTTGGACTTCTTAGACGGTGCAACGCTCGTCGTAGCAGCGACTTCACCGGAGACAACGGCTGGCACAGCTGCAGGCGGTACTTGCAAAATCGAGTTCTCTGGCGAAGTGACGAGGACGCTGCTCGCCGCCGACTCGCCCGTCGCCTTCTTCGTCGCAGCACCCTTCCTCTTTTTCTTCTTCTTCGTCTCAGGTGCCTCTACAGCGACCGCGTCAAACGATCCTGGCACCACGTCTGGCACACCCACCACTCGAGACGCAGAAGCAGACAACAGCGCCGCCTCCATGAGCTTGCGTTCCTTGACAGCCTCCGCGAGAATTTTGTCGAGCTCCCTATCCTCTTTCGACTTCTTCGCGCCCTTTTTCGACGCGCTGCCGTCCGTCGATTTGCTGTTATCATCCCCTCCGCCTTTCTTGCTCGAGAACCAGCCGTTGTCGAGCGCGATGGCCGTGACTGCTGCGCCTGCGACGATGGCACCAGCGGTCAAAGCTTCGGGACCAAGCATGCTGCTCTGCGCTGACCCCATCTTGAAATTGTGATTGATTTATTCCTTGAATTCGGAGATATAAAGTAAGGTTGTTTTGAGGAAAGAGCGACCGGTGAGCTGGAGATTGTGTTGTGAGAGAGAAGTAAATAAAAGAGATGAAGGGAAAGAGTTGGAGGTGGGTGAATTGGGTGACACGACTGTCGATCGCCTATTGGCTCGTGCGAAGCGAGGCACGAGGACGCTTGAACTTAAATTTTGGATATTCGTGCACTATGGAACTATATTCTGAAAAAAAGGGTTTCAATCAGGAGATAGTAATCTACGTTGTAGTACTTCAAATACGAACGTTACTAAAGAGTATGAAAACACATTTCTAATGCATGAAGGGGAATCTCATGTGATCGAAGCCCAGTACACATTCTGATACACACCGATCGGCAATTCTCGAAAAGACAAACAAATCAAGCTGAACATAATAGTACGTGCCACGCAATAGACCAACGCGCCCCAAAGCATCAAGACCCACATAAGCATCCCATCGTAGAAAGCCTCAAGGAAAGTCGTCAATGCGACGCCAACGGGGATGAAAATCTGTATGCAACAACACGCTCGCCAGAGCAACTGGCCTTGCGTATTGACGAAGCTTGCGTTCCAGAAAGAGACTGCGTGCGCAATGCCGATGAGCGCACCCATACAGCTCGAAGCATGAGATGATACTAGAAGGACAAATATTATTAGAGCAAAATAACACGCAGGTCGCTGTAACAACGCACTGAGCCAGGCCCGCGCAGGATTTCTATATGCGCGATTGAAGGGAGTAATCGTTGCGTTCGGGAAGAGGGCCTCTGGAAGGTCGGGTTCCGATTGGTCACTCCGTCTCGCATCCGTTCCAGGACTCGCGGGGTAAACAGTTGAGGTTTCCGTATTCAGGAGAGAGTCGATGGGAGAGGATCCTTCAATGGGTTTAGGTGGAGAAAGGCTAGCGTGTGGATACGATTCCTGAAGGTCTTCCCAATCGGAGGACGCGTAAGGGAGTTCGGGCAGGATTTTGTAGAACGAATCGATCGACTTTTCGGTGCGAATTTTCAGGGTGATTCGCCCGTTGACGCTGTACGGTTTGTGCCACCAGCATACATACGAGATGATGGCGCAGACAATGTACGAACACGTCGTCACCTCAAGCCCGGAGACAGGCCGGTGCTGCGCGAAACGTACGACTGTCTCGACGAGGACCCACGATGCCTGGGCGCAAGTGACCAGCTTCAACATACTACTCGCCTTGCTCCTGTCCTGAATTTCATCCTCAATCTCCTCGTAATTGAGAGTAGGGCGCTTCTCGCGGAACCACTGGTAGAAGCTCCTGCCGTTATAAAAGACCGTGCCGTCGGAGAGCTTGAAGCCGCCCATGTCCGCGAAATAGGCGAGCTGCATCGTCCACCCATCCACCCCCAAACCTCGCATGAAGTGGAGGCCTGCGCTGGCACTTTGAACTTCACACAGGGCGGTGAGCACTGTTATTTCTGGCGCCAATAGACTGAACAGGAGGCAGTAAATCCTGTATATCGAAGGTTGCCTTATGAACCGTAAGGCGCGCCGTCTGGATTTGCTCGTTTCCGGAATGTCTGTGTGCAAGGAGACACTCAGGCATGTCAGGATAGTCGAGAGGCAAACCCAAACGAGGTTGAAGGTGCCTCGGGTGTTTGGGTCGTCCGTCCATCCAACATGAGGATCGTCTACGGGGAATGTCGTGTTCTTTCCGGATTTAAGAACGACGGCAAGGGCAAGCGCTGATATGGGTAACGCAGCGACGCCAGTGACAAGCATGTTGACTATGAGGTTTTCGACACCATCGCCAAAGTGTCGTCGAAGGATGGCTCCAGGTTTTGTTCTGAGGGCGAAACGAATCATCTGAGGTTAGTAAGAAGAACTGGCGTTAGCTCTTCCTCTTTATTGACCGTGGTCGAGGTGACAATGCTCGTCGGCGCCCCGACAATTGCGCACTGCCGACTGTTGGTCAAGAAGCATGTCTTGAAAATGTACACTCAACAGCTGCACCCCCGTGCCAGTTGAGTCGTGTTGCTGTAACTGAGCCTCAGCCACGGTTTCATGAAGAACCATGGTTCGTGGTGTTCGGCCTTCCACGACTGGAGAAGAATCTTAAGTTTGCGCGAAGAACGGCAACAGAGTCCCCCAAAGCCGTTGTCGAGCCAATCTTGCAAGAGTCATCCACCACGATGATTGGGCGTTTCTTGATTAAAGAGGAGCGCACCGAAACCTTAAATGTTGATGAACGTCGATTAACTAGCCCAGAGGCTGTTTCCAAAGTGGTAATGAATCGGAGCATCAAAAGGGAAAAATAAGAAACCGATGTACAACCTATGTGAAGGTAGGATATATCCTCAATAGTAGTACCCTAGAAGTGAAAGAAGACGGCCGAGAATGACTCACAATTACTTCCCATCTATCTGTAGCCACATATTCCAGAGCCGACGTTCCTCTTCTTCCCCTTCGAATTTCCAATGAACCTTTTTGATTTCTCCGAATCCCTCTGCAAGTGTCGGTTCCTCGTGTGTCGCTTTATACGTCTCGAAGTTCGACTTCGGAGTAAGAGAACGCTGATTGTCCGAATTATAATGTTTCATCTTTCAGTTGGAAGGACGAAGTTTAGATCACTTACCATTTCCCAGGGCTCATAGACACGACTACGATGTGCTGCAAGTACGGGTTTACCGAGAGCGCGGTATATGTTGTTGTGCCATGCGAGGTCGAACGATGCTTGAAATGCGAAGCACCTAATCCAGGCGTAGCACATAAATACGAAAGTTATTACGGAGACTCAAAGGCTGACCTGATCGAACACGATAATCGTTGTGCAAGATCCAGAAACAGCTTTCGATGACCTCTCGAGCTATCAACGGTCTCTGTAATTCCGAATATCAATTTCTCGCTTTGAATGAAATGAAAGTGTAAACTGACCAACTACGCAACTAACGCCATTCTTGATCGAGCTTTCGATCGCTGGTAGGTACTTGGAGCGTGTCTTGAGGACCGACTCGTCAATATGCTCGTATGCAGAAGCCTCAAAATGACGTTTGAAGAACGCCGTCTTGCCGGAAGACGGATATCCGACGAAAAGCACTATCTCTGGCACGCAAGGTTGAAGCTTCGGAGGAACGATGGGTGTCGAGCTTGGTAAGACTGTGGGCCCTGAGGCAGGACGCTCTTTCAGAGGGAACATACATTTCTTATGAATCCACCTTACCATCCATCGCCAACACAGATGCATTAAAGCCCTTAAGCGAATGCGGTGTCGACTTCAGATCTAAAAAATATTCCTGTAATAGAAGTTATATTGAACAACTCGAAAAGGCACTTAAAGAGACACCTGCCTCGGGAGTGAAGAACTTCAGTCCAGCATTTGACGCAAACTTCCTATCGGTCCCTGCGAAATCACCAGACCTTCCTGCTGCATCTCCGACATAGAATGACGCATCTATGTCTGTGAAGGAAAGTGTTAGTTTCTCCTTAATTCGTTACGACTTCAAATCACCTATTGAAACATCTCCCGACTTATAGATGCTCTCCAGCGCATACCACATACCAGGTAAAGGCTTTCGGAATATGTCCTTGTCGGTCGCAGCAAAAATCCGGAAGGGAAGATCCGGAAGCTAAGGCAAACATTAACACTAAGTCGTGCAGAATTAATGTGATAACTGACTGATTCGGCGATGGCGTTGAACTTGGTCTTCCATGATTTCACCCTCGTGTCTCCGAGATTCTGATTTGAAATGAACACAATTGCGTACCTTCGTCACTATCAGCTCAAAAATCTGAAGTGTAGGTGGCATACATACCCATCTTCGTGAAGCTCCTTCAGCTTGACTGGAACGGTTTTATTCCACCATTCAAACAGAACTTTCGATTTGGCCTTTGCAAAAGTTGACTTTATGACTGTCCCGTCCAGGTCAAATATCGCGATTTTGGGGTGCAGATCGGGTTCTTTATTGACACCATACAGACATGACGTTGTGCGCACGCCGGGAAGAAAGGGGGTGGGTTGGATCCATCGGAAAGCTTGAGCGGAAGCCGTGTCATGTTCTGACTTCGCCTGCTTTGCGGGTCGAGCGAAAAGTGGGAAAACTGGCGAGATTTTCAGTACAAAAGCAACAGGATTTCAAGCATCCTCACAGTTATTTGCATGTGTCCCACTTGGACCGGCCACTGGGCCATCATCAGGCAAGGCACGTTTCTTCCCTGCGGATTTTAAGGAAGGATTCGAGGTTCCTGCAGATGGAAATTCAACGTAAGCTGGAAGATCGCGTCGATCAGTGTATCAGCAACCTTTCTGCATTCTCGTAGAGATGTTTGCTCTCGCCAGACGCGTCGAATGGGTGATGGACGTCGTGGACAAGAGGCGCATGCAGCAGAACGCGTCGCGTTCGTGAGCGTGTCTCCGGAATTTGCCGCTATCGGTGGTTATAGGGTTGCTCATTACCTGTCTTTCCTCTTCTCCAGTCTTCGTACTACGAGATTTAGGTGAGTAGTGTATCGCTGTTTTAACGTTGGAATGATGAACTTATGTACTGGAACTGTTGCTTAACTCCATAGCGACAGCGGATTCAATTTCTTTAAGGTTGAGCACCGTAACATCGCCAACAATGTCGAGCTTCATCGGCTTGACCCATCTTCGTGATGAAGATCGACTTCATATCTCTGGCGACAACTACCAGGGATGGAGAAAGCTCCAAACCATCTTACTTGAAGCTCAAGGTCTATTTGGGATCGTCAACGGTGACGAGCCTCGACCCGATGCGACCTATAAGGATTGGAAGGAAAGGAACGCTCGAGCCCTCGCGCAGATTGCGGTCAACATACACATGTCGATGCTTTGTGCTCTACCCACCGACAATGCGAACTTGATGTGGTCAACATTGGAAAAGAGATTTTACGACTCTTCTGCTCAGTCACTTGCCCTATCGAAGCTCTGGAACAAAGAGTTCACAGACGGTCAACCCATTGACGAGCAAATAGCGGAGCTACGAGACCTCCGTTTGGAATACATCAATGCCGGCGGAAAGCTCTCGCAGCAAGAATGGCTTGACATAATTTTCCAATCTCTTGTTGGTCTTTCTAGTTGGCCTACATACAAAGAACTTCTCAACTCTATCACCGATCCAGAGGAGTTACTCAAGACCATTCAATCCAAAGAAACAAGGAGAATTCAGAGTGACGTACTGCACCCGAGTGAGACGAGGTCTAATGACGCCTTTGTTCAAGAGCCCTCGGCCAGCCAAACGAATGACAACGCAAGTCGCGTCTGCACCAACTGCGAACGCTCGGGACACACCGTGAATCAGTGCCGGGCTCCAGGGGGCGGTCAAGAAGGAAAGGGTCCGAAACGGAACAAGAAGAAGAAGTCGCGACGCCAGAATAATAATGCCAATGAAACGTTCCTCGAAATCGCGCCGTCGTTTGTGCGCGAAGCGTTCGTTTCGACTATTCCCCCCGCGCCTCCCAACACGACAATGAAGTCATGGATCGTGCAGACTGCCGCTACGACGCATATGTCGAACGATCGAACATTATTCTCTTCATTCTGTTCGTTCGATCCCGTCACAATTCATACATCTTGGGCGGGATCCACTGTCGATGCCATTGGATGCGGCACTATCCCGGTCACTTTTCGCCTCGGTCAAAAAACCACTACCATAACACTCGAGGACGTCATGTATTGCCCAATCTTACCAACAAATCTACTATCGCCTATGAAGCTGGGGTGCGTGACCCAGTTTGGCGGCAATTCTTGCACTTTCGTGCGAGATGGTGTTCCTTTTGCAAAGGCTCTCATCAACGAACGTTTATATGTATTGACTGCGGAGTAACGGTCATTGTCATTTTCCGGACATCCATCTCAATCACACATGCACGGCCAATGTCAATCTCCAATTTCCCCTGTAACTTGTTTGTGGTCGATAGTAGTCTCCTTTGAATGAACATTTCGACATAATTTAGTTCCATTGAGGAACAAAATTCCAGGACCAGTGGACATTACGATACACGTCGGTAGGTAGACTTTTGAAGGACATCCAAATGAGTGCGAACAAAGCGGTACGGGCTATGCAGTACACTAATGCCAGGAATAAAAGGAAACCCCACAGGAATATGCCGCAATATAAGTACTCGATGAAAGTCACGAAGACCAGAGCAACGGGTACTGCGACTTGCGTTAAGGAACACGCCCGCCAAATCCATTGACCTTGGGTGTTCACGAATCTCGTGTTCCAAAAGGCAACTGCGTGAAAGATCCCGATAAACGCGCCGACGCAGCTTGAGATATGACAAGCGACTGAAGGAGTATCGAATTCAGTTCACGATGAAAAACGATCCATCAATGAAAACACATACTGAACCACGACCTGTTAGGGTTCCTGTAGGCGCGATTGAAGGGGGTGGTGGTTGCGTTTGGGAACAAGGGTCGAGGTAAGTCTTCTGGTGGTTGAAACCTTGCCTTCTCTGGGTCGGTGACCTCTGCCAAAGTGGGCGAAAGAGATCTCCACGAAAAGGCGGTTGAGGGTTTTGTGCGAAGTGGAAGCTCGGCGGACGCAGTTCCCTCAGCGGTCACGGGAGAGAGGTAAGCCGAAATCCGGTTTACTTCACGGGCATCCACTGGCGACTCGACTATGACTTGCGACGAAAGGATGTTGCGAGTTGTAGTGGTGTGCAGAGTGATTCGCCCATCGACACCGTAAGGCTTTCGCAACCAACATCCGTATGTGACGATGGCACATACGATGTACGTGCACGTCGTGACCTCCAGCTCGGAGACAGGCAGATCCTCTCCAAAGCGCATGATCGTCTCGATGAGAAACCAAGACGCCTGGAGGCAAGTGAGGACCTTCAAAACCGTGTTCGCCTTACTCCTATCCCTTATGTCGGTTTCGATCTCGTGAAAGTTTAGCTCGGGGCGCTCTTGATCGAACCACTCGTAGAAGTCCGTGCCTTTACGAAACTCCACTCCGTTGGCTAGTTTGAACCCGCCCATATCTGCGAAGAAGGCATGTCGAATCTTCCAACCTTCCACTTTTCGCCTCTTCATAAACGCAACCCCGGCAATGGCACTTTGTAGCTCGCAGAGGGCGACCAGCACCATGAGCTCAGGAGCGAAGATATTGAAGAGAAGCCAGTAAACCTTCCGGAGTGCGGGAAGCGTGATGATTTGCCAAGTGCGGTCGGTATTCACGCTCTTCACGGCAGCTACGCCAACGTGCACGGAGATGTAGACGCAGGTGAATATTGTCGAGAGGCAAATCCATATCACATTGAAGGATCCTCGTGTGTCGGGACTGTCGGACCAGCCGGAGTGAGGGTCACTGGGAGGGAATACTGTCGTATGACCCAGTCTGAACACGAACGTGAGGGCAACGATAGTAACGGGTACGGAAACGAGACCTATGAGGAAGAGTTGTAGTAAGAGTTTTTCGAAGTTTTCGTGCTTGAGATTCTGACGAAAAAGTGATCCTGCTTTAGGTAGAGGGTACAGACGATCCATGGTGAAATGCAGACACACCTTGCGAACATTACTTGCACACTCGATAGTTATATCCTCGCTGAGGAAACCCTCTTACTGTGCGACGTAGCCAGCAATACGAGGGTGCTCAACAACACGGAGATTGGTGTGATGCACGAGCACACCGCCCCTTCATACTCCGAAATTGTCAGATTCTGGCGGCTCAGAAGCATCGCGCAGCCATCTTCCTCGTTTATATGGCCCCGGAGCCAGTAAATATACCTTCGCCCAGCAGCCAAACTGTGTCAACGCGCACAATAAACGAGGCACAGGACGGCAGAACTAGCTCTCACCGTGGTTACAGTCTCGTTTAGGATGCGAAAGAGCTCCTCAGCTCGTGTTGGTGGTGATTGGCGATAATTAAGACAGTGTAACGTACAGTCGTTTGAGATTCGTTCTAGCCTGAAGGTTTTGATTCGTGTCGTTGGGATGAATCTCCGAGGGACAAGCTAGTATTTGCGTTCACTGCGAGCACGCCGAATTGATGTAAGAGCTCTGCCGATGTGTGAGCGTAAATGTGTGGGCTTTGGAAAGATTTAATATCCCATTCGCCTGTATCGTGCTTTCGACCTCATGACAGGTAATCAGTAGACGGAGATGTGCAGAAAAAGGATCAACCTGAGCTCACTTTCCGAGTCTCTCCTGAAACCGTTTCGTTTGAAAACTAACGTAAACAGCTCGCAATTGGAGGAGTCGCTCATCGTTTCTTCCTTCCAAAAGCATCGACGAAGGATAAGTGGAAAGAAACCTGCATAGTACTCAAGCACAACCTTGAATAGCCCAAGTATCAGAGGAAACGTTGTAATGCTTTGTAGAAGTTGATAAAGTTATATCATTTCAGGTCGTCACTACTACACAAGTACTGAGCTATACAAGGACATATGTTTCAGAGAATACATATCTGCCATCTTGAACCAAGTCGCATTTAATTGGAGACAAACGTCGATGGATGTCGTCCGGGAGTGTTTTCGGAAGAAAAACAGGAAGTCGCTTATCGAGTTTCGCCCGAGAAAGCTTTCCATCTGGACAGGTGAAGTTCAGTCTCCCAACGCTCCGTTACTCGGCCTCATCTTCAGAAAGAGACGAAGCGAGTGCTGTCCTTTGACAGCGTCGTCGGTGAATGAACAAATTTTGAACCACGAGTTCGTTTTATATCAGAATGTATTTGCTTGTGTTTGTGTTGCTGTGTCATATTCGCACGCGCGTGGTCAATGATTGCTGGACGACATTTTGGCGTTGGCTGGCCGAAGAAAAACTCAAGAAGACATCCGAGACGGCTGAAGTCGCTGGAATCGCTCAAGGATGGGATCAACAAGGTGTGTATGATGATTCTATGTCTTTGGAACGGTCTCTGACCAGGAGTTTTTGGATGGTTGGCGAAATTGAACTTTGGATGGACCTCGGCGTGGACGTGTATCTTGTATCTATTCCCCCTCGAATCGAACTGCGACAACTCTGGAAACCTTCGAATCCAAACGCGCTCATGCACTCTACGAACATCGACCTTATGCATACGTTTTGACACCCATGAATTCGATCGAGCAGACTGTACTCAAAAGGCCGCGTTCTTGGTCACAAGCGAGGGAAACGTAACTCGCGCCCCAACACTTCGCTCGTTCAGATTGAAGGTGTCACCACGAAGGATGAGGCCCAATTTTACTTAGGAAAGGTGCGGGATATGGTTTTCTGTTGAGGACTTTCACATTCCTGACAATTTTGGTTCGCAACCTCTGTCGGATTTTAAACGTCGGGTGGGATGGATAGCGAGTTGCATTCGTGTATAAGGCTGAGCGAGAAATCCGTGGCTCGAAGGTCCGCGTCATCTGGGGGTGCGTACCATTCCATCTATCGTACTTTTAGTACTTACTTCCTCTGCTTTACTTTCTAAATATTCCTATAGGCGCGTAACCCGTCCTCACGGAAATTCCGGCGTCGTAAAGTCGAAGTTCGCATCTAACCTTCCTCCCCATGCATTCGGTGCTTCAGTCCGTGTGGTAAGTCTCCTCGACCGTATCTCTTCATCGCATTTCTTCTTGGTGCTTACCGACTTTTTTCGATTGTAGATGCTCTACCCTTCGACCATCTAAGACTTTCATCTCCTCCTCCTCTGTTCTCACTATCACGCTCGCACGTATGCAGACATACTCTATGCTTGTCATGCTTCATCACTACACATCATAATGCAAGACGAATACTGTATGAGCGCGCAATCGGAAGTGTACGGTTATGATGCAGGTCGTGGAACTCACGCACTCATAGCTCATCGGGAGAAATAGATACTTTGGATCGGTTGACTCGACCTGCAAAAAAAGGCTAGCACGAAATGGCGCCGACAGTGAGTGCCCGGCGGCCTCACCTACTTCTAAATATTCACATTATCATTGCAATGAATACTGCAAGGCAGCCCATTCGATCGTGACGAGTTTGAGAAAAGGGGTGTTCACCAATAATCTGGATGTCTGAGTCTCCGATAGGAAGAGCGAGAATGAAATCGACACGAGATCATCATCGCCCTAATGGATGTCGAAAGTAACAGAACTTTTGAAAGTCATGACTTGCGACTAAATTCCATGAAGGTGATCGTACGTCCTTGGTCTCATTTGATTTGTTCACAGCCAACCAAAGTGAGCGACACAAACCACTTGCAATGTTAGAAAATGGGGTACAAACCCAGAGTTGCAAGACTTCTAATGAGAACCTGTCCAAACTCGTAAGCTATGGCTTAGTCTCTACAAACAACCAAGACAACGCTGATGGAGATAGAAAGCAGATGAAGAGGCAAGAAAATAAAGGAGAACTCAACGGATCATCGCGACATCAAGCCTGAGGGAGGGAGGACGATCCCTTAAGCTTGTAATCTGCGGAATGCTAAAGCTTCGGTGATCACCCGGGCGCCTTCGGCCTTGGGCGCAAGCAATTTAATTTATCTACACCCGTACCAATCGCAGAACGGGGATTTGCAATACCTAGCAAGCAATTTGACAGCATAACAAACCATTTGTCCTATTCTCTTTCTTTCACTTCACAAAATGTCACAGTGTCCAATGGATGGCCTGAGTGTGCTGAGGGATAGCATTCCAAATGAGAACAGGTTCTCTGTGTTCAACATTACAAGCCATACCTACAAGGTTGTTCAAGGTCATGAAATACTCCTGGACATTCTTGTGCCTAAAAGGCTTCTGGACCCAAAGTTTGGGACTGAAAATAACGGACAAAAGAGGCCTCTTTTAATCAGGTTTCATGGTGGCTGGCTTGTGAGCTTTCTTTTATTGATCAATAATGTTTCACTTGTCCTGACCTGACATGCAAATAGGTAGGAGGGCTGAGAAATCATGAGTTGTGGAATTCCAGATGGTTGTATTCTCTGGCATTCCATAACAATGCAATCATTATTTCAGCTGACCATCGTCTCCTACCAGAGTCAACCATAGACGACTTACTTGAAGATCTCGATGACCTCTGGAGTTGGGTTATTTCAAAGTTATCAGATGTCCTGAACACTTCGTCAAACACGTACTTTGAAAACTCGGGATTCAGGCCTTCTCTTCAAGTGGATTATGAAAAGATTATGGTTGGAGGAGAGAGTGCTGGTGGTTACTGTGCTATTCAGCTGGCACTCCGGGCCAATAAATTGGCAGCCAAAAGTCAAGGAAATTTACCACAAATCAGGACTGTTGTTCCCATCTACCCAATGCTTGATCTCAAGGCACCCTACTGGACAGAAAAGTATCCCAAGAACATTGCCGGAAACCCTCAATATCCATTTTCTGTCATAAGCAATTATTTTGAGGCCATGGAAAAGAACAAACAGATTGTATCAAGCACACCTATGGGTAATCGTGGTGTCCTTGCCGCTGCATGTGTTCAACATGGGTGTTTTCTCAAACTCTTTGGGAAAGATTTGGATATTCTGCTTGGACAGAATGATATCCATCCAGAAGATGTTATTGCTTCAGGAGCAAAGCTGCCTCCGATGCTCATTGTTCATGGGATTCAAGACACTGTTGTCCCAGTTGAAGGCACTGATAAATTTGTGGAGCTTGTCAAAAAATACAAATCTATTAGTACAATGGATGTCAAGTGTATTTTTTCAGAAACCTCACTGATGTACGCAAGGGTACCTGGAGACCATGAGTTTGATTTTGTAGTGGGATTGAATGACTGTGATTGGGTTATCAAGGGTGCGGACTTTTTGGAAAAGCATTGGATCCAATAGGCCACTCTTTATGAATATCTTACTCACTCCAAGCGCTATAACCATGTCGCGTCATTCATCAAAGGCGATCGGAAAATCTCACTCTTTGTGCATGATTTGTAAATAGTACAACTGGACAGATGAATTGGTCAACAGAAAGCCGTAATTAGTCTATAATCAAGTACGTTAGCTCATTGTAATGATTGTATATCCTCGCATTGAAAGCGAACTCTTACAAAATATGAAATCGAATCATAGTGGTGGAAGTGGTCTTCGACATTGAGGACAGATATTCTATCAGAAGAGATTTGATTAGCGACACGAGCAGGAGTATGGTTTGTCTTATAGGACATACTTTTATCGCAAGCCACTTTTCGAAGAGAAATTGAGCAATTGAGCAAAAAGATGCGGACGTTTAGAAGTTAGTAATCCTCACCTTCTCGAGACATGCTGTATGCTATTTAAAAGGAGCGGAGGGAGTGAGATAAAGGGTACGCTGGGAGAAATACTTAATTTACGTACGAAAAGGTGTCCGCACGGAGCGAGGGCATATACGTTCCTTGCGTTGGCAGCGCTATTTGCTTTGCTTGTGCGCAGGGCCCTTGAGCGAGCATCACGGACGCTATCGAAAACGGTACTTCGAAGTCGATGCCAAAGACCTGTGCTTCCCGTATGCAAGTGATCATTGTACGGGGTGCCCGGCCTGCTTGGGTGATCTCGGCTCGAAAGCGAAGAAGAGCTGGATGAAATGATGCTCTGTGACGAAGGCTGTAATTTAATTGCGTCCAAGCAAATAGCACAATCTCCGAGGCTCTCTTGACTGGGCGCTTCGGCGTCGGCATCTGGAAAGACTGGATGGTAGTTATATCTTTGTGCGTGAACGTACTGTACCGAAAGTTTAGCGTATCTCAATTTATTTCTCTAAATCGCTCACCGATTTCGGAAGGAAAAACGAAGGCCCGATCTTTTCTTGAAGGAAAAGAATGAATACTTGAAAGATCACCACTCCCGAAAGCCAATAGATCCAAGCTAAATTCATGTTTCGGCGTCAATGAAAATATGGCTTAGAAGCGAAAGTGTGGTCCAGACTCACGAGATGGATCGACACCCAGCACATTATTGGGACAACCGAAGAGGTCTGGGTATGCGAGTTGTAAGTATGAAATGAAAACCGGACGACAACGTACATAGCGCAAAAAATAATCGGAAGAATGTAGTCCCCAGTAGATATTGCGCGGACAAGCCCGAGGCCGTATCCCGCCTTGCAGAACGGACTATTTGCGGGATCCAAAAACTCGAGTACACCACCGCAACAATCCATACACCAAGCGAGGGGGAAACAAGGACTTGTATGAAAATCATCAAAGCCAGGGCCAGAGAAGCGACTGCTTGGTGTTTGTTTAAGTCAAGAAAAAGGCATGAAAAATTAGTACGAACTTAGCCGGCCCTGCGGACTCTCGCGCAACCTTTGCCAGAGTCTTGAAATGAGTCCAGGAGACGAAGTTGAAGAAGCGTCGTTTGTTGGAGTTGGTGATGCAGTGCCACTATTCGTACCACCCGCTGTCGCTTCTGTCGTCGATGTTTGTGGTCTAGGTCGTGTTGGAGGGGGAGCCGTCTCTTCAGGAGCTTGAATTTGGTGGATAAGAACAGAAAACCTCTATAATTAGTGGGACTCAGTGACGATTAAGATGATACGTTTGAAAATCGCTCACCGCCTCATGCACAAGTAGAACACTCGCAAGAAAAGCCGGAGCGATAAGGGATAAAGAAGGTCGGCCGTCCGCAAGGATTCCGAAAGTCAAATGCTGTAAAAGCAAGTGTGTTATGGTGGATTCGAATGATTTGCCGCACATATTATGCTCACCCCGACGAACGACACAGAGTCCGTCGCTGCTTGCGTGAGGAAGGTCCATCGTGAAACGCGCGAAATTCCGACAGGAGTCTGGCTAATAGCCATCTGTCGCAATAGGAGCCAGAGAAGCCCGAGGTACGCAACGCAGGCGAGTGACGCATCTAAAGTGCATTGAATTAGAAAGCATAGAAGGGGAGAAATTCAATAGTCGGTTCGCACATGTTGTAACTTTACGCCAGAATCTCTGTGATCTTTCAGATAGAAAGTCAGTGAAGACGCTCAAGTAAAGAGAGTGAGACCTCACTTCAATCCTTCCGCTTCCTTAACCTCGAAGACGATTCCACACTCCCTACTAATTAAAATTCCGTTGACAGTGAGGTTCGGACGCGCGACTGTGGATATTCCCGTGGGCGATTCAAGTTCACTTTCCAATTCTTTCATCAAATGTAACGGAACTGATGTCGGTGTCAACTGCAAGAATAGCGTAAAGGGACACGTGGTTTGGGGTGTCTCCTCTGACAAACTCAATTTATGAATAAGTTGAGAGCACCAGAAGTTCTGTACTGACCAGTTGATGAAGAATCAAACTCGAGAACACCGGAGTCGATCATGTCCTCGAGTCGTTTGATACGCGCGACCAGCTCTGCGTTCACTGCTTGAGCTGTAACGTTCATAAAATAGGCAGGAACCAGAGACGGTAAAGAGCGTAGGTCGACATGCTTTCTGAAATAAACATTAGGTAAGTATGGAGAGATTGGATTCTTTGAATGAATAAATACCCATCGGGTTCAGCGAAGCCATATATCGTGCCGTTGGTGGTGACGTGCACTGCTTCCATGTCGAAGCCAAGTTCATCTCCGTTTTCCGCGTCTGTGATCTCAACCCTTCCCTTGCGAGCTCATGAGCAAGGAACGATGAAAAGACGACAAAGAGTGGAACCCACATGCATTACAGAGATGTCTTCCAGCTGCACTTGGTCTGTGTCATTGAAAACAACAATACCCTCCCCAGTATACGACGGTCTCTTTTCAAGGACGCGAAATGCGATTTCGGCCTTTCTGCTCCAATTCCAAGTACCCATTCGTTCTATCGCATCTGTCATGTTCATTTCACGAACCATAGGGCTGGCATAGCGTGCCCAGGGGATCCCAGGGAAGCTTCCGTCAGACGTAAAGTTGGAAGTTGTAAGATTGTACATTTCCGTTGGTCCATGTACGAAACCGGTGATATTTGAGTAGTACGACGAGGTTTCCGGGTGGAGAGGTCCGCCAAACGTCATGGCTCCTCGTGCGAGCTCAGCTACTTGAACGTCTGGCTTTGGCTTCATGCATAGACATTTACTTTATGTTTCTGTACAATGAAAAAGATGGATCAATGAACGCACCATCGTAAAATTGGGCGCTTCAAGCCCATGTAACCAATCCGTGAAGTTCGTTTGCTGCCAACGTAATGATCTCAAGGAATCTCGGTAATGACTCTGGGTGACAAGATCATCTCCTCCGTTCATGAGCATGAAGAGCATGATGCTCGCGAAGATAAAGGACGAGACCGAACCCCGGCTTGACGAAGGGGTAGGACCAGGTACTGTTGTTGAGGCATTAGTGTCGTCCGTCGCCGAAGGAGGACTGTTTGAGTTTGGGGGCGCATCTTCTGAGCGTGCACTGTCCCGTGGTGGTTGCGGTGAAGACATGAGTCCGTCTAAGAGAAATTGAGCTTGTTGGGTATAAAGTAGGGAGGTTGTGACATGGGTGTGTTCAAGATGTGGAATCTGCGGAAGCCACGCACTGGCCACGCTGCGCGACGCGACCAATTCCACTTTCACCACCTTCAACGATGTCGGAGAACGCGTCAAGTAGCTCAGCTGCGAAAACTCATGGAAACTCGAGCGGGGCAGCAGAGGGAAGCAGAAGGTGGACGTACTTTCACTCTGCTCTCCAACTCGCAATTCAACGATGTGCCCACAAGTGGACGTGAGTGATCAAGACTTCAACAGACGCGTCGGGTGGACTCATGAACGGTTCGACGAACAGATACGAGGAATTCTCCGAATGTTTCGAGCTCTGGTGCAAGGAGGAACCTGACGGCGCGTCTGGAGTGTATAACACGATCTCAAGACACATGGAGCATCTCATAACTGTTGAGTTACTTCCTCCACCGCGCACACAACTGACGCACTAAACTGTTCTCAAGACCGCTTGTGACAAACTTTTCGAACGATATGATGCTCGCGAAAAGATCGACATCCTTCACGCCGTGGTGACAGAGGCACGAGAAAGGCAGAAGGCTGGCGTTCTGCCCGAACCTGACACTTGGAGAGCGGACATTGACCCAAGGACTGCCGCGAGGGCAAGGACGATTCCGATTCTGACAAATGAAAGAGATGAACTCAAGAGAAGACTAGCAGAGGTGCGTCGCGCGCTCACTTCATTCAGGCGTTCCACTGACAATCCATTGAAGCTCGAATCTGAGAATGACGAACTTCAAAGTAAAATACAGTCAAACGCGCGTCAAATCGATCGGAATGAGAGGGAAGAAACGGCTAGGATAAAGGTTCTGAGAGAAGTGTGTTTTCTTTGATTCTCTTTCTTCTTGCGCTGATCGAAATGTGTCACAGCTCGAAGCGCAGTGGTCCTCATTACCAGTGGAAGATATACAAGAGTGGGCACTTCGCACAGCAGAAACGCTGACAACGAAATCTGTACCATAAGACCTTCAAATCTCCCTCTCGAGTTTTCATAATGCTTCGATGATCTATTTCACGACCCTATTTATTTCTAAGTAATTATCTGTATTTTGCTGTATTTTTTGAATAGACATTCCCACGGGCCACGTTTTTCGAAGTGGACGAACTTCACAGCCGACGCGTTGACGAACAACTCTGACACGCCATAATTACGTCTCTCATCTCTCACTGTACGTCGAGTTCTACCTTTCGCTATGGGTCGCTTGAGGCGATCTCGCACCCATCACGCCCAACGCGACGTACACCGCGCTGCAAGAACGAGGGTCCGTAAAACTTTCACCATGCCGGAAAGCTTTTTTTGCTGATGATTTACTTTGTCTGTAGGCTCGAACAAGGGATTTGGACCAAATTCAATTGATAGACTTGGACCCAAAGGTGTGTATCTAATCTTGCTGTAGGATTGCTCCGGACCTGACAGGTGAGGTTCTATGCAGCGTCGAGCTCAACTTGAAGCGCAACCTCTAGACCTAGAGAAGCCAGGTCTCGCCCAACATTACTGCGTAGAGTGTGCAAAGTGAGTAGCGCATACTTTTACACTATATCATCTCTATTTAACAACGACTCGCAAGATACTTCGAATCCGACGTTGCTTTACAATCGCACTGGCGAGGGAAAGTGCACAAACGGCGCTGTAAGGCTTTGAAGGAACCAGCATACACTATTGAGGAGTCGGAGAGGGCCGCGGGACTTGGTAGAGAAGGGAAGAGACAGGAGACGACGGTCATGGCAATTGGCTAACTGACATTCCAATGATGTATCTCACTTCTTGATCTCCGTCGACCTACGATTGTATTTTGGATCTCTCGTAAGTTCTCCATCCTCCGGTAGCTGCTTAGACTGATGACTTCCTCTCTAGAATCTGTAAAAGTACTCTACTGTACTATAATGTTTTTCTACGAAATACCCTCTCGCGAGTTTTGGAAGAAACCAGTGCTTTCGCCAATCCGCCGACCAAATAACCGTAACCATGCGAATTACATCGAACCCGTCTCGGAATGACTATCGAGTGCTTTTCAAGCCTTCTAAGGATTTCTTTCTTACGTGCGGTTCTCTTCTCCGACGTTCCATTGCAATTGGTCGGTTACTCAGCAGTACCCTTTCGTGGGAGTGAGTGAGAATCTGGTTACCGCTATAGGAAAATCTAATGACAATATCTCCTGGCGTTCTTCGGCGTAGCGGCCTTTGGAGATCTATATAAACAGGTCGTTTTCGAACTACAGCATCCTCATCATCCCCCAAAACCGATCGCAAAGTGTCTACTTCAACGCGCCTCGCAAAAGCTCTACTGAACAGACGTTTCCTGTCCAACTCGATCTCTCCAATCAAAAACATCCAACCCACCTCCACTTCAGCAGATAGTGTCTTAGGAAAGATGTCGGCGAAGATCATCCCTCGCTGGAGCACAGAACGCGGCAACGCCGATCATGGGTGGCTCAAGACCTTCCATACCTTTTCATTCGCCATGTATGTATCCATTGATGGTCTAGACAAGACTGATTCTGACTTTAATGAACGAAGGTATCAGGATGGTGAACACGATAGCTTTGGTTCTCTACGCGTTATAAATGAAGACCGAGTCGAAGCATCAACTGGTTTCGGCACTCATGGTCACCGGGAATTCGAGATATTCTCGTATATCATCAATGGTGAATTAGAACAGTAAGCTCTGCGAGATTTCCATACTTGCCTCAGTTAACCTTTTGATACTAGTCGGGATTCGATGGGAAACAAAGAAGTTCTCAAGCGGGGGGACGTCCAGCTCACCTCCGCAGGTACTGGAATTCGTCATAGCGAAGTGGCGCATGGCCCAAATCAAGTGCATTTCGCTCAGATTTGGACTGTGCCCTGGAAGAGCGGGTTGAGCCCCAAGTACTTCACTCGGTACGTATGGCACCAATTTAATGCGTGAGATGCTCCTAATTTCTCGTTTTATTATTCTAGTCACTTCTCCGATGACGAAAAGAAGGATAAATGGGTTCAAGTCGTCGCCCCAGTTGGTGCGAAAGATGTATCCAGCGATCGTGAAGGATCGGGCCCCGCACCAGTCCAGTCTCCAGTTACCTTGTCTGCAACTTTACTCTCGCCCTCGACTACCCTGACGCATATACTTCCTTCCCCAACCACAACCGAAGGAAAATCTTCATCGCAAAGGAAGGCGTACATCCACATCATTCAATCTTCGGGATACAATCCAAGCACGGCTAGCGGAGCAAGCGTGAAGATCTCTGGTCCCGGTGCTGAGCTCGTGTTGCGAGAGGGAGACGGCGCCTACGTTCTTGGTACTGAAGGCTCGGAGCTGAAGTTCGAAAACACTGGCAACTCAGTCGCCGAGATCCTTCTCTTCGATGTCGAGTAGTAATCGTATCTCTCTTACTGACAGCTCCTACTTTGTATCAGTATTCTAAACAACTACATAATGAATCGTTTCCCTTGATGCATATATCTTGCTGCGAAGCGTTATTAGGTGTTTACCGCGATGCACTATTAATTCATACGGCCAACGTTATTGTACAATGATAGCGCTTAGATGTTATTTGGTCTTGATCAAAAGAACGTACTTCCTTCCTCAGGTTGTGGAAGCTTCTTGTTCTCCCCGGAGGCCATAGCTCTGGAAAAGGCGTTGAACATGGTACAAAAGCATGGCAGCATACACTCATGACTCACCTTCTAATCTCTACCAGAACTGTTTCGAGGCTCATCTCGTGGCTCCAATGACTGAGATTTGAAATCTTCTTTAAATCGACCTTTCCGTTCTTCTGATCCACGAAGGGTAGATTAATTCGAGAAATGAAAGTGACCGCCGGTGCGACCTCTGGATAGTGGTCATCGCAATGAATGCGGAGACTGTATATGCGGTTCTCGTGTACCGTCTGTAACCTCCGATCGTCAGAGAACAGCGACCATTTTCGATCATACAGTTTGACTGACGTGTCCTGGACCGAGAATCGTCCCTGTCCAATTGCTCATTGTGATATCGTCGCCATCCTCGAGACCATACGAGCATGAGCCGTCACCAATGCCCTTCTCACCCTTCTCGAGTTCCTCAAGGAGTTTGAAATTTCTTGGAACTAAAGACGATGGTAAACGAGCTTGCAGCACTTTATATCCCGATAAATACCTTTCGCCATCCTAAAGCACTTCGAGACGAGATGAGTGTACGATGTGAAGTCGATTCAGCCGCCAATGTCGCGACGCGAAGGCAGCGAAGCGGCAGTGCCGGCATTCCCCGAAACGGCAAGGGCATGTCATAGGACGGGAAGGCAACTCATCGCTGCCAGGGACCACCACTTTGCACAGTCGTCGACGTCGGGAGACTCCCGCTGCTTTTGTCTGAACGTCCACCATGTTTAGCAGCGCGAAGACGAATCCATTTGATGATATTGTCGGTGAGTGCGCGGTAACTTCACGGCGAATGCGGCATGGTCGATCTCACCAGAATTCGCCCGCAGCTAAGACCACTGACGAGAACTTAACGAGCGAGAATTGGGAGTTAATTATCAACCTATGCGACAAGGTCGACGATGAAGGGGAGCAAGGGTAAGTGCAGCATCTCACTGGAGAGAACGAAGTCTGAGAATTATCCGCAGAGCACGAAACGTAATCGCCGCATTGCTGAAGAGACTCGCGCATCGGAATTCCAATGTCCAGATCTACGCGTTGGCCTTAGCAGACTCTTTGTCGAAGAACTGCAAGGGACAGACAGGGCTGAACCGTGAAATATCGTCAAAGTCGTTCACCCAAGGCTTGGAGAGGCTTGTCACCGATCGGGTTCGTCGACTGTTGACATGATTGATGACTGTCGCGACTGACCCTGCGTCCGTAGAACACTCATGATAAGGTCAAGAAGAAGGCGTTGTCGCTCATTGCGATGTGGGCTCGAGAATTTAACGACGAATCCAATCTCATGACGGAGCTCTACAACAACTTGAAGGCAAAAAGTAAGGGATTCTCTTCTCGCCACTAACACCGTTTTGAAATCTGCATCGAATTAGATTACAGATTCGAAGAAGAAAGCGAGCCTCCTCCGCCCAGAGTAGACGACGATATCCTAAGGAAGGAAGAGGAAGAGCTTCTAGCTGTTCTTGAAATGTCGAAGCTCGATAAAGGGGGGAGAGGACAATGGGACTCTTTCAATGGTCGTGGCGCCGGAGGAGCGGGCAGCTCAAGCTCATCAGCGGGGCCTAGCCAACACTCAGCAAAACCTGCAGAACCCGCATACACGACTCCGAAGCCGTCTTACACTCAGTATGCTGGTGGATACGTTCCCGCTCGCACCCCGTCACCCAAGGTGGAATCTCCTGTGATAGCTGCTCCTGCAAGAGCACAAACGTTCACCGCAGCACCAGCACCAGCAGCAACGCAAGTCTATCATCCCGCTTCCTCTCAAGCTGTGCATAGTTCACAAAGCTCCCTGTCGCTTAAGACAGCTTCTCGCGTTCGGGCGCTCTACCCGTTCGAAGGGAGCGAGAAGGGCGAGCTTTCTTTCCAGAAAGGCGACATTATCAAAGTCGTTGACCAAAACTACACGGAATGGTGGCGAGGCCAATTGAAAGGAAGAACTGGTATTTTCCCAGTCAACTATGTGGTGTGTCGCGAAGATTCTACAACATCCCGTGTACGCGTTCTGAAAGCCTTGTAGGAATTATTACCAGACCCAACGTCCGAAGATATTGCGAAAGAAGCAGAACAGGAAGCAGTCGTTTTTGCCCAAGCCGCCAACGTCGACAAGTTGTTGAGCATGCTCCGAGGCATGGATCCTGCGAAGGACAATCTCGCCGATAACGAAGAAATTCAGGTGTGTTTTCCATGTCGCACGTTCATCACAAGTGTGGATATTCAATAGAGCGTTTGCAGGAACTATACAACATAAGCATGTCGCTTCGACCACGCGTGGTGAAGCTCATTGATAAATATAGTCAAAAACGAAGTACGTTGATCATTTGAACTATTATACATACATCGGTTAAAGCATTGTTTTTCAGCTGAACTAGTCACCATCCACGAAACGTTCGTCAAGGCGCGAAACATTTACGATCGCATGATGGAAGAGTCTCTGGCTCGCAACAGCGGAAGTAAGTCATTACAGTTATATTGGCGTGGAATCATTCTTTATGGCGAAATCCCTCAGTGTACGATGCAAGGCCGACTTTCCAGACATCTTTGCAACCCCAGCTGCGACCGGACTCGAGAATCCGGCCAGACTACGGCGCGTCTCCATACCCTATGTACGACCAACAGCCTGCCGCGCCTTTCAATGGCGCCTTCCCGCAGCCCGCTCCTCCCAACTATCCTACTGGCGCGTCTGCGACTCCCCAGCCGTTTAGTCAACCAGCACATGGCCCACAGCAATATCCTGGCCAGCAGGTATATGCGCTTCCTCCACAAGGAGCACCTGAGCAGGCCATGTATGGTGGGTATCCCCAACAGCAGCAGCAATCTGGGATGCAAGTTCCTCAGCAGCAACATCAGCCAGCAGCATCGCCCCAGCAGGTACAGCAGCCCGCGCAACAGCCTCAGCAAATGCAAATTCAGACTCAAGTGGCGCCCACACCGCAACCGCAGAATCCAGTGCCGCAGATTCAGCAGACTCTTTCACCGCAACTTCTAGCTCAAGCCCAACAGCAGCAAGCGCAAGCGCAGGCACAGGCACAGGCACAAAATGCATACCACGAACCTACTGGTGCACCTCAGCCTCAGCCTCAAGGACAACCACAACCCACAGTCATCACGGGCAACCCACCATATCCCTTCGATCCTCTCGCCAAGTATCCAGATGAGAACGCACAGGCATGGGCTGCTTACTACGCTCAAGGGGGTGAGGATCCACAAGGACTGGTTTACTTCATCTCCGTACCTCGTTTGAAGGAGGCGCCTTCGGAAGCTCCAGCGCAACAAGCTCAGCCGACTTTGCAAGCACGATCGTCCTCATTTGACGCCGGGGGAGGCGCGGCGGCGGCGCCACAGCCCTCAGAACACCCCGCAGCTGGGGTACAGCCGCTGCAGATCAATCCTCAGGCTCAACAACAACCAGTAGGACAGATGCACCCAAGCGCTGACGCGCTACCAGGCTACAATGCGACAATGCAAAACGGGAGCACAACGTCACTGCAGCAACACAGTACAGCGCCAGGGCCTGGTAATGTGTCGCCACAGAGTTTGCAGCACCAGCGAGGGCCTTCGCTCAGCCAAGCGCCCGGATCGCCGACGTTCGCTAGTCAGCAGCAGCAACCGCCGTACTACGCAGCGCAGGGGGCTCCACCACAGACTGGACCAACTTCGCCCATTGGTGGATCGCACCAGCAGTTACCCGCTCCTGGTCAGTACCCGCCTAACCCTTATCCAGACCAGGCACCTGCTGCGGGGGCACCCGATCCCAACGCTCAGTACAATGCACAATTTGCACAAATGCACGGACAATTTGGTGCAATGGGCGTCGGCGAACGGACACCGTCCGCACCCGCGACGCAGACTGTCTGAGGGATTGTTGGATCGGAAATTGAGAGTACTGTAGCTAGCAGCAGTCAGTGATACCAGAGAAGGATCTAATGTTCTTAATTTGCTTCAGCTTTGTATCTACCTTTATTACATGCATTTTCGACCAAACGCTCTCTAATTCTGCAAAAGGAATCTCCAAGGAACAAGGTACATGTACATGAGACTGTATCTCGCTCGTCATTCAGATCAAACTTCAAAAAAGAGGAAATGAAAAAATAATGGCCAGTATGAGGGTCGAACTCATGACCTTGGCATTGCAAATATTAGTACCACGCTCTAACCAACTGAGCTAACCGGCCTCAAAAAAAGTGTGTAAATGTAAGTATATAATCATTTTGTAAGTTTTGTTACTTAGGGCGTGGAATGATGACTGTGACGTCAAACCGGATTGCAACTCGGTTCAGTTGAATGGCGAGCAAACATTCATCCTGAATGCTCCCAAATCCTCGAGGCGACGCCTTTTTCTCTTCAACCACGACTTTCACGACGGCGAAACATCTAAAGGAGACGTTCAGAAAGCAAGTGATCCAGTTCTCGTAGGGAAACATCAACAACAGCGGCGAAAGAACGACGTGAAACATGACTTCAAGCGAACCGAAGGCGGCGGATTCGCCTCCAAAGGTGGATCTCGTCCTCGTTTTCCGTTCAGGCTTGCTGCATCAAACTTCGAAATACACAAGCAAGCAAGAGATTAAGGAGAACGCGTTGGATGCGCAGGCTGAATATGAGAGGCTTCTCTCGAAACTCCAGGGTGCTGGCCTGCACGCGACAGGAAGACGAGGTCAGAAGACGGGTCAACTTTTGGTGCTAATTTGGGCACCGAGCTCAAAGGTCGCTCGGATAGTCCAGCGCGAAAGGTATGTGATGGTTGAAATGATTTCCTGCTTAAATTGACATTGTTGAAGGCATTCAGACTTTCTGCGTGGACTTCCCTCCTCTTCAATGACGACAATGACAACTGAGGCATTATCGGAACCCGAATCCCTTGCACCTGCAGATCGCGTTCGTCTCATTCATGACTATATCACCTCCACAACACTGGACGGCGGGCTTGGTATTATTCCAGGTAGCAAGGACTGGAAACGTGTTGAAAGCATAATGGCACTTCATGATCACGACTTTAACGACATGTGGCTTCGCAGTTGGACGCGGAGACAGATAGGATTTGGAATTGGTATAATCGAGCTCGATAAGATCAAGGACGAGGTGCGTAGACTTCGTACAAGTTGTTATCTGTTTCTAAGACATTGGGCAGTTTGGAGAAGCCGTGGCTCTCTATTTCTCTTTTCTTTCATCATATTCTACCGCTCTCATCCCTATTGCAATCTTTGGTTTCTTGTTCTTCTATCTAAAACTCCCATACTCACCCATCTACTCCGCCGTCCTCGCCTTGTGGTCCGTCGGATTCGTCGAATATTGGCGCATTCGGCAACGCATCCTTTCAATACGCTGGGGGACCCGTGGATCATTCCGTGCTGAACGCCGGAGGGCTCAATACGAAGACATTATTGGCGGGGGAAAGTTTCCCTGGTGGAAGAGGGACTTACGCATTTTGTCTAGCTTGCCCGTCATCCTGCTCTTTGCGGGCTTATTAACAGCCCTGCTGACCGGAATATTCATCATCGAGGCTTTTGTGACGCAACTGTATACCGGACCTGGCCAGAAATACATCGTAAGTGATATCATCGTCTCGTCTTGGACTCTCAAGCACCAAAACTGATGACTACCAGTCGTATATGCCAACGGTACTCTTCATCGCGTTAGTACCTCGACTATTGGCGGTTTATCACTCCTATGCCGTTCGCCTCACCGATTGGGAGAACCATCCTCAACAGTCAGCACATGAAGCATCGCTGACGCTCAAGACATTCGCACTGTCCGCTATCGTGGCTTACCTGGGGCTTGCACTTTCGGCATTTGTATACGTTCCCTTCGGCGAGTATATCATGGAGAACGTACAGCAGACGCTCTTCGCCTCCACCGCCGTAGTTGGCGCCGGGGCGTTTAAGATTGCGAACGGAACCAAACTGTCGTCGAAGGCTACGGAGCAGAATATTACGGCGGGTACAAATTCTACGGTGGACGGATTATGGGCAAGTGGGGCGAAGAAGACGAACCCCACTCGCTTGCAGAGTCAAATGTTTGCGTTCACTGTGACGAACCAAGTCATTGGGGCATTCTTGGAAGTCGGTCTACCATGGATCCAAGGGAAAGTCGATTCTTTCCGCTCGGGTGGACTAAAGAACAAGTTATCTCCATCTCCATCGACACATCACACGGTAGCGAGCTCGTCCTCCAACACAGCAGTCTCAGCGACGAACACGAAGCGCAACAACGGCAAGCGAGTCGTCTTCGAAGATGAAGAGTTTGGTGAGAAAGTAGAGCGCGAGTTCCTCGCAGAGATTCGCCACGAGGTGTCTCTTCCTGAGTACACGCTCTTCGCCGACTACTCCGAGATGGTCACGCAATTCGGGTACATCGCGCTCTGGTCGACGATCTGGCCGCTCGCGCCGCTCATGGCGCTGGCGAACAACTGGCTTGAGCTCCGCTCGGACGCGTTCAAGGTCGCGCGCCAGAGCCGCCGCCCGATCCCAGCGCGCACGGACACGATCGGGCCCTGGCTCGACTCGCTGACGTTCCTCACCTGGCTCGCGGCGCTCACGAACTCGGCGCTCGTGTACCTCTTCCGGCCGAGCAAAATATCGGAGACGGTGTATGGGACAGAGCTCGACGCGAGTCATATCCACACTTCGATGCCGCTGAAGTCGTCGTTCGTAGCAAGGGCTGCGACTTCGCACCCGGAGTACAACGAGCTCATCGTTCCTGCAGTCTTGATTGCTCTCTCCGCATCGCACGGGTATATTCTCGTGAGGCTCTTTGTTCGTCACGTCTTGGAACGCTTGCTGTGGAAGGGCAGCAAGGAAGAGGAAGCAAGTGAGGAGGCTGATCGCCTCGTCAAGGAGCAGTACTTGAAGAGTTTAGGCCTCAGTGATGAAGAAAGCGTGTCGAGCACCGTGAAGGACGAGGGACTTGGGGACATCGCATTCTGGAAGCGGGACGAGGGGATCGATGAGATTCAGAAATCTGTGAAGGATGCTTGATTGTTCTCTTATTCTCATTCCGTTTTATGCATGAAGTATCTCCGACTTCACCCCTTGGACGATATTCTACTTGATTATCAGCTTGATTAGTGAAATTTTTCCTGCATCTCTTAGTACTTCCCATAACTCGCCGCGCCGGTTCATAAAACATCAGTTAATTTCACAGTTCAAGATTGGCTTGGTATTCTAAGAACATACATCTTAAAGCGGGTTTCGATATCACCCAAACGCCTTCACCGCGTTTACACATTGGAAAAAAATCTTGGGAGTAAAGTATCTTCATACTGAACAAGTGGCTGCCTGTATCACTTTTCTAGCCTGTTTCCCTACAACTGACTGGCTTCGACAACTAAGTACACTGCTAGCGCACTTGGCCTTGTTCCGATCGAACAATCCAATAAGTAGTCGACCTTTTTCTTGGCCATTGTACATACGGTAAGTCCAAATTATTCAACCACTCAGAAGTAGAACTTATGCGCCGAGATCATTTAGAGAAGGGCAAGTAGAAGGTTTATATTCACAAAACAAAGCATACAGTCACACGAAGTACATGTATGTTAGCCCACGGACGTACCTCTCAAATTCAAGTGCTCCTAACTTGTCGGCGTCATCGGAGCTCGAGAGAATTCGTCAGAACTGTCGGGAAAGAAAAGAAGAAGAGTATTTACCTTTGCTACGTCTTCACACACAATGCGCGCGCAACCAGCAGCCAACCCGACCTCCGAGAGTATCGGACAAGCTGAAGG
Source organism: Schizopora paradoxa (assembly GCA_001020605.1). NCBI lineage: Eukaryota > Fungi > Basidiomycota > Agaricomycetes > Hymenochaetales > Schizoporaceae > Schizopora > Schizopora paradoxa. The sequence continues at coordinate 332,124 of KQ085889.1, forward strand.
TCGCAGCCAAACCACCCCCGGTGGCAGGCCCCACAAGCACACAGCTAACCCGAGTGCAGAAGAGTGGACGCGCGAGTGAAGAAGATCCCGGTCGTTGGCCCAGATGCTGCTCGCAGCTATTTTGTGACCCTATCGTCAAGCGGTGTCAGAGCAGCGAAGGTAGAGGAATAAAAGAAAGGCTTACAATTCCGCAGAACCTCTACGCAGTGCGCGAGCTGTAGCCCTTGCGAGGCATGAATGCAGCCCACCACCCCCGGTGGCAGACCCCACGACCCCGCTTTGCAGCGAAGTGTGGTCGCGCGACAGTGACGACGATCATATTTAGAGTCCCGAGTCGCCACCGGTACATGGAATAGGAACGGGGGAGAGGGACTATAGAGTGCGCGCTTCCAACAGACCACCCGACCTAACATCGGCTGGCCCGAGGTCGACAGCCAGACCATCGACGGCGGTAGCTGGCCCCACTGGAGTGGACGCGAGTGAGCGAGGGCGGCGCTGGGACACCTGCAAAACCTAGGAATAATCAGCGACGAATGCAAGAGCCACGAACGATGTCAACTCACCTCGCAAATTAGAGCTGCCTCTACCACGCTCACGTCGATCTCGACCCACTCCCTGGACTCTACGCGGCCACCGCTAGCAACCGGGTTCCGAGGGAGAGAAAGATCTTCCAAAACCCCAGGACTCTACGCGACTGCCGCTGACAGCCGGGTTCACTGACGGGGGGAAGTGATCGACGGAGCGTGCGAGGGCGGACAGCTTTCGCCCTCGAAAAAAATGACTCGGAGCGCTCTGTGGAGAGAGGGACGCGTCAGCGATGTTCAGGAGTCCGAAGAGGAGAGAGCCTGCTAACCTCTCAGATGATTCGGGGCACCGTTGAGGTGCACCCGGGGGGAGAAGACAGCGCGCCCGCCGATGAGGGGGCGACGACCGTCGGTGGGCAGTGGTAGTGGTAGAGGAGTGAGAGTGAGAGAGCGCTCGAGGAGATGGTAGTGGTAGGAGGAAGAGCTCGTTGGTGAGCTTGGAGAGCAAGAACGAAAAACGGGCCAACTTTTATAGAGATTTGGGAGGTCAGCCTCCAAGGCTCCAGACGCTCCTCGATTGGAACTCGCGAGTCGGGCTGACGCTGCAGCTTGGATCTCAGTCTGAAATTTTGACAGAAGATCTGAGGCTGGCTGCATCTCCGGAGTCTCCGGTGGCTGGCCTGAGCCTCGACGCGCTCCAGAAGGTCCATTGTGCCAGCCCGTCGCTGGTTCTCTGTGGAGCTCCCCGGAGAACGCAAGGTAGCGCCGAAGAAGCTCAACGAACGGGGAGACTCAAAGCTGTAGACCAAAAACATTTGACAGAAGTATATGCATTGGATGCTTTGAGTGAGAAAGTAAGTGAGCATGTTTTGTAAGGTTGAGTCAGGATACGCACTCGGGCGGTGGAGACGAGTGGCAGAATGTGAGGGAGGGTTGTCAGCAGCAAGACGACGATCCAGTCTGCATTGTAAGGTGTTCGCACCGGAAGTCCTGGACTCTCCTCCGGCCGAGGCATGACAGATCAGCTCTCTCGAAATTCATGACAAATTCTGTGAAAGTATCCTCCTTCGACTGGCTTTTCCTCGGTTCTTCGTGCTTAGAGGTTTAGTGTAGCGGCGAGTTGCTTCTCCGTTGTTCGTCAAACATTTGTTCCGTATGATCGACTACTCATCATCGCAAAGGGAAGGGAGATACGCACAACTTGAAAGGGTTGTATGAGGATGGAAGTTTGATGCATAAACTTGGGACGTCAAGATCAGAATGATAAACATCGCTGGAACACCTAAGAAATCCTATTTGCCCCACGCCGGCGCAGGGATAGTAAACCGATGGAACGGAACCTTGGGCACCCTGGATGGAAGGTGGAAGGACGGCGCGTTTATTGTCGGACGAAATCATGGAGCGGTTACAGAGGCAGAGAGCAACAGAAGCGTAGCGGGCGATGATCGAAACCTCAAAAGTTGAAATTTACTGGCGATGGGCCTTCATCTCGGAGAACACATGCGATGCCACTACATGAGCCCGTACAGTTCCAACGCTTCATTCGCCGTCCAATTAACGACCTTGATTGATTCGGAAATGCCGAGGTTTGACGCTTGAACCTGGTTCCAGTGAGGAGCAGAACAAAGGAATCTTCAGAAATGGCGTATGGGTGTCGCGTTCGGATGAGATTCGTAGAGAAATTTGTCCCGGAGACGATGCGGAGAAAAGCGAGGGTTCGATGGAGCAAAGCCTTCGAGCGTGCAGGACTTCATAAGCGACGAGGTTTCTTCGGAGTCAAGGACAGTGGCCATCCCGTCGATCGTCACTCGCACAATTGTTCATGTCACCAGCTATCACTAGCCTCTGGGATCTTCTTTTCACGAGACGCTAGAGGACACTATTCTCGCCGAATTCGTGGTAGTGACGCGAGTTGGCTGGGTATTTGACGCAAACTTAGGGTAGAAGGCCTTGGGAGGTCGACATGGCGCTGGCTCGCTGAATCTCCTGAAATTTTATTATGATGTACCAGAGTAAAGAGACGTCGAGATAGACGCACAATTAAGGATAATCATCCACTGTCTTTGCTGCTCATATCCTCCGGCAAGAGTCATGACAGACCCGCTATATGCATCCTCGTCCATCCTCCTCCTCGTCTATCGTCCCCTATAAATTGCACGACAACTTCTATTCAAGTTTCATCGATATGTGAGGTTATGACACAGATTGGCGCATTCTATCGGGTGTATCAGAGAGCCATTGTTCAAATACGGGAGGAAAGTGGGTGGGCAGCAAGAGCAGGGAGGGGAGAGCACGATGGTTGTGCTTCCTACTGGTGGCTGTGCGGTATTTTCAAAAATTTGGGCATTTTAGCGGTCGAAGGTCGAACGGATGCGTTCAGCTTCGAGGACTTGTCGAAAGCGCTCATGCATAATTATCCATTAAGATTGCGCGAAGATATACGAAGAATGACATTGTCTCTACGTACGTACGGTCGTTTCTATACTACAACGATAAGACGAAAAGGAGCGGGAGATTACATGTGAATTGCACAGTAACATTTGGGTTGAGATTGACGAGGAAAACACAGGATGCATGCAATATAAAATAACACGAAAGGAGAAGGGAAAGAATAGAACAATTGTGATGGAATCCTCCAATCCTTGCATCGAAAGCGAAAACAAAAAGATCAATGTATATAAAATAAGATAACGAAAGAGGTTTAGGGTAAAGCTTAGCATTCAGAGTATTGAGAATCTCGAATCCGGTCAGAAAGGAGGCCCCCAGTGCCGACGTGCAACGTCCCACCAGCCTTCTCACTCTTGGAGAGAAGGTCGTCCCACATGTCCAGTTTCTGCCTCTCCGTGAGTACAGTCCGCGCACCCTTCTTCATGTCACGGAAGGTCGCCGTCCCATCTGCTTCGGGGGCCGGTACTTCAGAGCGAGAATCCAGGACATCGTGCGTCGGTCTGGCGGTTGACGCCTGGCTAAGCGCACCGATGGACGCGCGTCCCGTCCGTTCTTCACCAGAGTCCTCATTTGAGAGCGGAGGAGGGGGAGACGAGTGCCGGAAAACGGTAGTGGCGGCGGGTGTGCGCCGAGCACTACGTGGAGGTCGAGGGGGCGGCTCTGACGAGTTCGCAACAGGGGGAGGTCCAGAAGAGTTTGAGTCAGGTAAAGACTGTTGATTTCGTCGGAAACCGAAGGTGTTCACGGCGTTCTCAGTGTTGAACGTGGGCATGAGTGACGAATCAGTCGAGGAGTCGGTCGAAGCGTCGCGTTTCAAGGAGTACCCGTTAACGGGGGATCGACGAGGAGGAGGACAAGGAAGAGATAGAAGATAGTCGTCACTAGATCGTGTGCGACCTCTAATTTCGTCTGCAAAGTCATGACTGTCGTTGCTATCCTGGGGAGAAGCCACTTGCACCTTCTGATACTCGGCGGCAACGTCAAAGTCGAACTCCTCAAACATCTGCAGCTTCTCAGGAGACAGAATATGCTCTCCCAGATCGACTTTGCGATGCGTAGTCTGCAAAGACTGGGCCTTGCTCTGCGGCACTGCCTCTCCATACGACGACGTCGAAGAACGACTTGACCCGACTTGATTGAAGTACTTGGAAGACGAAATATCCGAAGATAGCGGCGAAGATGATCTCGTCGTCGTACTTGGTCTGTTTCTCGATGCGGGAGTTGATTGGCCAAACGGCTTGCTATCTAGTGCAGGCGCTGTTGAGGGACGAGTAGGACGAGACTGCGAAGGTACCGGCTTCCTCGTAGGTGTGAAGTGAAGCTCGCCATGCTTCTCGCCCTTGTGCAAATTTCGAGCGGGTGGCTCCTCCTTCTCAAAGGTCAATCGTGTGGGCAACGGGGCGAGAACCTCAGCGGGAATTGATGGTACCGGGGGAGGATCTTCATTTGCTCCTTTGTGGAACTTGTCCTTGAGAGCGTTCGAGCTAATCTTCTTGACGAGACGCCAAAGCTTTCCGGATCCCGGTGAATGGTTCCCTCCGGGACTGACTTCGTCCTTTGAAGGTGGTGCAGTTCCCCAGGCCTTATCCTTTTTGTTGGGTCGAGGCTCAGGTGTCCGGATAATATGGACATGTCCGTCATGCGATGACGAGCCCTTTGAGCTTACAGGCGTACCAGTCCCGTTTCGCGCAGATGGTAACACCTGTGCCATTTCAGCATCCACGGCGACGTAGCTGTCCAACGAAAGCTTCAGTGAACCGGCCTGAAGTGAGTCTGGATCGGTCGCTGACCGACGACCCAGATGAATGTTGAGACTCGGCCTGCGTTTCCTCTCCGTCTCGACGTGACTCAAGCTCCCTCCCGCAAAGGAGTCGTCCTTCGCACTCATCTTCGGTGGGTCCTTCCTAAGTTTCGCACTCATTTTCCTCGAAAGCTTCCGTTTCACTGTAACCCCCGAGTCCCTTTTATCCTTCTCGGATGCCCCTCCGATACTCGCTCGTGAAGATGATAATGATATTTCCGCCAGCACAGCAGGCGGTGTGTGTTTGAACCTCTTTTCGAGCTCGCTCTCGAAGAGGCCGAACGCGCTGTCGCGCTCAGAGCCAATATTGACGACCCTCCCAGACGGGTTCCCGAACACCGTATAATAGGGCGTCATCGGCACGTCTCCAGTGTCTTCATGCATCGCCCGATCACCTGCATCTACAATCTTCACATCCTGCGCGCTACGACTCTGCTTGGCTCCATCAGATGCAGATGCACGGCCGCGCTGCGCTGCACGTTCCAACACCTTCGCCTTCGCCTGATCTTCGAGCTCCATCGCAGCACCCCGAGCGAGCTCAGCGCGCCGCCGCTCTTGTTGCTTGTACGTATGCGCCACGATTTCAGCAGGGGTCAAACCAACTGGTGGTGGGCTGTCGTCTCGTCTTGAGATAGCGGCGGGTTTGTTTAAATGACGACCAGAGCTCGGAGAATAAGAATTCTGTGGAGACGAGTTATAGGGATTGGCAGAGCTGCCACGTGAAGAGGGGGTAGGGACAGTAGAAGGGGAGAGTGTATTTGGAGAGTAGGAAGCAGATGGAGGAGAATTGATATCAACCTCGCCACGCAGCGCGATCGGAGAGACGTTTGACGTTCGACGGACTCTCCCACTTCCTGACGTCGAGGTGAAGAGGTGAATCTGCGGTCTTGTATGTACCGGGCTCGAGTTCGAGCGGTGCCCCGAAGCCGCGAGAGGCGATTCAGAAGGCGATGATAGGGAGAACGACGAACTCTGAGATCGCAGATGAACAACATCTTCGTCTGCGCCCTTCCCTTTCCTCTCTTTCTCCCGCCCGAGATCACCCTCCAGCATCTTCTCCCACTCTGCGCCTCTATGCCTTCCCAGACTGCGATGACTATCGGATGGTGGCTCCGGGCTCGAGACGATCATTCTTCGAGGCGGATCCACGACTTCTGGGTCTGAAAGGATACTAACACTAGTAGGTGTCGATGGTCTAGCTGGTTTGGACATGAGGCGTTTCATGCAGATACCAGTCGCCTTCCCTCCCATGTCTGAGGGGACGGTGGGTATGAACATTGACCCGTCGCTGACACTCCCTGAGGACTTGTACCCCCGAGCGTGAGCAGAAGAACTGCTCCCTCCCGTTGCGCCGTATCGTGATTTGGCGTTCTCGTAAGCACTCGGAGAAGAGTGATAATCATTTGTTTGACGGGAACCTGTGCGAGGACCGACCGAAGAAGAAGACGAAGAAACGTATCGCCGCCCAGCGAAAGGCGCATTTGGACGCGCGAACGGAGACGATGCATTGGAAGACAACGAAGCAGGAGAAGCAGGGGTATCATTTGGATATTGGGTATATTGGGTAAGTTGTGCAGCGCGTGGAGGCTGGGGGTACGGTTTCCCGACCGCACTCGTGCTTACGCTACGGCCTATTACGCGCGCGCTTGAACTTGAAGGTAAGTCTGCTGGGGAGACCGGAGCAGATGCACTCGTTGCCGCGCGAGGAGTGGCGGTCGACGAAGATTGCGAAGAGTGACCCGCCGACGGTGGGGGTGTCGAGGATGATGACAACGCTAATTGGCGAGGCGACGTCTTGGATGCCATGGACGGCGATTCTAGTCGACGAAGTTAGAACGTTAAGACCAGTACAATGACACGACTACGTGAATACACTTACTTTTCTGCTGAGCGGCCTTAAGATCAGGAGAGGATCGGAGCCTTGTAGGATCGGCGGTCTTCTTAACTTCTGATGAGTGACTTGACGTCGTTGATGGAAACGGCGCAGTCGACGGTGCTAAGGTCCTTGACGGAGACGATCGGCCTTCATGACCATGACCACTATCAGATCGGGATTTGGAGGATGCCGCTGGCGAGTGCGATCGATGTCTGTCATCCCTCACTGAAGGGGACAATCGTTTCGTCGTCAAAACCGAAGCGGAAGGAGAGGACGTGTTCGTCGACGCTCGAGACGGAACTCGAGAAGGTGACCGGGATTGAGAATGGTGAGATGACGTTGACCGAGACGCAGATAATGTGCGGGTACGAGAAACGGGGGCCGGATTATCGAACAGTGCGGGCTCTGCGTTAGCAAGCAGCGACGAAGTCCTTGTAGGTGCTGACATAGACTCCATTAATCGCCCATCGTCTGGGCTGAAGGCCATACCGAAGGAGTCGTCCGCTTGAAATTCCAGTTGTAGTTTTGGAATTGGAGGTATGGAGGAAAAGTTGGATGCAGAGGATCGCCCTTGCAGTGGGTCGGTTGCATGGCGAGAGGGGCCAGCAGCAGGCGTGCGCTTGGAGGAGCTGGCATTCCTGAGGTGGTCGGTCGAGAATGAACGCGACAAGGAGCGTTGGTGAGAATAGGACGGTTTCGAAGAGAAAAAGGCCATTCGATGCAGAGTCAATGAACTATGAGGACGTAAATTCAGTCGAAATGAGGAATTTTTACGGCGATGCTCACCACGTCCGACCTGGCAGACTCGAGTAGAACTACGAGACGGAATCGACAAATATCTTACTGGGACCTATGTCAATTCAATACAATACTAATGTCAGCAGGCCAATTCATCGCCAAAGCATAAACACGACGCACATGAAGGCCAGACGAAGCTCAATGAACGTGGAGGGTGGGGGCGAATTTTTCACTTTGCTTCCGTGTCAACTGGTTCCGAGCGGATATTGTACTTTGTGAGGTGGATGACGGCGGTCCAGAAGATGGAAGTAAGAAGGAAAGGAGCGACAAGCAGCACTCTGAGACGTCCCCTCTCGTCTGTCGTCGACGAGACGGGGGGAGGAAGAAAAGAACGAATGGGACGCAATAAGGCGCGTCTGTGGAACTCTGTGTCCTCCTCGTCCCTTGATTACTTCATGCCCTTACTACCACCGCGACGCGTCCGTGTGTGCTCTTTCCTTTCGACCATTACGACCACATCAAACCAGAACATACATCCTCGTATTTTATTCACAATTGACGCGTATATGAAGAAGAGCGTCGTGCCAACGAACCCCACCTTCGCCTCCAGGTCACGGTCGTGTCCACGAACTCGACGGAAGTAGATCATCCCGTCCACCTTGACAACACGCCAGCAGGCGAGTTTCAAGTCTCCGCTCATCCAGGCTTTTCTTGGATGAGCATGCAGAGGAGGAACGGTCCGTATCTGTCGCTTTCGTGATATGTTTTCCCAAACCTCTGATTGTTACGTTTCAAGTATGTTACTTTCATCAGGTTCTCAGACATGAGGAGGGCGAACGCGCTTTCCCTTTCAATCGTCTGTAGAAACACTCGAAAACGAGTGTACCCTCGGCCAAGGTCCCGACCGTCCAATCTCGGTCCTCTCTGCTCTCCTGCCAGCGATGCGATCTCAGCAGGGATCTTCTTCTGCACCTCGAGTCGATCCCTGATGCCCAATCGAATCCGTTCCCGTCCAAGGGCGTGCCTTGACGACTGCCTTCGAAACCTTACTACCCACGACGCGCGCTTTGCAGATACTTCACCCGAATCCGCTTTTGCCGATCACCTTCCACTTGGGACAGTCTCTCGCACTTCATGGGAAACTACTCTCAAGGCTACTTGATTGGTATGTCGTGGACCTTCCGTCTTCGGTGGATTGGAATGACAGAAACGCCGATAGCTCCTATCATCATTCGCAATATGGGTCCTGTCAAAAAAGCCGGTCTTCGTGACCACCGCCGCGTCGTGAAACGCCAGTACTAGTGGCCGCTATTCCTAGATATCTAGACGATTGGCAACCAGGACGACCTCGTTGCAAACACGCTGAGCTTAAACGCACTTGGCTTGACATTCATCGAGGGCCGACCGGCATGCTCTTGTGGGCTCTACAAGAAGTTATCACACGTCGTTTAGCCGGTATGTGGTGCACCACCACCCCCATCATTGTGGATTCAAGAAAGAAACGAGCGCTCGACGTCAGGCGAGAGTTGATGTGACGGACTTGACAATTGTGTCGAAAGCACATTGTGATGTGAGTGCTTCAAGCCGCCTGATAGTTCACCGGCTGCAAACTGATCAACTTGGGGACGCCGTTGCTTATCCTGCAGATTACGATGGTTCGAATTTAGACAGCCATCTGCGGGGCAGAGATCCGAAAGTCAGAGCAGCGATCGCAGTTCTCGCGACCGCATTACTGGACCAAAGTTTGCTCGAAATTTCTCCAGCGTTGCTCGCGCACAGGTTTGGCAGGTGTGAACTCAGGTGTGAAAGTATTGTTTCGCCTTGTTCTTATGTCCTTCTCAATTCACATGCAGTATACACGGGTAGAGCGCGAGGCATTTGCAAGCGCCTTGTTGCATTTGTGATTTGGAAGTTCTAATTGACAAGCCCTTGCGTTCCGTGGTCGCATAATTGAATAAGATACGCCGATATCCTAAGTGACTCTCGAAGTAAGTATGCCTTCTACTTAGCTCTTTGTGCGAACACGGCTGTTCATTTCTCCTTATCTTTAGCGCCGACATGAGGTCGGGTATTTCGAAAGCGCCGTCGCAACCTTTCTGCTTACATCGGAATGACTCTGCTCGCGAAGTTTTACTTGACGTTCACATCTCCAGATCCAACTACCTCGTGCCATACAATCTCTTGTTCTCCACTAAAACTTCTTTCACTGGGACTGGCTCAAGGTCATCATCACAACGGGCATCCTCGACTCTTCAAGCTAAGGTAGAAATTGGCCGTCAGACTGTCAATTTTTGCGCGGTTTCATCTCGAAGCATCAACTCAGGATTGAGTAACCTTACGTGCTCTTCAAGGCCCATCGACTTCAAATTTCATCAGTCATCGCGCCGGATATCTATGCACTCCGCCTGCACATCCGCTTCTTGATTATTTCCTCGCAATCAACGATGCCGTCCATCTACTTCTAATCCAGGGCACCCAAGGTTCGATCCCCTTCGCTCATCATCCCTGCCGCGCCGGCATGGGGGGAAAGTGAGTTCTTTCAGATGCCCCAGGTTTACTGCGACGTTTATCATCGGAATCACGAAGTCCCAAGTTCCTGTATCAAGAATTCATCTGTTCATCACTCTCAATACGAATCTTCTTCATCGGCTTCACGATGATGACTAGTTTTTTAAAGATAGAAAAGGTTTGGAGGGCCACTCAAGGCATCGTGCGCCATATCGTTCTGGGATTTTGTCGTGATACAAGCCTTACGAAGCCTCGCAAACAAACTAGACGAAGGCGGAGAATATTGAAGAACCCAGTATGTGTCTTGACTGGAGAAAAAGGACGACGTAATTCCAATGGACTAAACCGCCGCCGCGGCTCAGACTCAGAGCAGCGGAAGGTAACCTACGCCTCGTGAACCAGACTGGAGTGTCAATTATTGGTAGGTAAATTTTTCTCTAACCCGGTGCCACTCATCGTTGGTGCGTATCTTAGTCCTCCTTTAAGATGGTTAGGCACTCATACTTGCTCATACTCCGCAGTGCTTTCGCCTGGCCGCCTGTATTAAATTACCTCCAAGCCTTTCTTGCAAAGCAATCTCGTGAAATTTCTTCGGTGCTATCGTGCGTTCTCCGACGGGCTACGAAAATGGATCTTCTGGAAGGGGGCGAGACTCGGACCAGTCACCAGGAATTCTGGAAATACAACCAGTCCCAGACGTCATATCAAACCCCCGGATCGAGATCAAAGCTGCCACTCACCTCATGCTCACCTACGTATCTTGGCTCCCGTACACGGAATTTATGGAGTCGATCTTTGCATCATTCTATCTCAGGGCATTCGTCTGGGTTGAATTCCTCTGATTCATGTTCGTCAAGGCTTTCGATGAATGCAATCTCGTAAAACTTCTCCGGCGCTACCTTGCGTTCTCCGGGGAGCTCCACAGAGACGCAGCGACGGGCTGGTACAATGGACCTTCTGGAGCGCGTCGAGGCTCAGGCCAGCCACCGGAGACTCCGGAGATGCAGCCAGCCTCAGACGTTCTGTCAAAATTCCAGGCTGAGATCCAAGCTGCAGCGTCAGCCCGACTTGCACGACCCAATCGAGCAGCGACTGAAGCCTTGGAGGCTGACCTCCCAAATCTCTATAAAAGATGACCCGTCTTTCGCCCTTGCTCTCCAAGCTCACCGACGAGCTCTTCCTCCTACCACCACCATCTCCTCGAGCGTTCTCTCACTCTCACTCCTCTACCACTACCAATGCCCACCGACGGTCGTCGCCCCCTTCATCGGCGGGCGCGCTGTCTTCTCCCCACCGGGTGCGCCTCAACGGTGCCCCGAATCATCAGAGAGGTAAGCGGGCTCTTCCCTAGAAGGACTTTCGAACAACGCTGACACCTTTTTCTCCCTCAGAGCGCTCCGTTTCATATTCGTTTCGAGGGCGAAAGCTGTCCGCCCTCGCACGCACCGTCGATCACTTCCCCCCGTCAGTGAACCCGGCTGTCAGCGGCAGTCGCGTAGAGTCCTGGGGTTTTGGAAGATCTTTCTCTCCCTCGGAACCCGGTTGCTAGCGGTAGCCGCGTAGAGTCCAGGGAGTGGGTCGAGTTCGACGTGAGCGTGGTAGAGGCAGCTATATTTTGCGAGGTGAGTTGACATCGTTCGTGGCTCTTGCATTCGTCGCTGATTATTCCTAGGTTTTGCAGGTGTCCCAACGCCGCCCTCGCTCACTCAGGCTCGCGTCCACTCCAGTGGGGCCAGCTGCCGCCGTCGGTAGTCTGGCTGACGACCTCGGGCCAGCCGATGTTAGGTCGGGTGGTCTGTTGGAAGCGCGCGCTCTTTAGTCCCTCCCCCCTTCCCATTCCATGTGCCGGTGTCGACTCGGACTCAAAATATGATCGTCGTCACTGTCGCGCGACCACACTTCGCTGCAAAGCGGGGTCGTGGGGTCTGCCACCGGGGGTGGTGGGCTGCATTCATGCCTCGCAAGGGCTACAGCTCGCGCACTGCGTAGAGGTTCTGCGGAATTGTAAGCCTTTCCTGTAATCCTCGACCTTCGCTGCTCTGACACCGCTTGACGATAGGGTCACAAAATAGCTGCGATCAGCATCTGGGCCAACGACCGGGATCTTTTTCACTCGCGCGTCCACCTTCTGCACTCGGGTTAGCTGTGTGCTTGTGGGGCCTGCCACCGGGGGTGGTTTGGCTGCGACCTTCAGCTTGTCCGACACTCTTGGAGGTCGGGTTGGCTGCTGGTTGCGCGCGCATTGTGTGTGAAGACGTAGCCAAGGTAAATACACTTCTACTTTTTTTCTTTCCCGACAGTTCTGACGAATTCTCTCGAGCTCCGATGACGCCGACAAGTTAGGAGCACTGGATTTTGAACTCGAAAGGTACAGTACCTGCTAGGGCTTGTCATATATGTACTTCGTGTGTCTATATGCTTTGTTTAATGAATACAACCGTTCTGCTTGTGCTTCTCGATCTGCCTGAGAACTCAGAGGAGAAAAATTGTGGTGTAGGGTCGATCTCCTCGTATCTGTTTCTGTTTCTGAGTGTGCAACGTCGCGATGTCTATCTGAGGCTTAATCTCGATGCGTCTCTTTTGAAAACTTGAACCAGGGATGCATTCGATTTTTGAGCATGCCCATCCGTCGACCGTTTGAAAGTTGAAATCTTGCACAGCCACTCCTACGTGCTTGCCTCGTTTCGCCCGCAATTTTTGGTCTTCACTCTCTCTTCTCCTACTTTACACGATGGCTTCACTTTTACCACCTCCAAAACGAGCGAAACTGTACCATGGCGTCCCAGAACCAGAGAAACCCGAACCCGAACCTTCGCCAAGCATTATCGTGCAATTTGTAGCAGAGGACGACGGACGAAGTCTTGCACCCGCTGTACAATTGCCCGCAAATGTTAGCAGAGAGGATTTGGAAGTTTTGGTCAATAAGCTGTCATCAAACGTACGTCTATCATCTCTGCATTTCTCTCATTCCTACAACAGTTTTTAGGAAGAGGAAGAGCCAGTACCATTTTCATTCCATATCGCCCTCCCTCCTCCGAAAGATGCTGTCAATACTCCACCAACGCGCATCACAATTTCGAAATCAATAGAGGCAGATGTTCTCTCGAATCCGACTTCCCCATTGACGGTCGAGGACAAGTTCGTCGTTGTCTGCTCCCCGCAAGCTATCTTCAAAGTGCGCCCTGCAACACGCTGCTCGTCCACGCTCGCAGGGCACGGCTCGCCTATCCTCTGCGCCTCCTTCTCGCCAACGGGCGCGCAGCTCGCGACGGGCTCGGGCGACTGCACGGCGCGCCTGTGGGACCTGCACACGGAGATGCCATCGCACACGTTGACGGGGCACGCGGGGTGGGTGCTCTGCGTAGAGTGGGAGGGACTTGAGCGCCGGCTCGCGACTGGTGGGCATGACGGGCACGTCCGCCTCTGGGACCCGCGCGCGGGGAAGGCGGTTGGAGATGCACTGAGGGGGCATACGAAGTGGGTGACGTCCCTGGCTTGGGAACCTGTGCATTTGAATGCGGCGGCGCCGAGGCTAGCGAGTTCGTCGAAGGATGGAACGGTGAGAGTGTGGAACGTTGGGCAGCGGAAGGCGGAGTATACGCTTGGGGGGCATACGGCGAGCGTGAACTGCGTGAAGTGGGGTGGGGGAGGCACTGGGGGAAAGGGAGTTTTGTACACTGCGAGCAGTGACAGAACGGTCAGGGTTTGGGATGCGCAGAATGTCAGTAAAATCTCTTCCTTCTACAAGCCTGTCTTAATCCGACTTGATTGCAGGGGAGACCACTACATACACTAAAAGACCATGCTCATTGGGTAACAACTCTAGCCCTGAACACCGACTTCGTCCTTCGGACAGGACCTTTCGATCATACATCGAAAAGACCAGCCTCTGACGAAGAAGGTGTGTCTGAATCAAGAGTGTACCACTGCATATACTAAGAGACGTTTCACAGCACAAGCCATGGCTCTAGCACGCTACAACGCTGTATTATCCACAACGCCGGAATTACTCGTCTCTGGATCAGATGATCAGACCCTCTTTCTCTGGTCATTATTTCCATCTCGGACAGGAGATTCGCAGGCGAGGGATGAGGCGACAGAACGCGGCGGCAAATTAAAACCCATCGCAAGACTCACAGGTCACCAAAAGCAAGTTGCCCACGTCGCATTTAGCCCAGACGGGCGGTGGGCGGCGAGTGCTTCTTGGGATAGCAGTGTTCGGTTATGGAATGGGAGGACGGGAAAGTGAGTGATCGCATTTGTATTATTTCTTTTGTGATAAGGTAATTTACGTTCCCTCAGATTTATTGCTACCCTACGAGGTCACGTCGGTGCAGTTTATCGGTTGACCTGGTCTGCAGACTCTCGACTCCTCGTCAGTGCGAGTAAGGACAGCACCCTCAAGGTTTGGATTTTCCTTGGGATTCTCTGTGCCAGCCGTTTGATACGACATATCTAGATCTGGGATCTGAAGACATACAAAATAAAAACCGACCTTCCGGGGCACACTGACGAAGTGTATTGTGTGGACTTCGTCGCGGACAAGTTGGTCAGTGGAGGTCGAGATTGTAAAGTGAAGATGTAAGTCGTTCGTGCATCTTTATATATGTTGGTCCTGACGCCCGATTCCAGTTGGAAAAACTAGGTCACAGAATGCGCTCACTACGATTCATCTCCCCCTTGGACTTGTTTTCTTGTTGATCCTGCTTTGGTTGCTCACGTACATCCTGGTTAGATGTGGGAGGTATATTACTGTATCTATTGTAAAACTGACGTCTATCCGGCTAATCTCTAATACATAAGGATACATGGAAGTCCAGTGCCACGGGTTGAGATTGAGAAAGTCGGGGTTGTCGCACCAAGATCGTCACTTCCAAACTACGGGTGAGTAAGGAATGAATTTCAGAACCAACGCTTGGATCCATAGATATATCGCGGAGTTGATTACGCAAATCCATGAGGTCGCGATCTTGATGAAAACGAGCGGATAGATAAGGAACGGGATAGTCAAGGCGAGGATGTCCTGCAATTTTCAGGTCAACTACATATCCATAATGTGCCACATGCACGACATACCTCTGGTTGATAATAATCTGTCTGTTGAACGATGTAATACTTTCCATCTTCAGAACTTCTGTTCAGGTCTATGCGCACGAGCAGTCTGTTTGATAAATCCGTCAGTATTTTTATGTCTAGAACTCAATTGTGGAGCCTGACCTTGCTGGTACTGGTTTGAGAGGGGATATCCAGACGTGGAATACCTGGACCGCATTCACGTAGATGATGTTCAGCTGCTCATCGAACTCTGCATAGATATCGAATTAGGGATCATTTCTCCTTTCTTAATTGGAAGAACATTCCGTACTTGAGCTCTCGACGACAATCTCGAGGTTTGGGGACATGTTTCTGTACCATCTACAAAAACGTAGCGATGCTGTTAGTCTCGCTCTTCATTCCCCATTTCTTTGCAAAACACACCTGTATATCCCAATGATCAGTCCGCGACTATTATCTCCGCGCTTCACAGTGCACAATGGATGTTGAAAGCCAGCGTTGGGCACGAAGTAACGAATGATGGTCTCCTGCTGCTCGATCGAGCTCTTCGCTTTACATAGCTGGCGAATTACATCGCCGATTTCACCTTCTGGGTGGTTCATCCTCGATAAATACTTTCAAGAAAAAAATGAGATGGTGTAAGAGAAAGAGATGGGATCTGTCGCATTCATTCCGAACTCGAACCAGGCCGTTTTCCAAGTGCTGATGAGGAAGCGCCGGTTATGACGTCAGCACTAGATTGCCGGCGACTATTCCTTCCGGCCGGTGTATAAAAAGGACTGCGGACCTTGGGTGCCTTTGATTATCGGATTCCAAAAACAAGAGTTCGTTGACAGTCCATCCAAGGACCATCACTATAAATCACCATGAGGTTCTACGGAAATGCCATAATACGGCGTTTGCTTTACGTGACAACAAAAGGGAAACAAAAAGGGGGCCGCTTTGGAAAAGGTCTCACTCTTCCCAAGTAAGGGTTAGTACCACCAGTACTAGTGTTGAAATCCCTTCGTGCTCCAAGAACGCAAGTGTTATTCGCGTTCAAAGATGGCAGCTCTGCGTAGAGTCTTAAGGATAGAGATGAAATAAGTGGGTCAATATTTCTTGCTGTTATAATGACAAGCGTTACCGAATTCCCGTTTCAACTCGAACCTGAGAAACAAGTTTGAGAACTTCGAACGAGTTGATCAATGCCATGATGAACGTCGGTACGGGTAAGTATGGTGTTCGCATGATATTGACTGTAAAGTTGAAGCCGAATAATGAGAATCATCTTCGCCATCTTATGGAAACGCTTCTTCTACGCGCGACACGTTTTGATGGCGGGCGGCGTTTGCCGACCGTGTCGCGCGACACGGTCCTCGCTTACGCGAGAATGTGCGGCGCGGCGCGGCGGGCTCATGACCCCGCACACCCTCCCGCCCGAGCGCCAGCCGTAAAACGAGGCTAAAGCCTCATTTTCGGATGTGCGCATGCCCTTTCTCGAGCGAGCGGGCGTCCCTTTCGGGATTTTTTGAGGCGACGGCACGCTTGGCCGCCTCGTGTCGTCGCGCGGGAGTTTCCCTTGCAACCCTTTTTGTAATTAGTCGAAAAATAAATAGAAAACCTTAAACCTTACCGGTCCGGCAGGCTCAACCTGGCCGAAAATGGCGCCGAGAGCGCTTAAGGCCCTAACGTGTCGTGAAGGGGTCGTAAAACTTACCAGT